>JBAMAX010000538.1:0-334874 GCA_037043745.1 Chymomyza amoena
GGTCGGCAAAATCCTTCACTGAACCCTCCCCGAGGGTGCCGACTGGTAATAGGTACCACAGAAATTCCCGCGCGTAGTAGGAAGGTATCTAGCTAAGGTAAAGCTCCATGAGCAAGTGTTCGTTACTCATTAATAGTACAGCATTTGAACATGGAGTTTTGCCATGGTGTAAGGTAAAGGGCTGGATCAAGGTGTAATGCGACCCGTGCCGATGATCAGCCTGGCTGGGGGCCCTTTTAAAAATAGCCCAGTCTCAAACGTGAGCTTACGGATACCTGGCGCCCTCCGTAATAGCTAGCCTTACCTGCGTAGTTCGGAGCTATGCGCAGGCGGACATCCCCTCTCCGACACTCGTGGGACCATCTATGCAGCCAATCAATTTAAACAAAAACAAAAACAATAAGGAGTCCGGTTCTTCTTTGAACAAACCGGAAGGAGCAGCAGGCTCCGAGAAGAAGCGAGCAGCGTTCAAAACGAGCTCTCAAACAGCCACCACGATGACAGAAGTCAAACTTGGTCAAAGTGGACCGGCGTCAAGCACTGGTACTGGAGTTGAGGCTAAGCCTAACCCCAGTGCATCAGGACCTCCAGCGGCAGTCGGAACCAGGCCAATTAGTCGACGTCCTGTGGCTATGCGGCAAACTGGGGAAGATACTGCCAAAGGATGTACTGAGACCAGAGCTCACGCTGGAAATTGGCCGTTAGTAAAAATAACAGATCCGACCAAAGCTGGGTACTTGGAGAAGCGAAATGCTGTCAAGATACTTAAGCGACTGCACGAAGCACCACCGTTAGCAGAAGAGCTAACAAAAGAAGTGAAAGAGTCGATTGACTGGGCGAAAGCAGTGCTGCCTAACTTCACTCTAGAAAAGCCGACATCATCTTCGGCTATAAAAAGACAGAGGTCGGCTGAAGAGGTCAAACCGTCAGCGAAACGATCGAAGAACCGTGGCGTGACGCCTAACATATCGTTTGCGGAAGTAGCACGCAACCGTATAATAATCGGTGTTCTGGATGAGGGTGATCCCGAAGGGAAAATTCCCAGAGCACAATGGAAATGGGTGCAGGCTGCACTAACGAATGTTGCCCTGGAAGTGCTGCTGAGCAATCCGGGACCGCCGCCGTCATGCACAGACGCCGGTTGGTACCAAGGGCAAATTAAAATAATAGCTTGCGATGATGAGCGCTCAGTCGAGCTGTATAAAGCAGCGATAGCTAAGGTCGGAGAGGTTTATCCTGGGGCTAAACTGGTCGCGGTCGATAAGAGGGATATCCCGTCTCGACCGAGGGCACGAGTGTGGATCCCAGCTACACCCTCCGACCCGGATAAAATCATGCAGCTGATTAAAGCATGCAACCCAAATCTTCCAACGGCGGGTTGGAAATTCGTAAAGGCGTTCGATAACGTAGAGCAAGAAACCGGCGTGGAGACGAAGCGGGCCACGATGCAGGTTATGTTGCTCCTTACGAACGACTCGTTGGAGCCGCTAACGAATAATGGCGGTGTCATAAACTACGGGTTCGGCAAGGTTAAAGTTAAGACCTACAAATCAGACGCAGATGCGGTCGACCATCTGGCCTCTGAGATAGAAGCTAACGAAGTCGGGGAGGACCCTATGGAGTCCTTGAGCGACGTCGAGAGTATCGACTTAGAAGAAGGGTACACTTCATCGGGGTCAGAGCTGACGGCTAGACTCTCAAAGATGAGTACAGGTACGAAATCTGAGCTAATGGCTGGTTCGAGTACAATGTACACGGAAAAAGAGCTATTAAGCGATTCTCAAGAGGATGTAGATACCACTCTTACTAATGCATCTTCTTCAAATAAATCTCCATCATAGTAAAATAGCGTCATTAGCCCTGATTGATCGCATGGCAGAAGACAAGCCTGATTTCGTCCTCATTCAGGAGCCATGGATCAATGGAGGGCGTATTTGCGGATTGAGGACATCCAATTATAAATTATACGTTGCGGATTGTGAAGGTAAACCAAGAGCATGTATAATGGCTAAGACACAACTAACCACATTTATGATTCATAAATATAGCAACGCAGACACAACCACTATAAGCTGGGAGACGGACAAGCGAACGTACTGGCTTTCATCAATATACATGGCTTATGACGACCCGGTACCTTCGCAGCTGTTAAAAGAGCTGGTACTGGGTAGCGAGGCTTGCGGCAGCTTGCTTACGATAGGAGGCGATGCAAATGCCCATCACACAACCTGGGGAAGCTCAGACATTAACGAGCGAGGTGAGTCACTCTTTAATTATATTATGGGAACAAGACTGCTGATTTGTAATCGGGGTACAGAACCTACATTTGTGGTAAGAAACCGTCAAGAAGTTCTTGACATTACGTTAGTCTCGGACGCACTAATAGACAGAGTAGAGAACTGGAGGGTACTCAATGAGCCTTCCTTCTCTGACCATAGGTATATCGAATGCTCGTTTCGAGATGAAACCATTCGGTCTATACCAATAAAATTCAGGAACCATAGGAGAACAAACTGGCTAGCGTATACTCAAGAACTAGCAAAACGTTTGCCTATAGATCCCCCTTACAATCCAACTAGCAAAGAGGCCTTAGATAACCTGGTCGATATCTTCACCAAGAATTGTAACCAAGCCCTGCACAAAGCTTGTCCATTAACAAAGCATAGAGGTAAAGGAAAGCCACCATGGTGGTCTCCCGAACTTCAAGAGCTAAAAGAAAAGAGTAGGACGCAATTCAATAAAGCCAAGCTTTCACAGAATGAAAGAGAATGGGATTGCTACTACGATCAATTAAAAATCTATAAAAAAGAAATAAGGAAAGCAAAGAGATCCTCTTGGAGAACTTTTTGCGGAGAAATTGAAACTACGGTAGAAGCATCTCGGTTGAGGAAAATTCTAACAAAATCTCCTCAACCCATTGGCTATCTTCAGAGATCAGACTCCAGCTGGACGACATCTAGTGAAGAATCCTTAGACCTATTACTAAATACACACTTCCCGGGTAACTCGGAAGAGGTTATAACCACTAGTGCTCCTAATTCGGTTACGGAATTTAGCTCCGAGATCCTAAACACTATCACAGAAGCCAATATTACTTGGGCTGTACAAAACTTTCAACCCTTCAAAACGCCGGGACCAGATGGGATATTCCCTGCACAAATGCAACAAACTTTGAGTCACATCATGAAATGGCTAATCACCATGTTCAGGGGTACTCTAATAATAAAATATATCCCCCTTAGTTGGAGGGAAGTTAGAGTAGTCTTTATACCGAAGGCCGGTAAGAGCTCTCACACGAGCCCGAAAGACTTCAGACCCATCAGTCTCTCCTCATTTCTATTAAAAACGTTAGAGCGATTAATAGATACCTTCATCAGGAATAAATTAACAACATCACAACTTGCAAAATCGCAACATGCTTATTCCAAAGGTAAATCTACGGAAACAGCACTAAACTCACTAGTAAATGAAATTGAGAAATCAATTGAAGATAAAGAATATTCTCTGGTAGCCTTCCTAGACATAGAAGGCGCTTTCAACAACATCCTACCGGGGGCCATAACAAACGCGTTGACTGAATTGGGTGTTGCCGAGGGGCTGGTGAAATTTATTGAACAGATGCTGCTAGGCAGGTTCGTAATTTCGACGCTTGGTCCCTCGACGATACGCAGATCTGTCAAGAGGGGAACCCCTCAAGGCGGTGTACTTTCTCCTCTGCTCTGGATCCTGACAATGAACCGATTGTTGAAGGATTTAGAAGAGAGGAGAATACATGTGGTGGCCTACGCAGATGATGTTGCAATATTAATAAGAGGGAAATTTCCGGATACCCTCTGCAATATAATGCAAAACGTCCTTAACGATATAAGCCGATGGGCGAAT
Source organism: Chymomyza amoena (assembly GCA_037043745.1). Lineage (NCBI taxonomy): Eukaryota > Metazoa > Arthropoda > Insecta > Diptera > Drosophilidae > Chymomyza > Chymomyza amoena. The sequence goes on from JBAMAX010000538.1 coordinate 3,883, forward strand.
TCGTGTGGTCTAGGCATAAATGCCGGCAAAACAGAAATAATATTGTTCACTAGGAAACACAGAGTCCCAGTGGTAAACCCCCCAACATTAGGTGGCACCACACTGACGTTGGGAGAAAAAGCACGCTACCTGGGTCTAATATTAGACAGGAAGCTTTCATGGAAATTAACAGTAGAAGATAGAGTGAAGAAAGCAGCAACGGCACTCTACACATGTAAAAGAATAGTTGGAGCAAAATGGGGCTTAACCCCTAAAATAGTACACTGGCTATACACAGCAGTGGTAAGGCCAATTATGACATATGGTGTTTTGGTCTGGTGGCCAACACTTGAGAGAAAGAACATGGTTAAACGCATGGGAAGCATCCAAAGAGCAGCCAGTCTCTGTATAAGCGGGGCAATAAAAACTACGCCTTCAGCAGCATTGAATGTAATGCTGCACCTATTACCGATTGATGCATACAGCAAACAGCTAGCGGCAAAATCGGCACTTAGATTAAGGGAATGCTCTCTCTTAGCAACTAACAGAAAGGGGCATTCAAAGATATTGGGTGAATTCCCCTTTATACCACGAACCACAGACCTTTGTAACTCGACGGAGCTACTTTTAAACACATCCTTTACCACTACCTTCCCATCGAGAGAAGATTGGGATAATGGGGTAATAGACAGTGGTAAAGGAATTAACATATATACAGATGGATCCAAGCTTAACGAGCAGGTGGGAGGAGGCTTTCACTCTGACGAGTTGAGAGCCAGTAGTTCCTTTCGGCTGCCGGATCACTGTAGCGTCTTCCAAGCAGAAATAATGGCTATTAAAGAAAGCCTACTATTTTTAGAGAAAAGTGTTCTCACCGTAAGGGATATCAATATTTACTCAGATAGCCAAGCGGCCCTTAAATCGCTAAAATCTCCCAAAATCACCTCGAAGACAGTGAAGGAATGTATCGAGGTATTAAATAAGCAAGCACAATATTTTACTATAAATCTGCTCTGGGTTCCGGGTCATAGAGACATAGAAGGTAACTGCAAAGCAGATGAATTAGCTAGATTGGGCACAACAATGCAAATCCTGCCAGATAAGGCAAACACACCTATTCCATTAGCAACTTGCAAGCTGCTAATAGATAGATATACCATCAAATCCGTCAATGTCCTATGGACTCAATCATCAACCTGTGAAATAAGCAGAATGACGTGGCCAGAATGGAACATGGGCCGCACAAACCGACTGTTAAAACTTAATAGAACTGACATAAGAAACCTATTTGGGGTGTTAACAGGGCACTGCCTAATCGGAAGACACGCCAGTAGATTGGGGGCGCCTTACAACGACTACTGCAGAAGTTGTAGAGACGCTGAAGAAGAAGAAACGGTAGAACACCTTCTATGCGGGTGCATGGCTCTGTGTAGAAGAAGGCATCAATCTTTTGGGCAAAGCTTTCTGGATGATATGACAGAAGTTGCAAGAATAAAACTAACAAAGATTGTTAGCTATATAAAGACCGCAGGTTGGTTTAACGAGGGCACCGTAGAGTGAGGAGTGGGATAGCCCCGGTGGCATCACAAAGGGCCTACAACAGGCCTAGGTGCGTCTAATGACAGCCACTATACCTACCTACCTACCTACCTAAAATATGATCAGGGGGACTAGAGAAGGCGATGTACCCATGTCCGTCTGTCTGCCCGTTTGAACGCCTATAACTCATAGACGGTAAGAGCTAGAGTAACCAGACTTTTACATTAGATCCCATATTATTCCATAGGAGACAAGTTTGTTTTATTTTTTTGATATCGGTGTTAAATTATTTAGCTCCATAGGACTGTTTCAGACGAACTCGAAAAAAACAAAAGTTTTAGATGTATAACTCGTTTGTTTATGATGATATCGTTACCAAATTTGGCACTTGAAAGTTTGTTTTAGTTCCCAAGCACTATGCCAAATTTGACCAATATCGGTTAACTATATCATATAGCTCCTATAGGACCGATCGGCCAAAAGAACTTTTTTTATACAAAATTCGCTATATTTAATTTTTTAAAAAAGATATCGTAACCAGATTTGGAGTTAAGAAGCTTCTTACAGTATTTAAGCAATAAACCCAATTTGAACAAAATCGGTTAACTATATTATATTTGTAGCGCGCACAGCTCGATCTTCCCAAAAATCAGTTTTTAGACAAAATTTGTTGTGTTTCGGTTGTTTTTGAAGATATTGAGACCAAATTTGGTATTCGTACATTTTTTATAGATCCTAAGCACTGTACTAATTTGAATCAAAATCGGTTGACTATATATAGGTCATATAGCTCCAATAGGACCAATCGGTCCAAAAAAACGTTTTTTATTCAAAATTCGATGTGTTTCGTTTGATTGTAAACATATTTGAACCAAGTTCGGCGTTCAGTTCGGACTTTATTGCAAGCTAGTGGTATAGGGTAGCCCAAAGTCGTCCGCACCTGACTTCACGTACGCCATTTTTTATTGTTTAATTTCTCTTAAAAAATTGCACTTGGGGGCTTATTTTTCTGACTTCATATTCGTTCTCAGCGACCACAGGACACAAAATTTGTTTGTACGTTGCACATAACCTCAAAGTAGAAAAAAACACTGATTTTCGGGTATATAACCTCAAGTATCTCAAAATCCGGATGTGATGGGCCAATTCTGACTTCGGTTTCGGATTCTACGGAGCAAATTAGTTCTCAAATGACCCGTAGCTTTCCAGTATTTTATGGCTTAAAATTTTTCATAAATCTTTCATAGCTTCGCGGACCTCGCCCATTGCGCAGTGATGTATTTTGCACTGTTTTTGGCATAAATTCGAAAGATTATGTTAGAGACTTGAAATTTTGTAGTGATATTTATAAAAAATAAGATAAACTTTAGATTGATCGGACCACGCCCAACTCTAACGCCCATATAAGCTTAAATTTTTTCTGACTCTATTGGGTTAAAAATTATCATAAAATTGTGTATATATTTATAATTTGTATATATTTCCATACACATATATTTGGCACGTTCCTTTACGCCCCTAAATAGTCTGGATAAATCGGATAAATAATGCAAACGTGTTTTGTTTGTCTTATATTAGTATATTCCATTTGTGTGAATCGATTTTCAAGTATTAACACCATGGACATTTGTGAAGGCTAAATCGAAAAAGTTTTCTTTTTATTTCATTAATATTTCATTTATTCCCAGCAGCTTTTAAAACTACACCCATGCATTTTTTAAGGCTAAAAGGTTTTTTTCTTCCGCAGGTCCGTTTCTAATTTTCTTTTCAGTCGGGAACTAGCTTTTTCATAGTCAACTTTTGGACGCCAAAATTTGTTGGTCTCAAAATTAAAATAAATTGCTATTGTTATGCTATTAGTTAGCCATTTTTTTAATTTTAAGAGCATTCGACAGCAATTCGGCAATTATTTACTAATATATCTCACAAAACTCCTTACTTTTGATCTATTAGAGCAATATGTCCTCCATATGTGTAGTTGAACTGCTTTCTTAGAGCGATTGTGGACATATGTTCCATATGTCAATCAGCTCTGCATGCGTTCTGGGAAAACGCAATTTTTTCAAGAAGAAGCAAAAACTATTAGTTTCATAAGATTCAGCATATTTTAGTTAATAATTTGGCATTTACAACTTTATGAACCGCTGTGCTCCACAAAAGTACCAGATTACAAGATCAGCTGTCTAGAGAAATCATATTTGGCGCTAATTTGAAATTCGATTAATTTTTAATCTAACTTGGGTATTATAAAAACAAAACTCAGGTCAAATTTGAAATTATAAACTATAAAAAAATTCACTTTATAATAAAAATGTGCGGAATAATTCACTGTGCATTGCTCCAATAAATTTGTTCTCGAATTGAGAAGTTTTTATCAGTTTTTTACCACAAGCTTGAGATTTAATGCAGCCTCATGAAGTAACAGGCTGAGTGCATAAAATATGTTTCTCTTGGTGTATATCCTCTATTGCCACTTCTAGAAATAATGTCGGTTCGGAAGTTATCTTTCAGCACTTCAATGTGATCCTGCTGTGGAAGATTTTTTGTCTTATTGTTGGTGCCCGAAGTAAATCTTTTTAAGAGAAAACAAAAATTAAAAATTATGACACAAGTTTCTTCTAACCAAAATTTGCATCGAACTCGAAATTTCACTCCTGAATTCTCTCGTTGGTATAGCAGATTTTTTTTAACCGGCGATATCGTCAACAACACCGCCTAAAAAATTTCCTTTTAACCTCCATATAGCGCCTGTAAAATTCAAAGACAATCTGAAAATAAAAAATGGAGCCGAAAATAGGTCAAAGGGTATAACCAATCAAATGATTGTTTAAAAAGTCGCATATTTATCTAAAAATAATTTAAAAAATATAGAGTTGGCCTGAATAAATTTACTCTAAAAGCTCTAATATTTATTAAATTGATTGATTCCATTAGTTTAAAAATTTTAAAAAATTTTGGTATCCCCAACATGTCTTAGTCGTTTTCATAGTAAAATGATATGATAAAACCGAAAATAAAGCTCAATTATTTTTCATAAAACGGTTTTCAAAATATGGCGAAAAACCATTTTTCGAAAAAAAAAAAAAAAATTGATTCTATTGATTGAATATTTCTGTTGTAACTGATTTCAATAATAAGATAATTGAATTATCTATCGATTGTATTAGGAACATATTTTTGTCAAAACTGCGGTACGATCGAATCTTTTTAGACGGTGGGTTTATTAAAATCGAGATGTTGCAAAAGTGTACATTTTTCGGTGTTTCAGATCCGAAGGGTGTAGTCCTTTTAGCCTTCCTATGACCAGCAAAAGCAAAGGCCAACGAATTTAAATGGGTTTCCAATCTACTCTTATATCATGGGCTGAGATTCTTTATGGTGCTCCCTGTGAAACTTATGTTAAGATCCTATTCCTAACATACATATTTGTGTTAAGTTTAATCAAAATTGGTCCACTATTTTATTGGGTTGCCCAAAAAGTAATTGCGGATTTTTTAAAAGAAAGAAAATGCATTTTTAATAAAACTTAGAATGAACTTTAATCAAATATATAATTTCCATTTTGTTCGATAACCTTTTGCCATCTTCCCGGCAAATTTTGTATTCCACGCTCATAGAACTTCTGGCCTTTATCTGCAAAAAACTGAACCAAGTGCGATTTTATAGCCTCACTTTTCTACCGCACTTTTTTTAACATTGTTCGAGAGCTCAAGAATGGTTGCAAAGATGGTTTTCTAAGTGAAACAACATTTCGTACCTTTAAGCATGAAGTTTTCGATGTTGATTGGTTTATCATTAGGAGTTACCTGCTTAACCTTTTTTAAGCATTGGAAATAATTCAAAAGTAAGCAACTCGGATAACTTATTATAGAATTTAAATCCAATGGAGGTGGAGCATCGATATTTCGGGGTTTTCTATATTGCATTGTGATGAAAAATTGATTCATTATAGAAAGCTAAAGAAAATAAAGTCATAGGGACGGTTTCGGCAGAATAATCACAATGCGAGGGTTATGCTGACTATTTGGTGGGAGAATGTCAAAGATATCTATAATAACTTCTTAAACTTGAATGAAATTATAAAAGGGTAATAGGTTTCAACGTAATTGATGCAATTGAGTCGGCCACAATACGAGCGTAGTTCGACCCAACCTCGAAAAACTTGCCTATATGGGATGTCCTACTCCAACGGCCATATTCGTCAAAAATTTTTCTGTCCGATTATTTACTTGGTCTGATCAGCAGTTCTGCTCATATCATCATCATCGTTTGGCGCTACAGCTCTTTGTGAGCTTTGGCCTGCTGAACGTAATGCCTCCAGGTTGCACGATTATTTGCTAATTCTTTCCAGTTTTTTATCTTTATCTTATTCATATCCTCTTTTAATTCTTCCATCCATCGCGATCTTGGTCTGCCTCTTGCCCTGGTGCTGTATGATTTTGCATCTAAGATTTTCTTTTGGGCTCTACAAGGATCCATTCGTGACACGTGGCCTAACCACCTTAGTCTTTTTGCTTTAATTCCATTGTCATTAATAGCGCCAAAAATTTTTCTTAAATACCATTAGCTTGGATTTGTTTTTTTCACTCAGCGTCCAAGATTCAGATCCGTAGCATACTACTGGCCTGACTACAGTTTTATATAGCGCAAATTTACATGTTCTACTGAGGAGCCGTGATTTGAAGAGTTTTATAAGTGATGCGTATGATCTGTTGCCCGCTTGGATTCTATCGTCAATTGTGGCATGCATTGCGTTATCGCTGCTTAGCTTGCAGCCCAAATACATGAAAGATTCTACCGCTTTAAAAGTGTATTCCCCTATCTTTATTGTGTTTGCAGCCATTTTGCTTCTATTCCTTGACATCAGCATATAATTTGTTTTTTCTTCATTGATTTTCAGCCCTATTCTTTCTGCCGCTGCTTCGATATCGTAGAACGTTCGTGATAGATCGGCTTTGTCCCTGCTAATTATTGCGATGTCGTCGGCGTAGGCGTATATTTGGGTTGTCCTATTTAGAATGATGTCCGGTTCTTTTAGCATCACTTACTTCGTCTATTGCGCTGCATAACAAGAGGTTGAAAATTGTAGATGACAGGGTATCGCCCTGTCTTACACCGGTTTGTATAGGAAAGGCCTCCGATTTTAAGTCTTGTATCATTATTTTCGCTTTGGAACTCCGTAAAGTCATCATGACAATCCTTATTAACTTATCTGGGATTTTGCATCTTTTAAATATGATGGGAATCATCTTTCGATTAATACTATCAAATGCTTGTTTAAAATCGATGAAGAGCATATGTAAGTCAATATTGTGTTCATAGCATTTCTCCATTGACTGTGTTAGAGCAAATATTTGATCAGATGTTGACCTTCCTGGCCTGAATCCGCATTGGTATTCCGGGAGCACAATTTCAGCGTACTTTATAAGCCTTTTGTTCGCAATTCTTGCGAATATTTTGTACGTCGTGCTCAAAAGTGATATCCCTCGATAATTTTTGCAGTTTGTTTTGTCACCTTTTTTAAGAATCGGTATTATTACTGCTGTGTTCCAATCTGTTGGCATTGCTTCTTCATTCCAAATTAATGTGATTAATTTCGATGTATTTAGTGCCTGCGTTCCTTAATAGCTCATTCGTTATATTATCTTCACCAGGCGACTTAAAGTTCCTCATAAAGTTAATAGCTTCTATGATGTCGTCTTTAGTTGGTGGTTGGTCATCTGGTGAATCCGTATCAGGACCGTCATTATCGGTAAGTGAGTTGTTGTCTTCCATATGCGTTACATCATATAAAGACCTTCACAAATAGTTTGATTCGTGGATACCCTCATAAGATGAATGCTTTTACCATAATACTACTTGAGCTCTGCCAGAAAGATAGCGATACTTTGTATGTTAAAAATTTCCAGAAGTTCTATTCCAAATATTTAGAATTTTGATACATGGTATGATAATTATGCTATATTATATTATAGTAATGTGCTATTAAAAGGCCTTACATATGGTTTAATTTTTTATAACACTAGTTTAAAAATTTAAGGTTCATGGAATGATCCTTTTTAAGTTCCAAGCAACCAAAGTCGAAAAAAGTTTAATTTGCTACAATTTTTCAAAATTACAAATTTTTAGATGGCTTTTTATTAACGAGTAAATTTTTTAAAAATAATGTTAAGCGTTAAACTGAAATCGAATTCTTTTTCAAACATTTTGAGTGTAAGATCATCGAAATCGGGCACGAAATATAGATGTTATGGAACCATTTTTATTAGCAACAAAATTTTACTAAAAAATTATATTTCACATTAATCTGCAAGAGAATTCTTTTACGAAAATTTTAAGTCGAAGATCTTCAAAATCGGATAGGAACTGTAGATGCTATAGAACCATGAACGAAAAATCCCTAAAGCTGCATATAAATTCGTGAACTGAATGCAAACAAACAATATATAAGAGTTCCTTTTTCTCCTATTGGACCATAACTGAAGACGCCAATTGGCATCTTCCATCGAACTCGATTTTGGGCTATTCTTCTTGATTCCTCCCAGCTTAGCCCCATAGATTTCATTACAGCTTCCGTGCATCTTCTCCAGGTGGCAAACAAACAAGCTAGCTAAAAAACTTGCAATTTTCGAAAATGGTAAAAAAATTACACTTCAAATTTTTTTACTAAAACTTTACATATTATATACCATTATAAAAATGTATCAATACCTATCCATCTAATCGTCTTTCATGCCAAGATACAAAATTTTGCTCACGATATATCGACGAATAACTGAAAAACTGCCAAAAATATGTTTTTCTAAAAAATCTAAAAAATGGTTCTTAGATCCAAAATTATCCTGAAAACCATTTTTTTACGAACGTTCATTTTTCGTGTAAACTAGTGTAATAATAGGTAAGTCACCATTGACAACGAATACAAAGCTAAAAATTAGTTTTTATAATTTTTCAATTTATCCAATCTCTTAAATCTGACAAGAACTGAGTTTTTCGAACAATATTAATATCTAATAGGGCTATCAAAAATTTGAAACAAAGTACGCCGTCCTGATACGAATAAGTGCTAAAAGATGTTACCAAGCCACTTAACACTCTAATCGGAAAACGCAGCCAATCGGAATAAGATAAAACTTGGCACTTATATAATTGTAGAGCCGCTCTATATATAATATAATTATATGTGTATATAGAAAAGTCACGTGTTGCATAATACTAACTTGCCATAATAATTTGGTATTATTGCTTATCAACTTTAGTGTCAGGCTGTTTGTTTTTTTTTCGGTTAATAAAAACTATAGGGTTTCCTAATGTTCGTCACCCTCCAAATAGTTCGTTAGGGGAAAGAACTCGCTCTAATCTAGTTGATTGTTGCCATTAAGAAGCTATTTGCAAAACTCTCCCCATCTCCCCCGACGCGTCGTATGCCTTTGGCCAACTTATCAGATTATACTTTGCACCCAGACAAACACTCGTATGACTAATGCCTAGGCCCGGGGCCCAGGTGTTTGATGACAGGTAGCAATGACAGCAGCTTTATATGGTTGCTGTTATAACATGACATATATACAAGCATTTACTATATACTATATATACTAATTATGTACGTGTACAATGTTTGCATGTGCCATAAACTAGTAAATAATGAAAAAGTCAAGAAAATGGTAAAAAGTTGAATTCGTGTAGGAAAACATGGTTTTATACCCTTTGTAAGGTAATATAAGGTACAGGGTATAAATATATATAACCAGGCCCGTCGAGAGGTGGGGAGATCGGGGACTATTTCCCCCGGGCCCGGAGCTCTCGGAGGGGCCCGGACTCGAGAGTCATTCGGGAAGCTTTTTGCTTAAAAAATGTAGTAAATTATCACTCTACCAGAGCTCCGTAACATCCTTTTTTGTTCTCTCAGAAATCTTTTCTATTCTTTTTTTATGTTGATTTCAAACTTTTCCACAATTATACGTATTTTCATGAATTAAGAAAAATTGATAGGGGCCCGGATCCGAGATTTCACCCGGGGCTAGGATACTCTCTCTATACTGACTACTACTATTGTGTCCATTACAACCTGTAATCGGTCTTGGCCGCGGAAATTATCCTACGCCAGCGGTTTCTGTCTTGTGCTTGCTGGCGCCAATTGGCAACTCCCCAGGCTACGAAGATCCTCCGTTGCCTGATCTTCCCATCGCAGAGGCGGGCGTCCCTGTCGATGTCGACTTTCCAGTGATCTCCGCTCGAATCCCTTTTTGGCGGGAGCATTATCATCCATTCGTGCAACATGATCTAGACAGTGCAGACGTTGTAGTTGTATGCGCCGAACCAGATCAGTATCGCCGTATAGCTCATACAGCTTGTGTTCATTCGAATACGGAAGTCACCATCCACACTTATCGGTCCCAAGATACATCGGAGGATTTTTCTCTCGAAAGCCCCTAAAATCGCCTTATCGGATGATGATAATGCGCATGCTTCAGCGCCGTAGAGAAGCACGGGTATAATGAGGGACTTTACAAAGAGTTGTTTTGGTGTGTCGAGAGAGGGTGTTATTCTTGAAAACCTTACTTAGCTTTAAGTGACACTGGTTAGCCGACGTATTGGTCCATGCAGACGTCATTTTTTGTCGTCGTTAATACTGGTTCCCAAGTACACGAAATCCTTTACAACTTCGAAGTTGTAGCTATCTATTCGCCGTGGTGTCGTGTTTTTACTGGTAGACAGCAGGTATTTCGTCTTGTCCAGATTTACAGCCAGATCCATGAAGAGAGATCCTCTTTATCAATTTTTGAGAAGGCTTCTCTTACTGCACGTATATTAGTACCAATAATATTATAATATAATAATAGTGTCAATAAATATATACTTAAAAAGTTCCCGGAATCATCGTCGGGTTTCATGCAAAAAAAGAACCGCGCAAAAGACATGATTTCCAAGACCTTTTTCGTAAAAACTTAATGGACACTAGTGCTGGAGGTAACATCGATGTTATATCAATGCATATCCTTTTTTTTTTCTTTGCCCGACCATCGATAATTTCATTTCGATTTTCGATTATTGAAAAATACATCTACAGAAAGCGAGCGAGGATGATTTTATTTAATAACCATAATGAATGGATCTGAAATTATGAAAAGAAGATTGTATAATAACTTTATTCATTACGTTTAGTCTTAGCTCAGCTATCAATTCACAACTTGTTCAAACAGTAGTAGCCTTAAGATGCAACTTTTTATAAGGTTGGAATATTGAGTTTTAGTAGTGATTATCTTATTTTTTAATAATTTATATTATTATTTTAAAATTGTATATAATTTTAATCACTTTTTCGAATTGGACGTTAAAAAATGCAACAGTTTTTCCGTGCACTAACGTCATAAAAAAAGTAGTTTTTAATATTTACTATATTTGGAGATTTATAAAGGAAGAAAGAAAAAAGGATTTCTTAGGAAATTTATAGCTGGAATTAATGCTGACAAAAAAAAAAAGACTTTTTTTAGTAAATATATTTTAAGTTTATTTTTCTTGGCCTTTATCCATTGGAGCCTGTTTCTTCTGCAATGCGCCTGGTTTGGGCAAGGCAACAAAGAGCGTTGTCCTGCTGGATTACGATTCGACTCTTAAAAAAAAATTAAATTTTGAATTTTATAACTTACGACTTATATTTATTAAAAATAATAATAGATAATAGCTGCAACGGTTCATGTTAATGTGCAAACACATAATTTTTTTTTATTTTCACAAATTATATCTAGTATTTCATACTAAAATTAATACTAATTTATCGAACTCTAGCTATATGGGCTTCTAAGCCGATTATACTATATATTATACTATATATATTTAATTTTGATGCTTTGGCCAAATTGAAGAAGGTAGCTCTTATACTCTTAAGATATGGACAAGAAACCAGAAGATGATCCACATAGTACGCAAAGGGGCCGTGTAGCGCCAGTTAAAAGATATTCATGTGAGCCTTGTGTATGTCCTATTCAAAGACGTATAAAAATATATATTTTATACCGAATAAATGAAAACTACTCAACCACAGAATTTTTGTTGAACCTTATTTTATACAAGAAAGATTCATAGTTGTCTTAGGATGTCTCTCGTGTTCCTCTGCTAATGTCATCTCGTACCTTTTTTCCCCTTATAGATAGATATTTTTTGTATATTAGACGCATGCACAACAAAAAAGATATAATACGAGTAGTTTAAAGATTATGAGACTGCAATTCTGGCTGAAACAGAAAATTTTTTTTATATAATATAACTCACAGTCTTACAAAAAGAGGTAGTGCAAACATTATATGTGACCGAGGCCCCTCTTATGGACTTTGGGCAGCTGAATCAGAAGTCCAAAAAATTCCGATCCAATGGTTCTTTGATAATATCTAAATCATCTCGTTTTATGATACTTTTTGATGGTTATTCATAACCCATGTATGAAGAAGTTTATTGGACTTGAAATTCGGCTGCTTAAATTTTAAAAAATTTTATAGCCAGAGAATTTTGTTTCTCTTTTGATTTAAAAAAAATCTTTTACAATCTACGTTGTAGTTTCTGCAATGCCCTATATAGCCGATTATATATAATAATTTTATGCAAATCTATTCTTTAAAAAAACTACTGAATTTGTTCACCAGTGTAAATTTTTTTTAATTGATAATTTTTTAAATACATAGTATACACATAAAAAATTAAAAAAAACCTTAAATCTAGAAAATGTTATTTTCCTTGAATCTCTTTGATTTGTAATAGTATGATTAAAAAAATCTTTTAGCATCTACGTTGTTGTTTCTGCAAGGCTCTATATAGCAGATTATCTTTAATAATTTGTTGCAAATCCATTCTTTGAAAAACAATTAAATTTGTTCACCAGTGTAAAGTTTTTACAATTCCGTTATCTCGATAATTTCCTGAATATATGTTATGCAGGTACATAAAAAATTTCAATATATTTTTAATTAAGAAAATATTTTTTTTCTTGAATCTCTACGACTTCTAATAGTATGATTACAAAAATCTTTTAGCATATACGTTGTAATTTCTGTAAGGCCCTATATAATCTCTCATCTATAATAATTTTTCGCAAACCCTATCTTCAAAAAACTACTGAATTTCTTTACCAGTGTAAAGTTTTTGCAATTGGGTTATCTTCATAATTTCTTGAATATATAATATGTAGGTATATAAAAAATTTCAAAAAATGTTAAATCTAGAACATTTAGTGGTTCTTGATTTTTAATTGTATGTTAAGAAAAATGTTTTAGCATCTGCATAGAGGCCCTATATAGTCTATTATCTATCAAAATTTTTCGCAAGTCTATTCTTCAGTAAAGTACTGAATTTGCTCACCAGTGTAAAATTTTTGCACTCGGAAAAACGAAAACCGACCCCTATAATATTTGAAAAAATAAGTCTAGATTGTAAATGCCAACCAATTTTATCATAAACTTCAAAGACATTTTTAGTCTGGAACACTTCTGAAATTGTTGCCAAGTTCTTGAAACACTTGCATTGATATAAGATAGTATTTTATTTGCTTTTAAATAGTTTTGCGTTAAGGCAATTTGAACTGTTTTATCGAATATAGTTTGATTGTCGGTTTGTTGACTAATGCGATAGTAAAAATACAAAAAAAAAAAAACTTAATCGTTTGTGTGACCCAAATAGACGGTTTTTCCTTAGTTTTAATTTGAATTCAGTTGAAAATTCTCAACTGCATGCTTCTGCATTTGAACGCCCATGAACCAATAACTAGAGGGTGACGTCATACGCAGATGCTTTATTAGTGCCTCTTTGAAAAAAGCGCATAGGTTAAATTTTTGTATGGTAGCTATAGAAAGTAGTGCACAAATTTTGATCCAGCTTCTTTAAAACATCAAGAGTAATGTAGAACACATTAAAACGCTAAAATATTTCGGCGACATTAATTGAAAGGTGACGCAAAGAAGCGCTACTTTGAAAACTGGTTCAATTTTTGTATGGCAGCTATATGAAATAGTTTACCAATTTTGTTCGAACTGCACACAAATGTTTAGACTAGACAATAATACAATTGGCATAAATTTGGTCACTATATTTAAAAAGATTGAAAGCCAATTTCGAAGATATCGGCGAAAATAAGTGAAGCGGAGCGCTGTTTGCGTCGATACCTCCGATTTTGATGATTTTTACATATTCTCTTTCTAAGAGCCTAATATATACCTATAACGAATTTAGAGGAAACAAATTTTTTTAAATTTCTGAAATAATTTTTTGAAACCAAAGAACTAGTTTCAATTGATTTAGCTATAAAAATAATATAAATTTTTTTAAGATTTTATTTTCTGTTTTTGCATATTTGGGGCAACACTATAAGACTATAAGAGCTAGAGATGCAAAAACTTGACTACCTGATGAGCATATTTCCTGAGCAGATGAAGTTTGTTGAATGATAGCAATATCTTCCCCCGATGAGTCATGAACTCATGCATCCGATTGAACAAAATTAGACAAATAAAATAAAAATTATAGCTATAAATTTACAAAATCCCCTCCTCTTGCCAATAAACAGCGTCAATATTTGACTCTACGTAATTATGGTAATATGTGACCTATAATAACAATTTTTGGTAAGCTGATTTATGTGGCTCTAATAAACAAATCCATATCCAAATTTTATCGACGCGGACCTTCCACATCAACATATAACATATATTATATCAACTTGATATTTACCCCATATTCTTTAAAATTGATTTTTTGACATAACTCTTGGTTCTCATTAAAATCGGTACAAATTTGCAGAGCTAAAGAGTGACTTTTTAAGAGGTATAATATTTGATTTTCAAAAAATATAAAAATATAAAAAATTGGAAAAAATTGATGAACTCTTTTTTGGAATCGATAAAACGATCAAAATAATATTATGTTTGAAGATGATTTCATGCAAATGTTGGCCGCGGCTCCGCTTTATATGGTCCATACGCAAGGTCCAATTTTGGACTTTCTCCAACAAATCGATCAGTATTTCACGAATACGTGCTTCAATATTGACTTCCAGTGCGTCAATCGTTGCTGGTTTATCCCTGTAGATATGAGCCTAAACATGGCCCCACAAGAAATAATCCAAAGGCCTTAAATCCCACGATCTAGGCGGCCAAATGACGGGCCTCAAACGTGAGATAAACTGTTCACTGAAGACGATTGTTAATTGGGCCATTGTTTCGCGTGCCGGTTGGCATGTGGCACCATCTTGTTGAAACCACATGTCAGGCATGTCCAATTCTTCCATTTTGGGCAAAAAAAAAGTCGTCACTCATCCGACGGTAGTTCTCCCCATTCACAGTAACGTTCCGGCCATTGTTGTCTTTAAAGAAGTACGGCCCGATGATGCCACCGGCTCATAATCCACACCAAAAAGTGACTTTTCGGGATGCATTGGTAGCTCTTGCAATGTTTATGGCTGGCTTAATGTCTAATGTAAACTGGGTTTGAAATTAGTTACAAGTTTCCTCAGTAGGCCGAGCAAACTGCCCATAATTTGGAAGAAGTACGCGATTCACTTTCTTAACCGAGCATGAATTTTGATAGTAAAATTCAATAGTTTGCAATCGTTGTTCATTCATAAGTCAAGATTCATGGTTAAATTATAGACCAAACTGAACAAGTTTGACAATGACAAAAGACATGATTCACGCGTGATCTGTCAAAAACAGTATTACCAAAAAGATACCAGCAAAAAAATCACCCTTTAGTAGGTAATGTTGAATTGCCCCAAAAAAAAACAATGTTGCTCTTGGCAAATTTTGAGAAGGAATATGCAGGAATACAATTTTTTCGAGATAAAAGGTACAGGGCATAAACGTGTCGGGCACCGCTTCGACTGCATTAAAGTTTTTCTAGTATGTAACTCCCCTAAAATACTTTCTTCACCAAATCGTTGGAGGTTTGATTGTCAACTCGTTATTCAAAACGATATCTTTTTTAATTAAACCTTTCAAAGAACAACCAAATAGGAAATTTTATAGATAATGCTCCGTAACATACTTTGTATATGTTAAGTGTCAAGCCGGAACGCCTCCTAAAAAAAAAAATATTACCAGATGAAATATTTTTTACAACCCAGAGGTTTTTATTGTTATTTATTGTTGTCATTGTTGTTGTGGTTTTTTGCGTTGCTCAACCAAAGGGGCGTCTATTAACGTAAATGGCCCAAAGTCGACAGCTGTACGAAGCTTAGTTATGTTATAGACCAGACCCGATGGTAGTACATAAGCATAGCCTATGCCATATATATATATACTATGTATTTACTTGTTTGTATCTAAACTGATATCAAAGTTAACAATGCTGGCAGACGGTAAAAGCTTAACGGCAGGTGGCCGACCGGCCAACTTTATCAATGAGTTTTTATCAAAATAATATCTCGAAACGTTCAATTAAGACTTTTTCTATGTGCCTTTATGTACAATATGTAGTACATAGTTACTAGTGTATGTGTGTGTGTCTGTGTGAAAGTGATTTATTTACCGACTGCTTACAATTTAGTTTCAGTCTTTTGTCAAAAGTTTTCTACTCGTAGAAACGAAAAAATTAAAAATCATTTCAAATAATAGACGAAATGTTTTGCGAATTTCTTTTTTCTGGGTCAGCGGTGAATAAGTTTTGGGTATTGTTTGTGGCTTTGTGGCTAGCGAAAGATTTCCAAACTAGATACTTAGGATATTACAAATGTACGTTTTTGTGTAAAAACTCATTTGACTGAGAGAGTTTTTTGCAGTCAGTAGCCAGGGCCGGAGCTCCTAAGGCCCCAAGGCTCAGGAGGTGGCTAACACAATTAGCTGTGATTTGAAATCATTATATGCAATACTGTAGGTAGTAATTTTCTTAAATATGTAGTATTTTTTATTACTAATTTTGGTTCTCAATAATATATATACACCTTATTCTGTTTTTACGCGATAGAGATTTTTCCAGAAAGTAGGCGTATGAAATATCGCATAAAAAAATTCATTATTCATATAAAAGTAGGGTATTGGTTCTCCGTTTAAAAATCCAATCAAAATAATATCAGATTATGATTTAAAATAATCGTTTTTACATGGTAGTTGGGTTTTTTTTGTAAAATTTACATTTTGTATAAAAATTCTGTATTTATGTAGCTTATAAGATAAGGAAAAACGAAAAAAAACAATGAATAACACTAGTTTCACAAAAACTGTTTTCTTTGAATAGTTTTGGGCTTAAGTTTTTTATTAATAAAAATAACTGAAAACTTTTAAAATCGCATTAAAGCAAATTAAATCGCTTAAAAAATATATATAAAAATGATTTTTTTTAATTGTGTAAAATTAAATTCGCGTAGAAAACTCGTGCAAAAACAGAATTAGGTGTACACAAAATTTAAAAAACAGTTTTCTTATAGATTTATTTTTTTAATAGGGGAAATAACTGCTATTTCGTTAAAATTTTATTTAAATAATTAAATTAATTTTCAAACTAATTTTTTTTTTATATGGTACGCCCTGCTCAGGCTTAAATCCGGCCTGAGCCGGATAATTATTATACAGTGCAATGCATTGAATAGGTAGATGGGGCGACTCTATTGATTGATTCGTCTGTATAAACATTTAAACAACAGTTCCGTGATAAATAGTTTTTTTTTTTGAACTGGGGCAATATTTAGTTACCTATTTTTATTATTATTATTTGCTTGAATTTAAAGAGTTATATGTATTTATAAATTAAAATAAATAATTTTGCGTTATTGCTAGCGGTCTAGGATACTATATCGGATAGGTTTCAATCTGGTACATACTAGTTAAAGGTATTATAAAATTGTTTAAATCGAGCTAGAAGAACGCGACTCCATATATATTGATTTGAGAATTGGTTCACCTATAGATCCCGAGACTTCAATAGCAATGGATACAAAATTTAGTCCCGGAAAAAATACAGTTTGCTAAAAGTGCTACACTTCGGCTTTATAGAAACCTTGATATTGTGGATATGATGATGGAGTTATTTCCAAAGTGTGCGCAGTTTTCTAAAGGGGCCTGTAGACGTGAAGAAATATTTAAATTGTAAATAGTAATCATCGGTCACCTACTTGCCTCTCAAAAGCTCTGGTTATTGGCTTAATGCTGTTAAAATCTAAAACCTTTATAAATATAAATAATAATAATGTTTCAAAATTCGAACATAAGTCCAAAGGAGCTAGAGTCCTCAAATTTGGTATGTTGCCCTAAATCTAAATACCTATTTAATAGACGTTAATCTTGTCAGATTAAAGACGAAAGTTTATTCGTTATATTAAGGTTAAAAAATGAATTGACGAACATTGTTCAAAAGAACTCTTCCACTCAGAAGCCATTTTGTTTTTTTTTTAATTGCTCCTAAAAATATTCAAATTTACTGAGAAATTTAAAAAGCTTTTGTGATACTTTAAAAATAAAATTAAAAAAATAAAACTAGCGGTGTTTGAATGAATTTTGATGGTGAAATAATGCATCGATGAACTTTGTTCAAAAGAACGCTTCCACCCAGAAGCCATTTTGTTTTTAATCGCTATTAAAAATATTAAAATTTCATGAGACACTATTAAGCTTTTGGTGATATTCAAAAATCAAATTAAAAAACTAATATCGATGGTGTAATACGAAATCGAGGAACTTTGTTCCAAAGAGCCTTTCCACTCAGAAACCATTTTCTCTTTAATTGCTATTAAAAACATTCAAACTTATTGAGATATTTATAAAGCTTTCTCTGATATCTTAAAAATTAAATTAAAAAAATAAAACTAGCTATCTTTGAATGAATTTCGATGATGAAATAATGAATCGAGGAACTTTGTTCAAAAGAACCCTCTCATTCAGAAGCCATTTTGATTTATTTTTTATTAAAAATATTTAATTCTACTGAGAAATATATAAAGCTTTTGATGATATCTTAAAAATGAAATTAAAAAATAAAACTAGCTGTGTTTAAATGAATTTCGATGGTGTAATAAGGAATCGATGAACTTTCTTCAAAAGAACGCTCCCCCCCAGAAGCCATTTTGTTTTTAATTCCTATTAAAAATATTAATATTTACTGAGACATAAGCTTTTGGTGATATCTCAAAAATCAAGTTTAAAAAAAGCTAATATCGATAGTCTAATAAGGAATCGAGGAATTTTCTTCAAAAGAACTCTTCCACTCAGAAACCATTTTCCCTTTAATTGCTATTAAAAATATTCAAATTTACTGAGACATTTATCAAACTTATGGTAATATTTTAAAATCATATTATAAAAATATAGCTGTTAAAATGAATTTCGATGAGTGGTGTGCCAGAAAATAAAATTATTCAGAAACACATTCAGCGAAACCGTGACGTATGCAGCTTTTTACGCTGCGGTTAAATAAATATTTTAAATAAAATAAATTACTATTTTTTATGATTTGAAATATTTTCTATACACAAAATCAACTAACTAGTGAGATCTTTATTCAATTGTATTGCAACGTCACGTTTATTCGATGTACATCCCACATTAACTACGTCACAACGCCTGCTAAAATATGATTTGACTGAAAAATGAAACCATTTGTTAATAATACACTAAGCGATTTTTGGAACGTGTTTTACTATAATAATCCCTCTATAGTATAAAAAAAATTAGTTTTCTCATCTTTTTGAAAGTGTGGAACGTGTTGTCTGTATAGCAAAAGATATTTGTTTTCCATGAGATTTTTCTCATGATTTTATAAAGTAAGGAATTCAGCGAAATGGGTAGAAAGAAGCTGAATTAGACTGAAGAGGAAATGAAAGAGCTCCTGAGCCGCTTGTGGCAAAGCGAGCAGAGGGCGAAGCCGCCTTGTAATATATATAATAAATATAATAATATAGATTGTTAAAAAAAAACCAAGAAATCCCTATAAAATTAATATGTATTTCCGATCATCTCATAAGTTACATTAATATAAATTTATAATACCGAATTTTTTTACTCACTTGATAGATATCCAACACAAACAAAAAAAATAGACTGTCTTATAAAGAGGTCAGCTAATATATGTATCTATAATTATGTATTTTAGAGAGTCGAAATGCGAGTTCCAAAAAGCTTAAGCACATCGGGGTTGCAATATAAACTCAAAAAATCAAGTTAAACGAGTTATTTTAAATATTATTTCAGAACTTTAAAGTACTAACAAATTTTTGGGTCAAGAATTTATTGAAAGAAACTCAATTCCATACTTAGTTTGAATACCGGTCGTACTCCACGGGGTAAAAGGAAATAATATATATCCATACTTGCCCACTACTTTTATAATCTCCATATAAAGAATTTACTTTCAATTCTATTTTGATTTTTCAAAAGTGTTTCTAATACCAAAATGGTCAGAAGTACATTTTTATTCAAATAGGGGCAGTCAAAAACTTTCGGCTTTTACGAATCTCAGTTATCACAATATTTTGCGCGAATAACTTAAAAAAATAATCTCCAATAATTTTTTTTACCTATATCTCACACAATTAACTTATTTAGAAAGCTTATTTTGTTTTTAACAATTTCTGTATTTTTCTGTGATCGTTTGGGGCGGGTGAAATAAGTTGATGCCCTAAATCTGCTTATTATCTACGCCACTGCTTGGCGCTATATTATAAGTTGATTATGCTCAAATTATGCTGGCAAAATTTTGTGACAATTTTTTTATTACAATCATATAATTATTCTTGATAAATAAATTTCCATTGAAGCGCCAGACAAATGATTTATTGCTATGAATCAAATTTTATATTTATAAGTAAAATTTTCAACGAATTTACAGTTTAAACGATTTGCGAAATCGCAAGATCTAAACTATGATATACTATAATCATTTTAAAAGACAAATTTTCGACGAATATGCAGTTTAACCGATTTGAAAGATCTCAAGATCTACACTATTAAAAGTCAAACTTTTGACGAATTTGCAACTTAACCGATTTGCGAAATCTCAAGATCTACACTATGATATACTATAATCATTTAAAAAGTTAAAGTTTAACCGATTTGCGAAATCTCAAGATCTACATTATGATATACTATAATCATTTTAAATTCCTTGTCTAGTACTGAGTGTAATCCATATGATTTATAGATTTATTTACTCGATAAACTGATAAACCGGTTAAGACGATAAGCTCGCAGAACGTGTCTAAGATTCTTATAAAGTAGCTAGTAAACATCATCAGCACTATCTGCATAACTTTCTATAACTAACCCGCTATATGTTTGCTGATCTGTACAGTATCTGCTAAAAAAAAAAAGTATCTTTATACTCGGTCAAAGTATCTTTGCGCTGCGTCGCGTCGCAGTGGCAGCAGCCATCAGTCATTTTCAATGAACAAGAGCAAAGCGTTAATATTATGACTTTTTTATTGTTAAATTTCTTAACAACAATAACAAATAACGGCTATGCAGCGTTCGCCGGCAGCGGCTTCAGCCTCAACGTCGGCGTCTGCGTCGGCGGCGACGTCAGCGTTAGCGCAATGTCGGCACGAAGCAAGCCGAAGAAGCAAAGCCGATGCGAGGGCGGTTTGCACAGTCTGTGAGTTGTTGAATAAAACTGATTTTTGAAGTAAAACTTTTGTGAATTTCGATGGAATTAACTTTGTAATTTTGTTAGTTAAATACTATTATAACATTATTCAGTGGATTTGACTTTTTTTTTTTTGGCAAAGAAAGTTTTATGTCTCAAAGCAATCGTCCTTACTTTACATGCTTTATATGCTACGAAATCTATATTTTAGAACAGAGTCTTTTTAAATCTATTTATTTCTAATAGGGTTTTTATAAGATTCTGAAAAAAGCGGTTTCCTTAGTAATGAACTTTTCATATAATACAAATATCTTAATTTCTTCAACTTAGGTTATGCGAAAATAGTCGTTGAGAACTAAATCTGAAAAATATGTTGGATCATCAGATCATCAGTTTCTAGCTCAATTTGTGTATTTTTGGGTATGAGACAATTAACATATGCGTTTCAAAAATGTTTGATTTTGCCAAAAATCAATGTCGAGTCTGTTCAACTATAATATTTTAGATACTTAGAATATTAATTAAGAAGCAATTATAAAAAAAATGGTAAAAGAAAGATAATATATTAAAAAAATAACAAAAATGTTTGTCTCGAAACTGAGTACGACTTGAATCTAACAATTCAGCCATCCTTAAGTAATCTCAGAAATAAGAGACGATCTCAATTAAAGTTTGAGTTAGCACGATATATGTTTATTTTACTGTATAATTTATAAGAATTTTTTGTTGTTTTACCATTAAAAAAAAATAAAATACTTTCAATCTCCATACAAACGCCAAGAAGTCTTTAAAAAAGCTCTCTTCTTAAAATTCTCAAATTATGAATTTCTATCTTCATAAAATCGCTCTCTAAACAAGAATTTTACTTATTTATTTTTATTTTATACAAAGTTGCGTCTCGAAACTGAGAAACAACAAAACATTCACTCTAACAATTAAGCCGTCCTTATGTATTCTCAGAAAAATGAAACGATCTTAATTAAAGTTCGAATTAGCACGAAACATGAATATTTTACATTATAATTTTTTGTTTTCTTCCCTTAAAAAAATTAAATATTCTCAATCTCAGTACAAACATTAAAAACTCTTTTAATAAGCACTCAATCTTCAAATTCTTTTAAACATATGTCGATTAGGAATTTCTGTCTTCATAAAATCGCTCTTGAAATACGAATTTTACTTCGAAATATTATGATTTCTTTAAAGCTGGTAATATTAGCGTAAATAAAGAAATTAAAATTGAATGTAGAAACTAACAGTAAAGCTTAAAAATGTCTTAAGCAGACAAAAAAAAACATTTTGAAAGACGAAATTTTCTGTCATTAATAGAAAAATCGCGCTTAGAGTAATTTTGACTCCCACAATTCTTGCTTTACGGTCAACACTTTGCTTACAAAAAGACAGTTTAGTAGAAAAAACGCTCTGGGAGTGCTTTTGAAACTTCCAATTCATGTTTTATTGTCAAAACTATATCTTTCGATAGCTTACTTTTTGCTCAGTATATGGCTTTTCCTTAATTGCTTACGATCTACTACGATATTCTCTATAGAATAACTTTTTTATTACATGATGATTTTTATATATCACTTAACCCAAAAATCCTATTAAGGTACTTCGTTAAATAAAAATCCTTATTAATATTCTTACGTTTCTGATCTAATTTGATTTTTAATTTTATGTTCAAGGTAACGAAACACATCATGGAAAAGCCCGAGAAGCTTTTGCTCTAAAATTATCATATGGTTATGGTATTTTATTCACTTCCTTATACGCATTGAGGTAGAGAAGTGAATGCTTTTTTCTTTAATGCTCGAAAAGATTATATTAACACATTTTGTGCGTCGATTTTATGAAAACAAATGGTTTTCTAAGCTTTTACGCACAATTTTCTTCACTTGTGAGTGAAATTTCCCAAAAAATTTCCCTTAATTTCGATTTGGGATAAGCGTTGATTGTCAATCGGTCAGTTGTGTGTAGCTTATATATAAACCTATAGTTCATGAAATGTTGATATGATTATAATCGACTGCCAAATATTCATGTTAAATTTAATGTACAATAGGTTGGTCAATTTTGCAACATCTCACGATATGAATAACGCCACCGCCTCAAAATTTTCTTAATACGAAATTTCCTCAAAAAAAAGAGATAGATTTAAATACTTAACGAATCTGGAAGGCTTAGCTCGCAGTGGGCGGAACCCCTTGGTGTTCCTATATATATATATTTTTTTTTTCCTAGCCTGAAGGCCTTTGTAGCTCTGGCTCTTAACTTTTTGTTCCCTAAAATTAATTCTAAGGTACAATTTTAAAATAATTACATTTTTTTTCCATTAAAAAACTTACTAAATGCTTGATATTTATCAATGGGAAAATTGCAAAAAGGCTTCCGCAACTGTCCCAAAAAAATGTCTTAAAGTTTTAGTCTTCAGGTTTTTTTTTTATAAACGCAATTTTTAAGCCCTAGTTTGTATAATGCTCCATTTTATTTATATTGCAAAAAGTATTAATACTAGCTTGTGATTTTGTGGAAAAACTTTTTTAAAAGTATGGTCATGCATCAATAATGAAAATGAAAGACTTTTCGGCATTTCGCACTACAAATAAATATATTAATACTATTCAAAAAGAGTTGATGAAAAATAAAAGTTTACAAAAAAATTTGTTATAAAAACTAAAAATTATTTACGCACTAATGTACCAAGTATGAGAATCGAGGAGAACAGCAGCTAATTGTCAAAGCAGTAAAACATACCAAGTGCGAGCAGCTAAGCTATATTTTGACACTTATATGAGTGCAGCTAGAAAAAAAAGTCTTTGACTTTTTGATTTTTTTGCCAATATTGAATGATAATATTTTAAAATTAGAAAAATTTATTTATTATTTCTTATTAGGAAATTAATATTCTTTATTGTATTTTGTCGTTTTTTATTATCTTATGAGCTATTAAGTAAATTAAAAATTTTAATAAAAAAAAGCCAACTCCTATGCAAAAACGATTATTTTATATCATACACTGATATAATTTTAATTGGATTTTCATCAAGCAACAGCTGAATTTGCAGCATTCAACAATATATTTCTTTTTGTGAAATTAATATTCTTTATTGTATTTTGTCGTTTTTCATTATCTTATGAGCTATTAACGTAAATGGAAAATTGTAATACAAAATTAAAGTTTTAATAAAAAAAACCATAACTATATTTTTTCTTGAATTACTCCTTTGGCATTTAATGTAATAACAAGAATTGGGCTGTTTATTGTATAAAATCGCTTACAATAACGACGTCTTTCAATTTCGTTAAATTTAAGATCTAAAATAATAAAAATTTATAAATTTTCCTGGCTTCAATAAACGGTAGTTCATACATAATATGAATATGAATTTGAATTTAAATTTTCTTTTTGTAAAATTAATGTTATTTATTGTTTTTTCTTGTCTTATAAGCTATATAAGTCTGTTACATAAGAGCGTGGTCACTGTTACACGTAGATCAAAAATCAGAGCGCCCTGTTTCTTTTTCTATGCCATAAAGGGCACCTCAGTCCTTTATGCTTTTTGTAAAAAGTCAGCTGTCTGTCAAATTTAGTCTTCATTGAGTGGTTTTTCGAAATAAGTGCTGTTTACGCCTCTCGCTTTGAGGGAATTTTTCTATGTTTGCATGAAAAAGGACCCAAATCAACGCAAACTGCTGCTGCGAAATATAGCAAGTTGATAAATCGCTATAAAAAGGTCGGTAACGTTGATGATTTTCCTGATCGCGGAAGTGCAAGCAAAGTCTCAAAAAAAGACGAAAAAAAGATTCTCGCATTGTTCTCGAAAGATCCAACTTTGACTTTACGTGAAGCTGCTGTGAAATTGAAAGCAAAAGGTATTGACATATCTTACGGAACGATTCGCAGGCACTTGCTTGCCAATAAACTGAAATATCGCAGTACTTTGGAAAAACCAGTGTTCAGTGCAAAACACGTTGAAAAAAGAGTGGAAGGAGTTCTCACTTTAGATTGGCCAATCCCATAGAAATGTGTGGGCTCTGATGAAAATGCAGCTTCGCAGACGCAAGCCATGTAATTTAGATCAACTTTCTCGACAAATTCGGAAAATTTGGAGGTCTTTTCCGGTAGAATATGCAGTAAAACTAGTGGAAAGTATGCCCCAACGGTGCCAGGCCATAATTGACAATGCAGTAGATCGGACTTGCTACTGAGGTATTTGTATTGAGTATTGACGACCAAATTATCAATAAATTTGCGAATTTTCGAAAAATCAATTGTTGTTATTATTTAACAGTGACCACGCTCTTATGTAACAGACTGTAAATACAAAATTTTAATAAAAAATTTGAATAAAAAACCTAACTCCAACGTAGAAACGATTATTTATAAAAACTGATATTATTTTAGTTGGATTTTCAAACGGATAACCAATACCCTACTTTTTTATGGATACTGTATCTCCATGCTGGCGAAAAGGAATATTTTAATAGGTGACATTGTTAAATAACATCGGTTTACCAAATATTCCATACCAGCGGCGGCCACCCTAATGTACTTCCTAATTTTCTTTGTCTTAAGTCCACTGTACGCGCTCTCTTACTGAGCCCACTGTGCTTAATAGTAATTAACATCTCTTAACATAGTTGACACTACGCGGCGCACAAATCGAACAGCCCTCGTGCTTTTGCCTTTGCTTTTGCCATCTTCAGCCCAGGCGTCGGCGTCGACGTCGTCAGCTGTCTTTAATACGCTTGCTGCTGCTGCTGCTGCTGCTTGTATTGTTGTTGTATTTGTTGTAGGGCCGCTGCCGTCGCACGCTGGACTGCGGCTGTAGCTTTGGTTGCCGCAGCGATTCAGTTTGAAATTCAGTGCGAAAGCGAA
The DNA here is from genome assembly GCA_037043745.1 of Chymomyza amoena. NCBI lineage: Eukaryota > Metazoa > Arthropoda > Insecta > Diptera > Drosophilidae > Chymomyza > Chymomyza amoena. Next base: position 29,831 of record JBAMAX010000538.1, read on the forward strand.
CGGCAGCCAAACAGCAGCGGCTGCTTCGGTTTTTGGTTTTGATTTCGTTTCGGTTTCGTGTTTACTATTTCTTTTTTTTTCGGATTGTTGTTATATTTACTTTATTTTTTTTATTGTGTCGGTTGGTTCACGCAACGCAATCTTGCAAAAATAAAAAAATAAACATTTATCAACAACAACTAGTATAAATTGTGTTTATAAATAAAGACAAACTTATTTAAAACAACAAAAAAAAATACAAAATATATACAGAAGTAAAATAAAAAAAAACAGTTTGGCTTCTTAGCCACGGCCAACGCGGCGTATACGACACGTGTGTCGTTGTGTGTGTGAAAGTAACGTCGATCGGTCAAAGGGCCAACAAGAGTTACCAAAGCGGCTTATCGCGCACGGTTTTTGTTTTTTTTTGAGTTTGGCCTATAACGGTTGCCTGCAAGTGACGTCATATGGTCAGCGCCAAAAGAGTGACGGAAATTGTCAGTTTTGGCCATAAATAAATGCAAAAAAGAAAAAAGCGCGCATAGCAAGTTAAATTAATAGCCATAGAATTCAACAACGAACTATGCGGTAAAAAGAAAATCAAAAAAGCCAAAAAACCAAAAACAAACAAAAAACAACAAAACGGCCGTTGGCTGTTGCTTTTTTTTGCCGTTCGCCGTTTGCCGTTTGCCATTGCCGCAACATTTATTATGCTCTCTCTTATGAGCGAGAGCAACTTTAGTGTTGTTGGGTTGTTTGCAAAGTTTTTAACGGTTTTGTGCCAATTAAGCAAATTAATTGTTGCAAAGACGTTACTCTGGCTTAATCAATTACTCGACACGACAATCAACTGCTTTTAAAGCAGTGCAAACTGCTTTTGCCGGCTTTGTTATCATCATACAAGGTCGCAGCAAAGTTCTCACAGCGGCCAGTGCCAAATATAACATTTTTTTGTATGCACATTTACTGATTAAATATGGGGCAGGGGAGCCGCCTCACCCCCTGACTTAACAACTTGTTTTTGCAATTGCTTATCGTAGCTTATTTCATTGCAGGCGCTTAAGGCAAACGTCATAAAGACAAAAAAAATTTTAAACTGCCTAAGAGCTCTCAGAAAATGCAGTCGAATTCTAGGAAATATTTACTACCTCCACAATTGACAAATCAGCTGTTTATCAAATTTTTGCGCTGATATTATCGTATACATGTGTTACTTAAAGTCTTTAAACTCATATCACAAATATAACGTCTGATTGCAATTTTTGCCTTTACTATTAGAACTTGTTTCTTTGTGCTTTAGATAAAGTAGTTTATTTTGTCCAAGCAGTGCCTAACCATACTAGATAATAATTTCCCTAACTGATTATTTTGTCAGTCGCGCCCAGGGGAACTCTATTATTAAATGTTCGAAGAGAACAGGGACCTTCAGTCTTCAGGAATTAATAGAGATTTCTTCAACCATAACTTACAGGCCCTTGACTAAAAAGAGTAGTGCCTTTTTGCTCAAAAGAGTGTTTTTTGCGCCAATATCTCCAAGGTTTAGAAGCTTCAAATATACTTTTGCAAATCTAATATAAGATTTTTTTGACGCTTTTAGATCATTCTTTCCTTACGTTTTTTTTTTGTCCCAAAAGCAGTTCTTTCATGGTTTAAAAGGTTCCAAAGCTTCAAATATACTTCAGAAACTATAATATACAATTTTTTTACGCTTTTAGACCATACTTCCCTTACGATTTTTTTTGTTCCAAAAGCAGTTCTTTCAAGGTTCCAAAGCTTCAAATGCACTTCTAAATATCCAAAATAAGATTTTTTCACGCCTTCAGACCTTTCTTCCCGTACGATTTTTTTTGTCCCAAATGCAGTTCTTTCAAGGTTCAAAAGGTTCCAAAGCTTCAAATACACTTCAGAATATCCAAAATAAGATTTTTTCACGCCTTCAGACCTTTCTTCCCTTACGATTTTTTTGTCCCAAAAGCAGTTCTTTCAAGGTTCAAAAGGTTCCAAAGCTTCAAATACACTTCTGAATATCCAAAATAAGATTTTTGCACACCTTCGGACCTTTCTTCCCTTACGATTTTTTTGTCCCAAAAGCAGATTTTCCATTTTAAAACTGAAAATAATTTGTTCTTAAAATGAGCCAGAAAAATGTGTTTTCAAGATGGTTCAAAATCCGCAGCTTTTAGAAAAGATTTAAGATTTTTGCACAACATTTTCTTTCTACTTTTGAAAATCCAAAATAAGTTTTTGCTGACGTTTTCGGTTCACTTAAAGTCTTATGTTTATCTTAAACATTCTTATCCTTACGATTTTGTGTCTCAAAAGCAGTTCTTCCATTTTATTGTAGAAGTGAAAATAATTTGATCTTGAAATGAGCCAGAAAAATTTGATTGTTAAAAATCCGCAGTTTTTAGAAAAGATTTAAGATTTTTGCACAACATTTTCTTTTTACTTCAGAAAATTCAAAATATGATTTTGTTCAGACCATTTACAGTCATTGGCAATTTTGAACATTATTCCCTTACGATTTTTTTTCCCCTAAAAGCCTTTGTTCATTTTAGAATGTGAAAAATGTGATTTCAAGATTGTTAAAAATCCGCAGCATAGTAAAGATTTAAGATTTTTGCACAACTTTTTTCTTTTAGACCATTTAAAGTCTTGAACATTCTTATCCTAACGATTTTTTTGTCTCAAAAGCAACTCCTTTGTACCAGAAGTGAAAACTATTTGTTCTTAAAATGAGCCAGAAGAATTTGGTTTTATGATTGTTGAAAATCTGCATATTAAATTTTTGTGCAAGATTTAAGAATTTTGCAAAAGTTTTTTGTAAGATTGTGGCTTGTTATTTATTAGTTTTGAAATAATCGTAATTAGCTCTTAAATTGAGATCACCCAGAGACCATGAGGTCCATTGTGTTGCCTAATTAAAAGAAGGGGACGAAAGAAATTGAAGAAAGGAAGGTATTGTGAAGGAGGTTCTAAAACTGTGCATCACTAATCCCCCAAGTCTCTCATATTGCAAAACCATTTTGAGAATTCAACGAAAGCAGTGATCCCCTATTGCCACATTGACTAGACTACCCAGATCCTCAAAGAATGGTTTATCCAGAAACTGAATTCGTCTTCTAATATGCGCCGAGAACGTTAAAAAAAATGTGTAAAAAAAGATGGAAAGTAAATCTTAGATGGGTTAAGGCGGCATTTGAGTCTTAGCGTCCCAATTTACTTAGGCCAAGAAATAGGCTCGTTCTGCTAGCGATAATGGGAGTAAGGTGTAAGGATATAGGTAGGTAGGTATGTAAAGGTGGTTGTATTTCGACACACCTAGGCCTCCGAAAGGCCCGTTGTTAGTTGCCACTTGAGTTAGTTCTTACTCTTCTGTATCCTCTTTGAACCAACCTGTCGATTTTATAAACGAATTAATCTTATTCTGATTCCTCCGAATTCAGTAGCATTCCCAATAGTTTCGGAACCCAGTGTATTCAGTCTCCTCCTGCATAGTGTCATGCATCCACATAGGAGGTACTCCACTGTTTCCTCCTATAGAATATACAGGAAAAATTAGGGTATTAGGAAAAGTGGAAGCAGGACCATGCTTTATGTGGGATTCGAAATCAGAATCTCCGGGATAACAGTCTAATGCACTGCCGCTAGGCTAACCAGTCCGTCATGCAAATCCTTAAGCTGCTATGAAAATTAATTAGAGAGGGGAATTCCCTAACAAATTACCTAAAAGATTAGGTTAATACAAATATTTTTCTTGGAAATATCAATCAAATAGCCTTTTTTAATCGTGTTGAAATCAATTTTATTGACCAATTCTTAGGCATTACGAATACATGTGACGTAGAATTTTTTAACAGTACAGAGTTCAGGCTTAATTAGTTAACTTTTCTACTGTGTTATTAGATAATAAAGAAAATATGTAATAGTATTCAAGTCATAAGAGACGGGGGGAAAAAAAAAAACAAAAAAACTATAAATATGAGGAGCTTATATCTAGGACTTATTCTATGACTAAACCTAGACTGACTAAAACCCATAAATATGAGGAACTTATATCTAGGACTTATTCTATGACTAAAACTAGACTGACTTAAACCCATGAATATGAGGAACTTATATCTAGGACTTATTCTATGACTAAAACTAGACTGACTAAAACCCATAAATATGAGAAACGTATATCTAGGACTTATTCTATGACTAAAACTAGACTGACTAAAACCCATAAATATGAGAAACGTATATCTAGGACTTATTCTATGACTAAAATTAGGAATATGTACACCTATCCTTAAAATTGTTGTGGAGTCCCTCTCTGAAACAAATTCAATTTTTTCCCTAGTGTTTTTTAATTGTGTTAAGGGGGTATTCTAGTGTAGAGGCATGAATTTGAGGTGTTTTTTCGGGTGCTATAATTAAAAAATAAAAAATATTTTTACTATCCATTTTTTAATAAGACATTTATTATTGTTTCGAAAATACATAAAAAAATTAAAAATCTCAAAATACCCAAAACTCAAAAAGCTATAAGTTGTTGAAGTGGGGGGTTGACAAAAAATGGCGCGCCACTGTTGCCACGATTGCAAGCATTCTAATAATCTGAAACAAAAAAATAAAAAAGATTATTAATCTTGATGAATGCTGCTATCGTACTAACTAAAAAAAAGTCGAAAAAAAAATTTTTTTTTGGCCAAATTACGGGTGCCCGAAAAAGTGATAAATTTATTTACTACTTTTTGTTACTTTCCAAATTTTTAAAAATAGTAAAAAAATTTTTTTTTTATAATAATAGTTAGTACGATAGATATATATATTGAGAAGACTTACACCAAATTTCAAGTAAATCGGTTAAGTAGAAGCAGAGAAATCAAGGCAACCATTTTGAAATATATAGTTTCGAGAAAAACGCGTTTAAAGTTTTGGGTGCAATTACGCCCTGTGGCAACCATAAAATGACATTTTATACTTACATTTATTTAATCCGCGATTCCTGCTCCATACATTGGGCCTTCCTCTACTTCAAAAAATGCATTTTCTCTGTTTCTTTCTTCTAAAGGAGCAGTTCTGGCTTCTTTTGAGGCGTTAGATGTTCGAATTTCTGAGCGATTAATCCGGACATTATCTCGTCTGATGGCGAATTCGTAAGCTTCTGGACCAATGCTCATTCCCATAAGAGATACCATTTTTAGCAGAGGAATGAAACCTTCATTAAATATGCAAACTGCAATAAAAGTTGCAATTTCTATTACGTGTACGCCAGCATGTATATGTTTCGGCGCAAAAGTCCAAATTAAGGAATTCAGGGACTCATTATTATTTTCGGTCTCAGAACCTAAGCATCTAACAAGTAAATCTTCAGATGATAAACTCTCGTAGATCGGCTTTATAATTTTTAATACGTCGTCACACAGAGGGGGGTTTTCGTGGTCGAATTCTTCAGACGAACCTTCATTTACAGCTTTCTGCCATTTATTGCGGGTGTTCATTCGTGGAACTATTATGATAAAAAGTAGCCCAAATTGCATTTCTCATGTGTTCAATAGAATTCGGATGCCGACGAATCGCTAATACATAATATAAAGACAGTTTATTTATCACTTTATCAGTCAATTTCCCTGTCCCTTTTCCGCCAATTCCTTTTCCTTTATTTTCGTTTCTAGCTTTCCGTAATCTCGAACCCATTCTTTTTTGTATATGTCCCACGAACTCTTTTTTTTCAACAACTGGGTCACCATCATAGGGATCTATGTCAAGTATGCCCTTGAAAGTCTTCGTATCGCCATCCCCAATATATTTGACATATTTTACTTGGTGTTTTTGAGCTGATCTACTAAACATTTCAATAATACCATCGACTTCCATTTTTCCAGCACTTCCTTTATGATTGATCGTACAAGATTCTTCATGGTCTGCATACCATTCATTATACGCTTCAATATCAGCATTTTTTTTAGCTTTCCAGATATTACAGCCTTGACAAAAGCTAGATTTGACTACTGTATCTACAACTTTTTTGGAGTTTTTAGCTATGAGTGTGGTAACTCCAAATAGAGAACTAAAACCTCTTTTTTTCCAGGTCCCATCTCCAGAAACCGTGAAATTAGTCGGATTAGCATTCGGATCAGAAGCTAAAATTAAATCTTTCTCTTCATTGGCAGCTTTGAAATAATCAATTCATAAACTGCAGATGCAGCTGCATACACGTTTTCAAGCCAACTGTAGAATGTGCCGATGGATATTCCTTGACAAATATCCATCAGACTGCAGAAGATATTGATTCCTTCTCTTCCAACTCCCAAAAGCCGCATAGCAAAAACCATTTTTCTATTTATTTCAAATGATTTATTTACAAATGGAGAAGATGCTATATATTGTACACTTTCACAACTGCATTGTAATGCCATTTTAAATCCCAGTCCACGATGAGCTGTCCGAGAAAATGTAATTTCTTTTTTGCACGTAGCACACAAAACTAACGATGAAATAGCTGTAAAAACCGTGAAAAACTCCAAAATACAATAACCGTAATTGTTAGAAATGATCACTTCTTCATCACTAGATTTGCTAAATTAAGCTGCTGATGCACTTGTATAACTTGTATCTTCTTCTACAGTAAATCTATTGCCGTGGAATCGCCTTTTCTTTGATCGATTACCACGAGGAGTACTTCCTTTTGCAGGTTTTCGATCCATTTCAACGAAAGTTTAATAAAATAATTAAAATGATCACTTAAATATAAGGTTGTCAAAAAGTCTTGCGGTATTTTTATTGAATTTTCAATTGTTCATAAAATTGGTTATAATAATGCGATTTAAGTCAAATATGCGCCGTTTTGTTCGATGACGAGTTCCCAACGAGATGCCAACTTCATAATGCCCCTCTTATAGAAGCTCGCTTCCCTATTGTCAAAAAACTCGGAGAGAAAATTTTCACAGGACTCTCTTGTGGACAACTTCCGATTACCAAGCGCGTTCGTCATGGACAGAAGTAGGTGGTAATCACCTGGTGCGAGATCCGGACTATACGGTGGATGCAAAAGAACCTCCCATCCGAGCTCCCGGAGCTTCTGGCGCGTCACCAAAGATGTGTGTGGCCTGGCGTTGTCCTGATGGAAGACAATTCGGCCTCTGTTGATCAAAGATGGCCTCTTCTGCATGAGTGCTGCATTCAAGCGGTCCAGTTGTTGGCAGTACAGGTCCGAATTGAGCGTTTGGCCATAGGGGAGCAGCTCATAGTGGATGATTCCCTGCCAATTCCACCAAACACACAGAAGAACCTTCCTGGCCGTCAATCCAGGCTTGGTCACCGTCTGGGCAGCTTCCCCGCTTTTCGACCACGACCGTTTACGCTTCACGTTGTCGTAAGTGACCCACTTTTCATCGCCAGTCACCATCCGCTTCAAAAACGGGTCGATTTTGTTGCGATTCAGAAGCGATTCGCATGCATCCATACGGTCAAAAATGTTTTTTGCGTCAAGTCGTGTGGCACCCATACATCGAGCTTCTTTTTCAATCCAAGCTTCTTCAAATGGTTTATAACGGTTTGATGACTCATGCCCAGCTCTTGGCCGATGCTACGGCTGCTACTATGCCGGTCTCTTTCGATCAATTCAGCGATTTTATCGCAATTTTCGACAACAGGCCTTCCGGACCGTGGCGCATCTTCGATCACCTCTGCACCAGAACGAAAACGTTGAAACCATCGTTGTGCGGTGGAAATGGAAACTGTATCGGGTCCATAAACTGCACAAATTTTATTGGCAGCATGAGATGCATTTTTGCCTTTATCGTAGTAGTACTGTAAAATATGCCGTATTTTCTCTTTATTTTGCTCCATGTTTGCGACGCTATAACTCACGAACGACTAAAAGCAAACAACAATTAATCAAACACGTGTTAGCACGTGAAAAGAGCTTTCCAAAAAGCTCTAGCGTGAACCGATGCGACGAATACAACTAGAACTACGCGCTTGCAAAGACAAGCTTGCGGAAATACCGCAAGACTTTTTTGACAACCACTTTTTTGACAATCAAAAAGTTTAGAAGTCGCGTCACTAAAATAGTTATATCTCTGGTAATAATTAAAATTTTGACAAATCCTTTTAAGGACATATTCTTGAAAGGTTAAGCTTTGAGCATATCAAAAAAAAAAAAATCGATTTTTTCAAATTTTTTAGAAAAGAAGTCGAGTCACTAAAATAGCTATATCTCTGGAAATAATTAAAATTTTAACAAATCCTTTTAAGGACATATTCTTGAAAGGTTAAGCTTTGAGCATATCCAAAAAAAAAAAATCGATTTTTTCAAATTTCTACACTAGAATACCCCCTTAAACCCAATGAAATTGTTTAAAAAAAAAAAAATGGTTTTATTTCGTGTTATTTCAAAAGCGCCTAAAAAAGACTGCGTAAAATCAGATATACGAATTTCTCGTTTGATAGTCTGTAAAAATAAATGAATCTGAGATATTCTCTGAGTAAGAGTACCCAACAACAAATAATGCGCATTAACTCAAGTTTCTAGATTCATTCTGAGAATTTTTGCGGCTTAGACACTATGTAGATCATTTTGTCGAAATTTGATACCAATACACAACCTGTTGTTAAGCTTACAAGCAACTTTAAAAGATATACGGTCGTGGTTGGATATAGTAATCACCCGGTAGAGTGAACACCTCGATAACACCTAAATTTTTACATAGAGATCACTATTTAGTGAGCAATCGAAAATTTGTAAATAGTGAACCAAATATTGAAAGCATTTTAAAGCAGAAACGAATGGAAAACACACAAAAATGATTCAGAAACGAAAGCGGGTATTCCCCTTAATTATACTTTTACTGTTGATTGCTGCAAAATCAGCTGTTTCTTAATAACGCCACCTTTTCATTTTCCTACAAATATATTCTTATTATCTTTTGCACAAAAATGTAAATTTTAAACAAATAAAATGAGTTTTAAACAAAAAAATGGCGTACGTAAAGCCGGGCGCGGTCGACTTTGGGATACCCTGTACCACTAGCTTGCAATAAAATCCGTTTCCTTCATAAAAAACCTAATACAGAAGAATTTTTAGGCAACAAATTTTTTGTTGACCGATCCTTCCTGTGGGAGCCATATGATATAGTCAACCGATTTGATCAAATTTGACATAGTACTTGAATACCTTAAAAAGATCTGAATGCCGAATTTAGTTCGAATATCTTTACAAACAAACGAAACAACGAATTTTGTATAAAAAAAGCTTTTTGGACCGATTCCTCCTATGGGAGGTATATGATATAGTCAACCGATTTTAATAATAAATAATAATTTAATTCCAATATCTTCACAAAGAAACGAAACGCAAAAATTTTGTTCAAAAATCGATTTAGTCAATCGATTTTGATCAAATTTGGAATAGTGCATGGGAACTATAAGAAACTTACGAATGCCAAATTTGGTTAAGAAATCTTCATAAACAAACGAATTATTCATTTAAAACTTTTCTATTTTCGAGGTCATCTGAAACACCCTTATGGAGCTATATAATTTAACCCCGATATCAAAAAAAATAAAATAAACTTGTCTCCTATAGAATAATATGGGATCTAATGTGAAAGTTTGGTTACTCTAGCTCTTACCATCTCTGAGATCTGGGCGTATTTTCGGCTTGCACAACCTTAATATACCCTTTGTACCATACGGTACAGGGCATCAAAATATCAACCTAGACATAGTAAACAGGTCTTTGCAATAATTAGTTCACTATATCCAGACACGACTGTAGCTATAAAATGTATTAAACTAAGAGCTCCTTTCCAGCCCTAATACTGCCAATTGTACAAAAATGTGTACCAAAATAAGGCATTTTTTGGGGGATACCTACTATAGGTAAAACATTGTTGAAGTTGAAAAAAGTGCAGAGAATTTTTTCCTAGTCGGAAAGTGCCAAAAAAGAGCGATTGCAATGAGCAACCTGATTCATTTTGTTGTACAAGGCACAAACTTATTGAACACCCCGAATGTGTCAGCCCACGCGTTAGGTGAGCGACCGGCAAAGATAGCAACAGTCAGTGCTGGCCCCAGCTGAGCCCAGCTGATGATGATATACACAGACTCACGCACATACGCACACACACACATCGGTACTCGCACACACTCAGACTACGGCAATGTCAACGCCGCCAGATGCGTGTGCGCGTACTTGTATGAGTGAGTGTAAAAATAGCGACAGTTTTTCACGCGTTTTCAATCCAATTTTAGCGGCCGGGAAACAAGTCAGAGCTGTTAGGAGTCTATTGCGGCAGATTTTGTCGCACGCCTGCAACGAATACTAAATAAATAAAGTGCCAAAGAAAAGTGATAGTAAAAAGATTTAAGTAAAAAAATTGCCAAAATGGAACAAAGCAACAACAACAACAAAGTTATGATGAAACAAGCTGCGGAAGTAAACGCACCAAATGAGGAGGCGTATGTGGACGTTGACGAAGAAGCTGACGCCAACGCCGACACCAACGCCGACGTCGACGTTGACGCAGATGTCAATGCCAGCGTACATGATAGCGAACTGGAGACGGAAGCGGAGTCATCGTCGTCGCCGCAGACGACATTGCAACAATTGAAGGCCAAAAAGAACAAATCCAATTTGTTTTTAATCAAATCGTATAGCTTTATAGAGAAAAATAACAATAATAATCTGAGCAGACGCAAAGCAGCCGCCAAATTGTCCACGGTCAGTGTTCCCAATGCAGCGCTGCTAGAATCACCGCATATGCAACCATTTGCGGATATTGAGTCGCTGCTGCTGGATCAGGTGCATGATAATAAAAAGTCACGTCAGGCCAAGGCGGCTAAGAAACAAAAGAAACTAACAACAAAAACAAAGGATAACAACAACAGCGAAGCGGAAACGGAAACGCAGCTGCGCAGTCTTTTGCGACGTAAGCCGCCAGCTGCGGCCATACACGAATACGAGGAGATACAGCAACATGCGTGCACGCCCACGCCCGCCGCCTTGCCACGCCCACAGTCATTGCCGGCCAAAGTGCATTTTGAGCTAGCGGCTACGGCGCAGCCCACAAAACGTAGCAGCGTCAATATAAAACGTGAATCCTTTATACGTCAGAGCCTGCAGTCCATACGACGCAGTTTTGGTTCCAGCAAACACGCGCACAAGTCACGCGCTAATGGCCATGCTGGAGCGGCACAGCTAACGACGACGCCCGCCCTGGCTCATAATAACAATAATAACAATTGCTCATCAAGTTGCTCAACCTCCTCGACATCCTCTTCCTGTTCATCGGCTTCCTCAACGGCGGCCATTAGTTTGTTGGCCAAAGCGGCTGCACACAATCGCCGTTTGGATGAGTGTGTGCCGCTGCCGGTTGTGGTCTTGCTAAACGATGGAGAGATCTGTGATGATGTGCAGCTAAGGTGAGTGTAAGGGACTACAATCAACCCAGTCCCAAAATAAAGTCAAATTCAAAAAGATGCCAGTTCTCGTTGCTTTTGGCCATGCAATTGCTGAACCTTGACAGTAGAGCCCGAAATCAAGGCCAGCTACTAGTATTCTATTGACATTGTATTGTGGCTTGGTCTAGTGCTGCTACTACAATGATTTGGCCAGGGCTAAAAGCCATAGTGATTCTGGGCTTAGCTATTATATTGCATTGTGCCTTCGACATTCGCTCGAACGTTGTGTGCGGTTTTTTTAGGTTCCCCCAATATTATGCACACAATGCGTATACGTAATATCTGCTTTTGTTGCAAGCGCATTACGTATACGCCCCTTATACATAGGCAAAGGTTATTGTTGAGAAAAGTTGCTGATAGGCTTTTTGTCTACGGCCTTGAACATTGATTTCCATTTCCATTTGGTTGAGCATTGTTTTTTAGCTGGCCAGCTGCCAAGCAATGCCAAACACTTTTCAATTACTTACATAAGAGACAGAGAGAGATACTTTCAATTAGCAAAGAGTATGTTAGTTACAATACTTAAGACGCTGCTTGGGAGCCCCAGATACAATGTGTAGAGCACGTCTTGGCAGGTAGTCAGTTAGGCTGAATGCGAGGTCAGGCTGAATGCCAATTGGCCAAGACACAAAATAGTCTTACCTGTAATGGTACTTCAAATTTGTATGCCCTCTATAAAGTGTGAGCTCTCAGGGTGCTTAAAAGGTATTTGATAGATAAGCAGATATCTGTTGATGACAATTATAAGTTTTCACTTGGCAAAGTTTTTCGATTTGGAAAAAGATAATTGTTAAAGATTGTGAAATCCGAAGATGGAGAAGAATTAATTTTAGGATTTTTAGTAAGTTGACTGTGATAATGATATTTTTTTTAAGCCGTATACGAGGTGTGTTCAAAAAGTATGGCTAATTTTGTGTTTTTTCAGAAATTATTTATTTATTCGTGAATATCTATTTTGTCCCCTTCAAAGTAATCCCCATGAGATATAATACACTTTTCCAATCTTCGAAGCACTTCAAAAAATCATTTTTTTTGATTTTGTTCAGCTCCTCCTTCGATGGCGTCTTTATCTCGTCAATCGTAGCGTAGTGTCGTCCTTTCATGGACCTACTCAGGTTAGGGAACAAGAAAAAGTCACAGGGGGCCATATCTAGAGAATACGGTGGCTGCGGCATCATTAGTGTGTTGTTTTTGGCCAAAAAGTCGTGCACAAGCAACGATGTGTGAGCGGGGGCGTTATCGTGGTGCAAAAGCCAATTTTTGTTCTTCCACTAATCCGGGTGTTTCTGGCGGTTAATATTCCTTTTTGGCCGTTCTACCCTGTTGCAAGAACTCATGATGCACCACGCCCCTGCAATCGAAGAAAACTGTAAGCAAAACTTTCACATTCGACCGAACTTGGCGCGCTTTTTTCAATGCACGATTCGTCACCAGTTATGACCCTCTGGAGCAAATTTGGGTCGTCGCGGACAGAGTCCAACATCTCATTAGCAATGTTCATGCGATGCGGTTTTTGGTCGAAATTAAGCAATATTGGTACGCATTTCGTGGCGACCCGTCTCATCCCCAAATCATTGACAAAAATCGAATGGAACAAGCCAATCGATATGTCTAGGTCCTCAGCAACCTTTCTAACGGCGATTCGACGATTGGCCAATACCATTTTCTTCACTTCATCAATTTTTTCGTCTGTTGTTGAAGTGCTTGGGCGTCCGGCACGCTCTTCGTCGTTCACATCTTCTCGGCCTTCTGAGAACATTTTGTACCACCGATAAACGTTGCTTCGGTCCAAGGTAGCTTCTCCGTATGCCACAGTCATCATTCGGAATGCATCCGCGCACTTAATTTAGTTTTTCACACAAAATTTTATACAGGTTCTTTGATCCATTTTTTTGAATAGGGGAAAATCGAAGACGAGCCAAAACACGTGCAAGCAAAGCAGCTGTCAACAATTAAGTGAACATTCAAAATGGCCGAGCTTGTCGGCATAAGTGCAAGACATGAGTACCAACATAACGCCACAAAAAAATCGAAATTCGAATTTACGTAACCCGCGAAAATTCAAAATTCGCGATCCTTTTTGAACACACCTCGTACCGCTGGAAATTGATCTTCTTCTTCTTATGTCCTATTAGTCCTAGTTACATACTACTCCATCCGTTATATTGTTATTTCTAAAACATGGAGCTAGCACCTCCAAATCCGTCGTGAATGCCGTCGGAGCAGGTGGATTAGCCGCAGAGACACGGGTACCACTTCGAAATTGAGCATTTCTCGGGCTTACTTCCATGTTTATAAAGAAATATGTGACAGAGCAGGGTTCTGACTACTGTAAGTTATAAGCACAAAGTCAGTCCTGACAACTCTGCTCGCAGTGACAGTATCACTTTTAAATAGGCCGCCCCTAACCTGGGGAATAGACGCTTTTCTGACGCTACATTGTGGATCGCTCTTCGCTTCACTGCTTCTCGAAGACCTTACCGGCAAGGGTGGCACAACCAGTAGCTATGCCAACGCCGGCGTTGCTCTTAGAGTCATTCCAGCTACTGAGCTCCCTCACCACGTCAAGGTGACGATCCCCGAGAGAGAAATCTCATGGCTCTGAATAGATTTTAGTTAATATTTATCGATATAAAGTACGCCAAAAAAGTCGCTGCCGTCAACTCGTCTACTAACGACATCTATACAATGGCTCTGAATGATTTTGGTTGATATTTGAATAAAAAATATTCCAAAAAATTCTCTTGTCGTCACCTCGTCATTTGTTGTCTTAATTATTCCGAGGAACAACAACAGCATCCGTGATATTTTTGGGTCAAAAAGAAATATCCGACAAATACTAAATTTTCATAATATTCAGGCATTCCTTCGAAATGGAATTCGCATAGTTTTTTATTTATATTCGCTTTGAAACCGAAGTGTGGTGCTCGCAATTTCACTAATACGAATATTTAATGCGGTTTTGAAGAGGCATTAAAACAAATCGGCAAAATAGTTTAAAATAAAGTACTGAAATATTTTTTTAAGATTCTTTGATATTCCGAGATTGTATATTAGCCAACTTCAAGTTGAATATTAATTGACAATCATTTTTAATGATTTTTTTTTTCGGGCTGACGGAAAACGAATCCGAACATTTTACTCGACAAAATACGTTAAGAAAGTACGAAGTATACTGAAATAATTTTTTTAATACTTTTTGATATTCTTTATTTAAATTTTTCCCAATTTGAAGTTAAATATTTATTGACAATTATTTTTTATTCATTTTTTTCTGGGTAACGCCTTAATCAGACTTAAGAAAAAGTTACGCATACGCAATGATGTCACATTGTAGCCAAAGTTAATTTCGGCCGTGCTACGAAAAACGAATCCGAATTTTTTATCCCCAAAATAGGTTTAAAAAAAATACGCATATTATACTGAAATATTTTTTATATATTCCTTGGTATTTGTAGATTATATTTATGCCAACTTCCAGTTCAATATTTATTGACACTTATTTTTAATTATATTTTTACTGACTGACAGCTAAATAAGACTTAAAAGAAATTACGTATACGTAATGTCATAATATTGTGTTGTAGGTAAAGTTATTGTCAATTATTTTTAATTTCTTTTTCCTATTACTAATTTTTGGTTTTTTTTTTTAATGTAAGCTCGAAAGGATTTTTCGATGCGATCGATTCTTATAGAAATAGAGCGTCTTGAAGGCACCTAAGTCAGGGAAGGGACTTTCTGAGCGCGTTTTCTCAGAACCCTGTTTTTCATCAGAATTTCAAGCACATGTCTTTGTTGTTAAACTTTGACTTTTAAATACATTTTTTCTGAATAATATGATGATTAAGATGATTTAATATAAGCCATACAGAATTTCACTCATTTCAATAAATTAAAAACATTTTTCATTTTTTTTTTTATTTAAACAAAATTAAATCTAGTATTTTATACTAAACTTAATACTAATTTACCGAGCTCTAGCTACTGGCCGATTATACTATATGTTTAATTTTGGTGCTTTGGTAAAATTGTATATTTTTTATATGCTAGATACTGTGGGTATTTCTAGTAATTGATATGGGGTCTGGAATCCGAAGAAGGAAGCTCTAATACTCTGAAGATATGGACAAGAAAATTTTTCATTTTATTTCACTATAAGAGGCTGGAGAACAAAAATTCGGGGACAATGTTCTGCGCGCAGAGGCAGATAAAAATATCCAATTATTGTACAATAAAATTTGCATTTAACAATCAAAACAGAAAGTTTGTCTGTCATTTCATCATGCACAGAAATAATTCCCAAACTTCGCCTTTTTTTCGGCTAAATTTAAAAGAACCTCCTCTTAAAAAAGTAGGAATTTTATGCGGAAACAATTTTAAACAGAATTCTCTGATATTCTTCAAATTTGCTATCTATTGACAATTATTTTAAAATAATTATTTTCTGAATGAAACTTAAGAAAGAAGTGAATGGTCAAAGTGGGGCTGAAAGTGATTGAAACGGAAAGATTTATCTAGAAAAGATCAGCATTAGTTTTGCTTAAAAAGCTTACATAAGGCTTGGTAACAAAATTTGGAAGCTCATAATCATATTTACTAGAATTTGAAAGCAAAAAATAAACGAATAGTTAAAGTGGGTTTCAAGTACAAATGTTGTCAAAGCTCTACAAAGCTTTTCATATTGAAGAGATCTGTGTTCCCAAATCTTTGCAGCGAATTGTTTTCAGACGACTTACACTAATAATAATAATTTAAATTTACTTGAAAATATTTAAAAACCACTCTAAAGAAACACCCAAAAGGTATACATCCGAAATCAAGCTTCTTGGGCACTCTAAAACCCAACTTTGCCTCAAATAGTTTTGTAAACTAGTTAAAAGCTGCATTTTCTTCTTCTTTATCTTCATTGGCCTTAAAGCTCCGACTTGGCCTTCCTCACAACAATTTTTCATACCTCAAGGTTTCTGACAACGTTTTTATAATCGTTGATTCTTAGAATTTTCAACTCAGCTTTCACTGCGTTGATCCAGCGAGCTTTTCGCTTACAATTCACAACTCATTCAAGCATAATCAGCATTAGTTGGCAAACTTTTTGTAACAACAATTTGATTAAAGTTCTTGTTTTATTATTATTTGATTCTATATTTATTTTTAATGCATTTTTTAATGCATAATATTTTAGTTCTGTAAACCATGGGTTTTATATTACAATGGAGCATTTTTGATTCGATTAGTTTTCTAATGCCAAGTTAATTTATTGACTATAGATAAATATTTTATTTTTTATTACAACTTTAAATAATTTCTTATAAATTAAATCAACATATTTTTTTCGGTGAAGCAGCAAATGTAATTAAAAAAAAAATTAATAATTAGAAAAAAGTATGTGCAGCATATTAAGGTAGTTTTTTGACTGCCTTAAATCAGTATTATAAAAAAAAAATGGGCCAAATTCTTCAGTTTTGTTTTCGTCATCATTTCCTAGTAAAGATTGTAATCGATTTTTAACGCAATCATATATATATTCAGGAAATGACGAGTCGAATTCTTCCGTTTTGTGTTTGTCTTCACTGCCTGGTGTTGACTGTACTTTGTAGACTTCATTCTGTTCCTGGATTAGCGAGTATGTACTTGTTTCAATGTACTCATTTATTTATATATTTATTTTTAAGTGTTTAGTGACTTACTTTTTCATAAATATTGGATTATAACCCATAAAATCAAAGGTTGATTTCCAATTATAATAAATATACGCGAAAAAAAAAAATATATTCTTGGCCTAAGTGAGTTGGGACGTGAGTCCCAACTGCCACCCTAACCTAATATTTTTGCATAATTTTAATTAAAAAATTGCATAACAAAGTACTTAAAATAATTAATGAAAATAAAATTTTGCAAAGCTGTGGCAACTATGTCCGCTGCTATATGAAAAATTTATTGGAAAGATAAGGGAAATATACGAATTTATCGAAAATAAAAACGGGGAGTTTGGAAATCATAAACAACAAAATTTGTCCTTTTTGTTTTTGTTTTTTTGATCTATTATACTTTTTTAAGCGATTTTTTTGATACAGATGCAATTATCGAATTCCCTTAAGTAGCAACAGGGCAAGATTTTCATATACATCGAAATTTGGTGTTTCCAACTCTTTTTTGGAGCACGCAAAAGCGAATTCGAAAAAAACCTTTCCTTTTTGTTTTTTCATTTTTAGGTGCACGACTGCTATTCTTTATTTTCTTCTTACTTTAAGGGGGTTTTGGGTGTAGCACCAAGCACCGTTTTTCCCCTTTTTAGAAAGTGGTAAAGTTATTCATTTGTATCGAAATTTTGTGTCTCCAGTTTTTATAATCTCTAAGATCCAGACCTTTAAAAGGATACGACTAAAACGCTTGGGGCATAGAAAACTTATGTTCTAGGCATGCTCGATACCAGAAAAAAATCTAATCGAAGCATTGAGTATTCCAATATTCTATTATTTTTTTTTTGGAAGTGTTGCCAGCTAGGTGAGAATATCGCCCGAGCAACCACTTTAAAGGAATAGTTTGGAAAATAAATTGCAAGCGTCAAATGTAAAATGAAATTTTACTCGATACCGATGCTAACAAATTGGTATCGGATCGACGATTAATCGAGAACCAAAATATCGGTAACGAATATTCAGTGTCGCTATGGTATTTCAAATATCGAATCGGAATCGCGCATCCCTATTATGTTCTGACATGCCTTCTACTCCTTCTAAGATACATTGACCCAGCCATATTATTGCTAACGTGTTTTTTATTTGACAAGGCCAATTACGCTTAAGCCAACCCTCGTACCCAAGTACACACACACACACATACATTACATATTGGCAGGTACAACGAACGGTACAATGAATAATGTACATAAAGAGACGCTTCGATATCACATAATGGCATCAAATGTGTCTGACCAAGCGCTTATTTGAAAATTGATAGTCTGATAGCCCCTCACCGGTTTAGTAGTTTTGGTCTTTCGTTGGGCTTCTTTCTTCTTGTCCAGTTGTCCAGCACAATTGCAAAATTGGTCACGTTGTGCCACCGATGCCGCCCAAGGTTGACAGCTCGTCGTAGTTCCATCCATTTGATTCTTATTGATGGCCAGCTCCTCCTTATTAGGTTCTATGCCAGCCACAGCGTTCAATGTTCTCTGACATTTTTACTTTACTCCGCTCATTTGTCTATTTCTTTATGTATGGAAAGGCGGCAGCGTCAAGCAATTTACGGGCTGTGCTTTGTGTCTTTCTTCGCTGCCTTCTCTCCTTTCTCTTTTGACTACTTGTTCCAGATGAGATCTTGATTTAAATGCGGGCAACGTAGAAATTATTTTTGTAAATATAATGTTGGCTAAATAAGCAAATACTGTACGGGGTATATAACATATGGAAACTATAACTAAAGGTATGTAAACTTTTATATACTGAGTTGTAGGTAGCTGAAAGTAGTAAATAGGTGCGAAAGCTAAAGATAAGTCGTAAAATCTGAACGATAAAGCAAACAAAATTTTTGGATTTAAAGTCACTTTAGCTGGATCAGGTGCTAGAGACTGCCCCCGAGCTATTTTTAAAAACTAATTATGGGGAATATAAAAATAATTGGGAAAAATAAAATGTATCCCAAAATTTCAGTTTTTATTTTATGCGCGTTAATGCTAAAATAAAAAAAAAAAACGCACTTTCATTTTAATTTAATTGTGAAGAAACTAATGAATATTTTTATTTACTAACATATTTTATTAAAAAATTATTTCTTAGTATGTTCCTTAAATTTGTTAATCACCATTTTTTTTTTTTAATTGTTTTTATGCCGTTCTTTATTTCCTATTTACACCAATATATCAAATCATGTGAAAGAATGTCGAAAAAAGTGTATAACAACATTTTTTTTATTTATGTTCATGTTTTTTGATAACGATGACAAATTTTTTAGGGCACTAATTACCATATCATCAATACCATATCATATCAATATCTCAATATGAGATTTTAAAAAATTTCCCTTGTTATAAAAATGCTATAATTTATATAATTTCCCTTGTAATAACAAGAGCTATAATTGAAGGGGAAATTAAAAACTTGTTTTTATACATCCTTTATATCGCATTTACGCCATTATATCAAATCAATGTGGAAGAATGTTGAAAAAAATGGGTTTTTTTCAAAAGTGTATGATAATTTTTTTTTTTAAAATTTATTTTCATGTTTTTTAATAACGATGCCAAATTTTTTAAAGCGCCACTCAACATGCACGCGCACATTACCATATCCATAACTCAATATGAAATTTTAAAAAAATTTCCTTCTTATAACGTAAGACTATAATTGCATAATTTAAATAACTTCCCTTGTAATAGCAAGAGCTATAATTGCAAGGGAAATTTTGTAAACATGCCTTACGTTCTTTATTTAATGTGAATATAAATCATATCGATTTTGTGGCAAAATGTAAAAAAAATTAAAATTTTTTGATGTTTTTTTATATATTTAAAATAAATCGATTTACTTATATTTATGTTTTTTTATGACGGTGACGAATTTTTAGGTGTCCATAACCAAAATTTTTACCATATCGATTATCTCAATATGCGATAGGAAAAAAATTTCCCTTGTAATAGGAATTTCCCTTTTTTAATTGAGAGAACAATTTTTTTTTTTATATACCAATCACCATTTTTTTAACACATTTTTTTAAGGTTCTTCATGTGGTGGGAATATAAATCAAATCAATTTGGTTGTAGAATACTAAAAATTAAATAAATGTTAAGATTTAAAAAA
Organism: Chymomyza amoena; assembly: GCA_037043745.1. Lineage (NCBI taxonomy): Eukaryota > Metazoa > Arthropoda > Insecta > Diptera > Drosophilidae > Chymomyza > Chymomyza amoena. Next base: position 50,059 of record JBAMAX010000538.1, read on the forward strand.
AAATGAATGAAAAAAAATTGTATTTATGTCTTCGAAAACTTTGATAAAACTAAAAACTAAACACGCAAATTACCATAACTCTGCGATAGGGGAAAAAAAAATCCTTATCGCTCTTTTTATTAAACGGGAATTTTTTTGTGTTTATTCAAATAAAAAAAAAAACAATTGATCAAATAAACTTGATTTTTATAGTGTTGATGAACTTTAAATAATAGCCGCACAGCTGTTTAAAGCAAGGAAATAATGGGAATTTATTGAAAAGGGAAATTTGAGTAAATATTGAAATCGAAAAGTGTAGAAATGAAGACAATTAATTAATTAAATTAATGCGATCTCGATTTGTAAAATGCATTCATCGGCTGAATTTTTTCAAGAATCTAGCTATTTCTAAGCTTGCAAGTTATTATGCTACTGCAGAAGCATTTTCAACTTTTGAAAATGTATTTTAAAAACCAGGAAAATAATAATATACTATTAAAATAAAGCAATAGCTTATATTTATGTGTCTAATATAATAATATCATCTAAGTTCGATTGTAGAGAAATCTTCCTCATACAATAAAATTAGCTACTTGCCATTCTGTAATGCACTCAAGCATGTTCTGGACTACTCATTTACCCATGAATACCCATGAGCTGTCTCAAACACATTAACTAAACTGTACACTCATTTAATATGCTTATGTACTATATATATACATATATATATATATATCATACATATATTATATACGCATAGTCATTGCTGTTGTTGTGGGAAAGCAAATTGTAAGATTATGTTTATCAAACATATTATATTACATTATACAAACTGCTTAAGTTCTTCCGCTACGATTCCACACCTACGAATACCTCTCCAGTACCTCCGTAGAATCATTTTCTTTATCTTCTCCCATCACTTGGAACAAATGCAATCAATTCAATTGCCGCCAAGATTCACGGCGTAGGCGGTATTCATTATTTTGCCTGCATAGTTTTGATTTATGACGTTGCACAGTGGTGCAAATAGCTGATTTTTTACTTAAAATTCATAAATGCACTTCTGCACTGGAAAAAAATATGCATTGAAATGTGTGATGATTGTTATTGGGAACTTTTTAAAATGTATTTTCATTGTAACATATATTTATATAAGTCCCACAAGGATTAGAGGGCCGTTATTGTAATAGATACCTCTAAAATAAAAATTTTCCTTAATATTTATATTTTTACTACTTAAAACCGAAACTCAAGTGTAAAAAGTGGTGCTCTACAACATCTAGGTATCGATATATCGAAGTTTCAATTAAGATTAAGAAAATCATTTTCTGTGCCGGCAATTTTGATACATCAATGTTTTTCTGTTAAAAGCATCGAAAAGATCGAGGTATCGATAAAAGTTTCAATTAAGAAATGAATTTTCTGTACTGGCCAGAATTTTTATCTTTTTGAATTGTGAGAAGAAAATTCTTATACATCCATGTTTTCCAGTCATAAGCATCGAAAAGATCGAGGTATCGATTTATCAAAGTTTCAATTATGAAACGAGTTTTCTGTACCGGCCAGCATTTGTATTTTTTTAAATTGTGAGCAGAAAATTTTGATACATCAATGTTTTCCAGTGAAAAGCATCGAAAAGATCGAGGTATCGATATATGAAACGAGTTTTCTGTACCGGCCAGAATTTTTGTCTTTTTAAATTGTGAGAAGAAAATTCTCATATATCAATGTTTTTCAGTCATAAGCATCGAAAAGATCGGAGGTATCGATATATCGTAGCTTTAGTTAAGCAACGAATTTCCTGTTCTGTCCAAATTTTTTGTCTTTTTAAATTGTGATATAAAAATTCTCATACATCAATGTTTTCCAAACAAAAGCATCGAAGAGATCGATGTTTTTTCAGCACTGGTAAGAAACCTTAATTGAGCTTACAAAAAAGTGATTTTTCTTTTGTAAATGTTTAAAATAAATTCAAAATTAGGTCGTGCTCCGGAAATCGAATCCGAAAATTTAATTCGTATTAATTTTTAAAACAAATATTTGTTGCTCCCAGTTCCACAAAAGCGATTTTTTCATGTGGTTTGAAACCAAATATTTTCTTAAAAGAGGAAAAAGTACGTATTTCATACTAACTTAATTTGCTGAATGAAACTAAAAGCAATATGTTTATTTAAACAATTTGTTTTTAATTATTTAAAAAACGATTTTAATTTTGTGTTCGGGCACTTGAACATATCACGCACGAACACATGACGATAAGTGGCTCAAGGTTCCATAAAGTCTCCTTTAATTTAAATAAATATTGTTGCTAAAGTAACATTTAGGATATTAAGGGAATAATACGATTTTATCGAAAATAAAAAGGACAGTATATTGACCAAAAAATTCGTTTTCGGGACCACGCTAAACCAAATACGTATAAATCATTGGTTTGGATTTTCGTTTAACTTAAGTTATTAAGTACTCTTCGTAGTCTTCAATATAATGTAAAATTTTTCTAATATAATATAACGCTAGCATGTTTAAATCTTGATTTTGAATATTTCCAGATATGTTAGTTCTCTTGTGGGTTCTCTATTAATAGATAATAAAAAAGAAGTAAAAAAAAAATCGAGCTTAAAAAAAGCTAAACTAACTCTTTGAAGATTCAAAATAGCTATTACTATAATATTTCTTAAACTGCACCCTAGATTAGAAGATACCTTTTATGATATAACGCTTTACTTGTCTCAAAATTTTGTTAGTATTTGGCTTTGATTTAAAAATTTTTTTTTTTTAATTTTCTCATTTTTGATTTAAAAGTTGTAGTAAAAAACAAATAAATTGTTTAACATTGTCGTCGTTTCCATCATCATTTATTTCTCAGTTTAGCGTGGCCGCTAGATGGCGCAAGCAAAATGCTGCCTATTTGTGTTCACTTTACTATATATATATATATTAAAGAGATTTGCTGAGCACAGTCATCAATTTTTTTGTTCTTTAATAATTAGTGATTTGTACCATAGTCCAAGTGTGACTTTATTGTCAGAGCTGTCCTGCCCTGGGCATGACCATCGACCATTTTACTACTCGTTGTGTGAGATTGTTGAAAATTGTAAAATATTTCGAGTGCATTCGCGTTGATTGAATTTCTGCGTTGATATCAAGCTTGTAATAGCCCCCAAGTTCTCCATAAGCTACTGCTCCATTTTAAACAATATAAATTTGTTACACTATATACATAAGTACAATTTACATACATACATATGTATGTACATATGTATAACACACTATTTACATATATGTAGCTGCTATGTGCTGTAGTCAGTTTTGATTGTTTCCTTTGGAGAACAAGCGCTGATGATAATATTAACACAAATGGGTCAATTATTCGTTATAGGTCTTAAATTTGATTGCAATTTGTTGATAAAAATATATAAATGCATGTGAAAAAAGTCACAATAATGATAAATACCAGGTCATTCAAGTGTTTTTGTAACCTTCATACTCAATGTACCCAACAAACAGTGGGCAATAAACGCTAAAAGTTAATTTTAAGGACTGCTTGGGGATCAAATTACACTAGATTACACGAAAAATGTATCTTCGTAAAAAAGTGCTTTTTAGGATAATGTTCGGTTGATAAACACAAAAATGGCAACCTGTATTTTTGTTAGGCAATCGTTTTCGGGATTTTTTTTCGAAAAACATGTTTTTGGGCACTTTTTTGATTTATTCGGTAATATCTCGTAAACAAAAAAAGTGTTTCCATACCATCTATATTTCGTACCCGATTTCAAAGATCTTACGCTCAAAATGTTTTTAAAAGAATTCTATTTCAGCTTAAGTCTGTTATAGTTTTTTAGGATAACGTTTATCAAGTGAATCTTCGTATAAAAGTATTTTTTTGGGTTTGTTGTGTCGATAAACACAAAAATGGCAACTTTTTTTTGTTAGGCACCGTTTTTGGGATTTTTTTTCGAAAAACTTGTTTTTGAACACTTTTTCAAATATGCGGTTAAATCTTGTGAACAAAAGGGTGCCATAACACCTTTATTTCGTACCTAATTTCGAAGATCTTAAACTCAAAGTGTTCGTAAAACGTTTAGCAAAATTTGCAAAATTATTTTAGTTTTAGAGAATTGGTCGAAAATTATACTTTTTTTTTCAAAAAATGTTTATTAAAGAATTATATTTCAGCTTTACGCTTAAAAAAATGTTGAGAAACTTTTTTGTATTAGAAAAATGGTCAAAAATAATAAATTTTTTTTTTGTTTAGCTTTTTTTTGGTAGCTTGTAACTTTAAAAATTTGATTTTTAATCTAGATATCTTAATCTGTACATATTATATATCGTTCAACGTAAAGAGCACATCAATGGCTTTAATTCATTATTATCATACATATCGATATCAAAATTTTATTCACGAGATATTAACGAACAACTGAGAAGTATCCCAAAAACATATTTTTCGAAAAAGTTTTGAAAATAGGTGCTTAAAAAAAATTTGTTTTGTCATTTTTGTGTTTCTCGATCCAAAAAACCTTAAAAAAAAATACTTTTATGTGAAGATTCACTTGATAAACCTTCAATTTGTTAAGCTAGTGTTACTTTTTAAAATCAAACTGCAATTATTTTTAATTTTTAAAGCACCCTTGGTACGGAAAATTTTACTGTTGTTTTTTCCTCAAAATAAATAAGACTTTAATAGCCTTCAACAACATTACACATTTCAGTCAGAACTTCTAAATTTGGGACATGTTTATTCTAGTAAGCTCTCTAGTAATATAAAAATTTATTAGAATATTTATGCATTTTTTTTAACTGCCGCATTCCGCTAAAACAATTTTAAGTTATTAAAGCAAAACTTTATTTGTAACTAATGAGATAAAGGCATTCGTCATATACAGACTAAATTATACCCTTTACTCTCGAGTAATCGCTTAAATTTTGGCTCGACTGCGAATCGAACTACGAACCCGACACTCAAGCAACAGAGCTAGCCTTATTTATACTTTTCAAAAATTTCCCGGAATCATCAGATTGTTAAGCTCTCAGTCAAGAGAGTACTCACTTATGCATAAGCCCATGGTTTGAGCTGTTGGTGTTTTTTTTTTTGAGCCCGGATTTCAAACTTAAATAAAACAGAAAAATTAATGTAATGACCCCAAATATGGTTTTATTAGAAAGCAATTTTCGAGTCATTTAATATTTAAAAATGATCTCTGGCATTTAACAACTACGATATATTTGAGGGCTAAAAAGCGGCATGGTCGAAAAATTAAATGAACTTGACGTGGTTGGTTACGTAAGAACTCTAAATGATAGATTTGCTTGTTCCAGCTCCAAGTTCTAGTTTTTCGGACAGATGTACGAACATGTCTAGCTCAAATTATTTTATCAAACTGAGTTTATTTTGATAGTTTTGTGATATCTATTTTTTAAGGTACATATGCTTACTTAAACCTAATATACCTTTTATCTCTGGTAAAGGGTATCAGAATCTAATACATTGGAGACGTTGTTCGACAGTGTCATACACTGTAACCTTTTAAAAGCAACAAATTCCAGATTAGCTTTTTAAAACAACAAAATCAAAATACTTTAACTCGCCATATAATATACTATATGTATATAAGGGTGGTCATTTTTGCAACATCACTCGATTTAATAACCCCACCACCTAAAAAGTTTCCTTTTCACCTGTATACACTCCCCGAAATTCAATTAAGAACACATTTTTTTATTTGAAAATATTTGGTTAAATAATATTTTTAGCGTTAATTTATTCCGAATGAACTAAAAACTTATTCTAAATAAGCCAATAAAAAAAGCTTGAAACTTAAAACAACATTAAAAAATAGAATTTATTATGCGAAATTCACAAAGAACACTTTCTAAAAGGATCAAAATAATAATAAAATAAATATTATCAATTTTTGTAAAAAATATGGTAAAAACACTAAGTTAATTGTGAGTTCAGACTCGCGACTAATTTATAACTTCAAAAATTCGGGCTGGAATCGAAAGAATCTGCTTCTGAAAATCGAAAAGTGGGATTTGAGCCCATTTTTCGGTTTAGGTCCTGCGCAGCTCCTGCACAGTCTGAAATTTGCGTCAGCCAGCGTAGACGTGAAGGGACAAATACCCTCACATCTTCTCAATGGGGTTCAAGTCCGGCAATCGATGATTTTGTTCTGGAACCAACCGTGGATCTAAGCACTATCTTTCAAAAAATAGCACGTTTTAGAGCAAATATATTCATACCGACTCTATATTTTTTTAAATTATGTTTAGATAGATATGAGACTTTTTGAACCATAATTTGATTGATTAAAAATAAGTTCCTTAAGGTTAAGTAGAACAATTCAGTCAAAAACGAAAAAAGTTAAAATTATGACTTTGACTAGAGTTGGGCTCGATCTTAAATTTTCGAAAATCGATCTTTTCGACCGATTCTCACCAAAAAATCGATTTAATCGGACTAAAACGGTTAACGCTAACAAGTTAAAATCAGAATATCACAGAAAAGGAAATCTATAAACAAAAAAGTATATTTATACAAAACTCTCTTAAATTTATTTCCATAATTTAAAAAACGAAAAACAAAATTCAAAACTTGATGGAAGAAAAAAAACTTAATAATTAGTTTGATTCAAAATTCAAAACTTAATAAGAAAAAACATCAAAATGAAGTCACCATTTATTTATTTTTTTTTTTAAATCTTTTGTCAATTCAAAATAGGTGGGAAAATGAATTTCTTAAACCCAAAAAACTTTGGATAGAGGAAAATGGAGTTCTAAGTCGATTTTTAAATATTTTGAAAAAAACCTATTTTTAAAAATTGGACGACTCGATATTTATTTTGGACCCATAGCTTAAAATTCTTCAAATGACTCAAAGAATTAAAATCGCTGAGAGCCCTAAGCCGATTTCCTGCCTCTATACAAATTAATCCGCCATAAAAGATCGATGCTCAATAAACAAGAATCGATTTTATTATCAGAAAAAAGAATCGATTAAATCGATTTTAAATCAAATCGATGCCCAGCTTTAACTTTGACGTATTTTCGGATTGTCTTTAAATTTTGGAGGCGCTATATGCAGATAAAAAGGAAAATTTTAGGCGTTGATTTTAACGATACCGCCGATCTAAAAATCTGTCATACCAACGACGGCCAATCCTAAATGTTCCTTTAAATCCTATTTGGAGTAAATCGTAAATTTCAAACGATTTTGATATGGTTCGAAAGTTAAGTCAAAACGACTAAAAATATAATTGTGTTATGATGAGAGGTCTGATCGGGGATGGGGTTCGCACCTGGCCCAGAATTTTCTCAGGGGTCGTGTGTTATTAGAGTTGCAGTAAAATTTCAAGCTAATAATGTAATAGAGGGATCGGTACAATGTTGCCCCAAGCCTAAATTTGCTCTCTACGGCCCTAGGAGTGGTAAAAAACAAGCTATTAAGTCAAAAAAAAAAAGGTCGAGGTGGGTTTTTATATTAAATTTGATGACTCTAAATCGTGTATTATAATGCTTATATATAGAAGCATTTTTATGCAGTTAAATAGCATTTTTGCGTTAATTGCGGTAATTCTATACCTTTAGATATAATTATGACCTTAGTCCCGTAAAGCTCTAAGTCAAAATAATTAACGATTTGGCTCAAAGAGCTTATTAGCTTAAATAACGCTACGAATTAAAAAAAGCCAAAGGAGCTTTAAATAAAGTGTCTTGCGATAAAATCAATATTTTTTTCGAGTATTTACAGTCTGGAACCAACAAAAAAAATTGTGTTTCCCAATTTAACATCCTTAAGATTTTGTCATACCATTTGCGTATTTCGCCCACTGTGCAACACGCCACAACAACAACATAAATATTAATGACATGATAATTTTAATGCCCAAAGATCATAATATAGTCATCAATGCCCATACACAGAGTGTAGTGTACACACACACATACACACATGTCAAAGGGCTGGCTATCTCACTTAGTAAGAGCCATGGGGGGGGGGGGATACTTCAAGCAGCTGTGCTGTGGGGGACACTTTGATAATCTCAGGCACTGACCTAGGCGTGAGCCAAAGCTTGAGATGATGTGATTAGGGTTTGCTTGCATTTAAAACGTTTTGCATTTAATCTTGAGTATATGTAATATATATACTATATACTTATATATATATATATAATCATCTTATATGTTACATTGTGTTACATATATGATAATGGGTCTGGCAAAACGTATTGCAACGCCCCATACTGGTCGAAACGTGTGACCCGTTCATATGCCGGACAACGGAGAACGGACTACGGAGGGACTCTTAGAACACTCAACGTTCAATTGACAGTCAGTTGGTGTGTGCAAATGATTGTCTCTATATGTGTGAACAAGAGTGTACATATGTTCATATATGCGTCTACTTAGATTCTTTCCATTGAGTGGATTTTAATAATTTAATATTTTTTTTTTCGTTTTTCATTCAGTCTGTCAGTTGTTTGAGTCGCAGTCACAGACGCAGTTCCCCAAAGCGCTACCGGCTAAATTATAAATAATAATATATATATTTCAAATATTACGAAATAAAAATTATGGTTTCTATTAAAATTTAGACAAGCTAAACGCTAATAAATTTGATTTATTTTTGTGTATGATATAAAAGAAATATATAAAAGAAAAGTGTTTTGTGTTTGAGTGTAAGTGTAAAAAGTTTTAAGATATTTCGAAGTGAAATAATATTTTTTTTTAGTTTTTTACATTAGAGCTCATTAAAAATTTAACTATTACGTGCGAAATAGTTGCAGAAAGTTCGAGCTATGTTTGGGTGAATATAAAATCGATGTAATATATAATTTTAAATATAATGACATGGTATATATATAGACGTTAATATATGTAAGTCCAGCAAAGATTGCCTATAGAACTGTGCTATAGATACCGCTGGAACTATATTGACTTTAGCTATAAGCAAATTAAATAAATTTTTTGCTATATAGTCATAAGTCGGAAGCGGCTACGATTTATCTGAAGCTCTATTCTAAATTTACAAATAAAATAGAAAATTCATCCGATACTTTTGCTAAGCTATCTTGATGAGCTCACTATAAAAACCAGTCTATTGCATCATATATATAATTTTACAAATATTTCTTCATTTTGTTTGTTTTATATTTTGAAATGAAACAAGTTTTTCTAAATCTGCTCTAACTAATGACGCCAATGACAAATGACTAGCTGCTTAGGAGATTCTTATTAATTATTAACATACTCTTAAATTTTTTACTTCATTAGAAACTAGCTAAAACTATTCCAAATAATTCATTTAAGATAAATTCGGTTGCTAATTAAGATTTCGTAGGCGAATATAGCGTTCGAAAGTTTTTTGGATTTCCCAAATAATGTATTCAATTTTATCAAAATTGGATTACTATATTACTCTATTTTATTCCTTTAACTCGTGAAGGAGCATATGGCCTGCTACAGTGGTCAAAAATCTCAAATTATACATAGAAATCATCGATACAAATTTCAGAGCGTTTGCAAGTTTTTTTTTTTGGGTTCCCAAGCAATGTCTTAAATTTTACAAAATCCTACAGTGGCCAAAAATCTCAAATTACTAGTAAAAATTCGAAAAATGTGTGTAGGCGACGATAAAATCAGCGATTGAAATTTTAGAGCGTTTGAAAGTTTTTTTTTTGGGTTCCAATTAATTTTTAAAATGTAACAAAATCCTTTGCTAAGCTACAGTTCCCAAAAATCAGCGACAAAAATTTCAGAGCGTTTGAACATTTTTTTTTTTGGTTCCTAATAGGGTTGCTCGATACCGAAAAAAATCTATATCTACGGTACGATTGACTGTTTGACGTTTTTTTTTGAGAAGAATTAAACAAAATGGAGGCCTTTGCTTGATAAAGAAAATACTTTTTTTTAATATTCATAATAAGTTAAAATGAAACTAAGAATGATATAAACTTTTTCCTAAAGAAATATTGGAACGTCAAATGTGAAACGAAGTTTATCACGATAGCAATACTAAGCAAATTGGTTAATCGATTACCAATAATCGATATCAAAACTTTGTATCGACTTCGATATTCTCGTAATATCCCAAATATCGGATAGGTATCGCGCATCGCTAGTTCCCAAGCAATTTAAATAAATTTAAATTCATTAAAAATAAGTTCACGTAATTTAAGCTAAAATTATTTTTTTAGTTTTTTATATTCTATTTATGCCGATTTCAATTTAGATATTTATCATTAAAATTTTTTTAATCATATATTCTTATTCATATTGACTCAAAAATTATCGACTTTATTATTCTCGGTATTCCAAACATCGGATAGGTATCGCGCATCGCTAGTTCCGAAGCAATTTATAAAATTTATCAAAACTTTCTGCTAAGCTACAGTGGCCAAAAATTTCAAATTGCTAGCATAATTTCGAAATATTTAGCTAGAGACGCTCAAAACTAAAGACAAACATTTCAGAGCATTTGACCATGCCTTCAAAACGTTTTCATTTTTTATAACTTAATTTTATTTTTTAATTTACGCATCGTAAATAAAATATGAAGAAAAATAAAATAATTTAATTACGATTCTAAAATTTTATTAAAGCTGGTTTGTTGAAAAGATCTATTACTGCTCTTGCGGAAATTTTTTTTTCGTGCTGAACTTATTTTTCCATTTTTTTTCGAATATTTATTTATTGGCAATTAACCGATAAATTTAAAAGGTTATAATGCAATATTGATATAAAAATAAATTGCTACACATTTTTCAATTTAAAAATTCCAGAGGGAGCTCTAAACTAAAGACAAATTACGTAATTCGCAAGAGAAATTCCCAGACTATCACAGGAAGTCAAGAGGCTTGAATATTTTGCTATATTCTTTAAACAATATTTCATTGAAAACCTTGAAAACTTATTCATATGCATTTTCGTTATTTTCTTATGCCATAGATCTCTTGAAATCGTGTGGAATTTGTTGTGTATTCACAATCTAACTCCAGTACTGGGGGCAGCAATTTTTTTTTATAGAACGGCTTATCGAGCAGTTATATCATCGGTCCAAGAGCCGTTTTGAATAGGTTTGGCTTTCTGTCAACCTATTTCAATCTACAACTACGCAACTCAATGGATGTGTCCTCCTTTTTGCTCATAAAATATTTAAAAAAGAGTTCTTGAAATCATTTTTTACGCACATTTGTTTTTTTGCCTTGAAAACTTCCGATTTCGAAATTTGGAAAAAATCTAAACCAAACCATTTTAATCGGACTCGTTTTTGGGTGCTTCCAAATCCGCTGTTCTACTTATATTTTCCTCAATCTTTGTTAGCTCAGCTCTACACCTTTCGATTAAAAACCCATCACGGCTAGAACATTTTTATTACAAGGATAATTTTTATTAAACAAGACATGAACCATTAAAGCAAGAAATTAATATTTTTTAAAGCAGGCAAGGACATTTTTATAACAAGGGGAATTTTTTTTAAGCAAGACCTAAACCATTAAACCATGATATTAACATTTTTTAAAACAAGACTTAAACTATATAAAAATTCGTTACAAATACAAGATAATTTATGGGGCTGATGTAGAAAAATTATAATTTTAATTATAAGTTAATCTGCTAAATAAGTAAATAAATAACTTCAAAAAATATTTTTAAAATCATTTCAACGTACAATTTTAACTCCATTTTCGTTTTAAGTACCTTTTGAAAAAAGACATTTATTTTGAAAGCAATGAAAAATAAGGCTTTCTGAACTTAGGATCACCAACAAGCGGGTTCAAAATGAATTCGCAAAAAAAAATGTTCAAAATTTATCAAAATTGATTGTTTTTTTCAGAAACTATATTAGTAAAGTAATTATAAACAAAAATTCACAAAATGCACACAGATCTTAATTTACGAAAAACATAAAAACAAAAATGGATTAATGTTGATATTTTAAAGTTAATTATATGACTTTTAGGTTGTTATAAACATTTTGCTAGGCTATAAAAATATACATAAACTGTGTGCATTGCATTTTAAAAGCACATTCCAAAGATCAGCTCATAATAAAATAATGACTTCCTGTTTATATTCTAGAAAATAAATCAAGGAATTATAGTGTTGGTTAGACCGATGAAATAAATTTTAAATTATGGTATATTTACTAGTAGTAGATAATTAAAATTGGCATAGTTATCTGAGTTTAATGATAATTGCTGTTTTACGTATACGTAATTTGTCAAACTGTCATACAGGGCTGGATTAAAAATGGGGCCGATGGGGCCGCGGCTCCGACTTAGCCGAAAATTTATATTTTTGAAGACAAAAAAGAGAAATTTTTAATTGATTGTTTTCTTAAAGTATATTTTTATTTTCGTAGTACCCTTGCGCCGAAGTACTTTTGCTGCAAGTTCTTTGTACTACAAATTAAGTTAGCTTTCAACTTTCTTAATCTTAAATTAAAAATAAATTCTGATATCCCATTTGTGAAGTAATCTGCATATAATAATGCTGCTAGGTTTTTCTGTTACTTAGATTCACAGCAAACTCATATAGATATAAAAACATCGTTTTATAAGTTTTTGAATCTGTAGGTAATTATGATCAGATCTTCCTTTATTCCCTGCTTAAATATATATTAACTAATCTATTTATTTCACAAAGTTTAATGGAAATAAATTCATTCGATTTTGGTAAAACATTTTCCGTTTACAATATTAAGTTCAGCTTTCAGAGCATTTTTGCGATATACAATAGATTAAATGTTCTATATATTTTATCTTAATCTTCTTAAGCAACGTTCTAAATGTTTTTACAAACTAGATTTTACAACATAGGTTCGTAATCTTTTATGAAGAGTATTTTTTAGTTTATTTATCATTTATGAAGAGAATATCTTAGTGTATTTAAATAAAGCTTGGCTACTCCCACAATGGACAGAATATAACAATAAAGACAAAAATCTGCATCTCAAATATGATGTTAGTTTTTATATCCTGCCTTCCTGTTGAATATTGTTAAGAGCTACCACTCTTAATAAATAAATAAATGGAATATGAAATAAAATGAAATTATGAGTAGCTTGATGTTGAATATCTTTTATCTTGAAAAAGTTTATCTTGTAATATCTTCGCTACCAAACTCGTTTTGGAAACGGAGAAGAGAGTGAATTTCATGCTTTGAAAACCAAATCTGAATATTCTATTATATTTATTCAGATTCATTTTGAAACCACAACCAACCAATTTAAGCAAAACGAATTTATGATGTGATTTGAATCCAACTAATTTTTTGCTAGAGTAATCAAAAGGAATGGTCAAAATAAGTTCCCGTAATTTAAGCTAAAATAATTTTTAAAATATTTTTAATATTTTTATATTTTATTTATGCCAATTTCAAGTTAGATATTTATCAATAAATATTATTAAGTATATTTTTTCTGAAACAACATAAAAACTAGTATGCCCAACACAAAAAGACTTTCTGCCATGGTTCATATCTTGCATAAACGAAATTTCCCTTGTAAAAGGAAGGTTAAGAGCTGTGCTAACAAAGATTAAGGGAAATATGAGAAGTTATCCATATTATCGTTTTTAACTTTTTAAAAGGTAGTTTTAAATTTTCTGTATGTTATTTATAATAATAATAATATTATGGCAGAGCAGAGAATTGCGAGATCGAGCTTACAGCAAATCGGTCATTCATATAACAGTGCTGAGAATTTCCCCAGTATTTTGTTAAATAGTGTCTCTCCAGTATTGCTACTAATTCCCTTGTAATAAGAAGGTGTAGAGCTGTGCTAACAAACTGTAAGGGAAATACAATATGAAGAAGTTATCGACGGCAAAAAATATAGAATTGGGAAAACGAACAATGTTTTCGTTTTAAATTTTTTTCAAAGTAATTTTTAAATTTCGTTTTGTTATATATAATACCCCAAATACATATTGACAGAGCAGGGAATTTTGAGTTGAAGCTTACAGCAAATTGAGCATTTATATAACAGTGCCGAGAATTTCCCCAGTATTCTGTTAAATAGTGTAATTTCTCGAGTATTAATACTATTTCCCTTGTAATAAGAAGGTTTAGAGCTGCTCTAACAAAGATTAAGGGAAATATGAGAAGTTATCGAGGGCAAAAAATATTGAATTGGCAAAAAGAACAATTTCCTTTTTCGAAGCACGGAAGAATATTTTTTTTCAAAGTAATTTTTAAATTTCTGTATGTTATTTATGATACCCCAAATACATATTGACAGGGCAGGGAATTACGAGTTCGAGGTAACAGCAAATTGAACATTTATATAAAAGTGCCGAGAATTTCAACAGTATTTAGTTAAATAGTGTAGTCTCTCAAGTATTACAATTATTTCCCTTGTAATAAGAAGGATTAGAGCTGGGCTAAAAAAGATTAAGGAAATGTGGGAAGTTATCAAGAGAAAAAAATGTAGAATTGGCAAAACGAACCATTTTTTCGTTTTTAATTTTTTTCAAAGTAATTTTTAAATTTCTGTATGTTATTTATAATACCCCAAATACATTTTGACAGAGCAGGGAATTCCGAGATCGAGGTAACAGCAAATTAAACATTTATATAATAGTGCCGAGAGTTTCCCCAGTATTAAGTTATAATACCCAAATACATACTGACAGAGCAGGGAATTTCGAGTTGAAGCATACAGCAAATTGAGCATTTATATAACAGTGGCGAGAATTTACCCAGTATTTAGTTAAATAGCGTAATCTTTCAAGTGTTACTACTATTTCCCTTGTAATAAGAAGGTTTAGAGCTGTGCTAACAAAGATTAAGGAAAATATGAGAAGTTATCGAGAGCAAAAAAAGCAGAGTTGGCAAAACGAACCATATTTTCGTTTTTAATTTTTTTCAAAGTCATTTTTAAATTTCTTTATGTCATTTATAATACCCCAAATATTGACAGAGCAGGGAATTCCGAGTTCTGGCTTGCATCAAATTGGATATTTATATAACAATGCTGAGAATTTCCCCAGTATTTTGTTAAATAGTGTAATCTCTCAAATACTCCAACTATTCGGTCATTCATCTGCAAATAATAGCCGGATAAGCTGTCTGTCTGTTTCACAATGATAATTTCCAATGTGCTGAAGCATAGTTCCGTCCTACCAATTAAAATCCCATTTTTTACAATTTTTTTTTATTTTTGTACTATTTGTAGATAAAATATTTTTGCACATCAGCATGACATATTGACAATTTAAGCAATTTATCATATTTAAACATTTTTTCTCTCTCTCTCACTCTTGTTCTAATTACAGGTAGGTGCAATTATAACTTGATTAACTAACAAAGCGTAAGTATTTAATTATTATTATTATTTAATGTGAAGTTTACACACATTTTGCAATTTAGTTTTTAATATTATTATTACGAATAATTGCCTATATTTTGTTATGCATTACAATAACTAATTGAGCGTTTTATATTGCCGAACCGGTTCAGGCCACATGCTCAATATAAATATAAAATTAAAAACGCGCAAAAATTAACCAAATTACAGCTAAATGGTGAATAAATAAAAACACAATAATTTGGCGCAACATAGCAGAGCATGTTAATTATACGATATGAATTTTTTAGATATATAAATATCAATTTTCTAATACGCAGCGTACAGTGAGCGCAGAATTTATGCGGACGGACAGCTTGAAATTTTAAAGTTAAGGCTCAGTAAAGCATAATTGATATAAAGCATTTTTTTTAGAAAAAAAATATTTAAATTTTTAAAAAATAAATAACATAAAAAATTATTAACCGAATGTTTACCAATTAGTATTCGATTGATATAAGAATAAGTGGGCCTATAAGATAAGCTTAAAATAGCCCATAAAAAATCTTGCCCCATTATTTTTGACTATTTTTTTTTATTATTTCGAAATCGTTAAAATATTATTAGAACGAACTAATTTATTCTACCTGCGGTCGGGTGAGATCATCGAGTTCCAGTTTTTATTATCAGTCAATATAATTTTTTTCACACTATTTAATTTCGATATAAAAAATATGAATTTTTAACCATTTATATTTTTTTTTTTAAGTTTTATAAATTTTAAAAAATAATAATTTTTTTATTTAATAAATATTTAGCACTTCCAAAAATAAAAAAAATAATAAATGTTTCTTAAAATTTAAAATTTTCACGATTTATAATTCTTTTTATAGTTTTATAAATTGCATAAAAGTAATTTTTTAAATTAAAAATTTAAATAATAATTTTTTTATATAATAAATATTGGGCACTTCCAAAAATAAAAAAATTAATAAATGTTACTCAATAAATATGAAATTTTCACAATTTATAATTTTATAAATTGCATAAAATAATTTATTTTTTTAAAAAAATATTTAGCATTTCCAATAAATAAAAAATAAATTTCTGCATAAATTTTAAATACTCACGAATTATAGTTTTTATATTTTTTTTAGATTTTAGTAATTTTATAACAAACATTTTTTAATAAATATTTAGCATTTTATTAAATAAAAAATTTTTTAAATGTTTCTCCATAAAATGAAATATTCACGAATTATAGCTATTTTTTTTAAATTTTATGAGTTTCATAACAAAATTTTTAAAAATAAATATTTAGCATATGTAAATATTAAATAGTAAATCTTTCTCCATAAATATGAAATTTTCACGATTTATAATTTTTTTATAGTTTTAAAATTGTATTAAAAAATATTTTTTTTAAAATAAATTTTAAGCATTTACAATAAATAAAAAATTTTAAAAATGTTTCTCCATAAAAATTAAATTTTCACGAATTATAGTTTTTATTTTTTTTACTTTTTAATGAGTTTCAGAACAAAAGTTGTAAAAATAAATATTTAGCATTTATAATAGTTAAAAAATAAAAAAAAAATAAAATTTTAATTTCATTTCATAAAATATGAAATTTTCACGATTTACATTTTTTAAGTTATATAAATTTTAGAAAATAATAATTTTTTATTTAATCAATGTTTAGCTTTGCCAATAAATAAAAAATAAATTTCTGCATAAATTTTAAATATTCACGAATTATAGTTTTAATGTTTTTTTAGATTTTATAAATTTCATAACAAACATTTTTAAATAAATATTTAGCATTTTGTTAAATAAAATTTTTTTTAAATGTTTCTCCATAAAAATGAAATTTTCGGGAATTATATTAGATTTTATTTTTTTTACGTTTTTATGAATTTCATAACAAAATTTTTAAAAATTAATATTTAGCATTTGTTATAATAAAAAGTATAAAAAAAGTTTTTCCTTAAATATGAAATTTTCATGATTTACAATTTTGATTTTTTTAAGTTTTATAAATTCTTACAAATAATAATTTGTTATTTAATAAATATTTGGCATTTACAAAAAATAAAAAATTAAATAAAGGTTTCCAAATAATTATGAAACTTTAACGAATTATATTTTTTTTTTAATAAAAATTTTTTTAAATAATTGTTTTGCATTTATTATAATTAAAAAGTAGAAAAAATGTTTCTCCTTATATATGAAATTTTCATGATTTACAATTTTCATTATTTTTTTTAAGTTTTACAAATTTTAACAAATAATAGTTTGTTATTTAATAAATATTTAGCATTTACAATAAATAAAAAATTTAAGAAATGTTTTTTATAGTTTTTTTTAAACAAAAATTTGTGTAAATAATTATTTTGCATTTATTATAATTAAAAAATATAAAAAATGTTTCTCCTTAAATATTAAATACATAACACAGGTCAAGATGGTTCAGTTGTTGGAAAGCTAAGAGTCATTTCCGAAGTAATTTGGTGCGTAGAATCCGAATCCGGCATCAGAACTGGCCCATCACGTCAGGATTTTGAGATATTTGAGGTTATGTACCCAAAAATCGGCGTTTTTTCCTACTTTTGAGGTTATGTACCGGGCGCAAAAAATTTTGATTTTGAGATATTTGAGGTTATGTACCCAAAAAATAACATAACCTCAAATATCTCAAAATCTGACGTGATGGGCCAGTTCTGACGCCGGATTCGGATTCTACGCCAAATTACTTCGGAAATGACTCTTAGCTTTCCAACAACTGAACCATGTTGACCTGTGTTATCTCAAAGGCTTATTGCAAATGCTAATGACGTCGAAGGGATATATCTCGTAACTTCGAAAAGCCATAACTTTGCGAAAAAAAATCGTAATTAATCTCTTGAACCCTTAAATTAAAGGGTAAGAGTTGTACTAAATGATGTAATTGGAGAGAAAGACCGCAAAAATTTTTTGCGCCCGGTACATAACCTCAAAAGTAGGAAAAAACGCCGTTTTTTTGGGTACATAACCTCAAATATCTCAAAATCCTGACGTGATGGGCTAGTTCTGATGCCGGATTCGGATTCTACGCACCAAATTACTTCGGAAATGACTCTTAGCTTTCCAACAACTCACATGACCCCAGTATTTGTAGACCTGTGTAATTAATTGGCTTGAAAATGAAAACTGGAAGGAACTTTATGCTGATGGGAGTTCCATGATCGCATCTTAGTTTTCCATTTCTTTATAAGAACTTACTTACAGAGCTTGTTCGAATAATTTTGTTTCTCACTGTATGAAGCTTCAGCATTTAATCAGTTTAGCAAATATTTATATAAACTGTTTTGAACTTTGTGCTAAACAAATGCAGCGGACGCTATTTTTTTTTTCCAAATAGTCCACTAGAGATTGAGATATTCATGGATTATTAGCACATAATATAATTCATAATTATCTGTGTGCATTATATACTAGCACACACCTGTGCTATTATCAAAATGTCTATATAGTCAATTAGAGATCCCTCAAAATTAACTCTATGGCTTTCAGAAGGCCAACAAATATTATTATTATTATTATATAGATCTTTAATGCTGACGCAGGCAAATAATCAATGACTTTTTTTTTGTTTTTTTGAAAAATTACTAAAAAAGAAAAAAGTGAAATTATTATACCACAAAGTATAAATCATGCAGACCTTTGTATGTGAGTAAATTGCTTTTGTTTTTGGGCATGGAAACCATTTCAAACAACCAAAACGAAAAATTAATGCAATAAATAATTATTACCTGGTATAAACTACACAAAAAAAAAAACTCAAAACACGTATGTACGTATGTATTTATAAAGCCAGTACTTGTTGTTTATGTGTTATATCGTTAGTACAGTTTGTACAGTATAACAGTTGCCATTTAATATGCCAATTGAAAGACGGGGAAAAAAAGCGCCATATTTTTATTGACGCTGCGAAATTATCCAAACTATTTTTGAAACTGTTTTCTTTAGCCTGCTCTGAAATTCTGATGCGAGGGTTACTCTATTTACTTTGCTTCTAGTAGGATTTTAAGTTCAAAAACGGCTTTATTGTTTTTCCAAATATTCTTCATGAGAATTAATGCAACTTTTAATGCATTTGAACTTATATTCGAAACAGTTTTTTCATTCCAATTGAGTTATCTCCAAAACATGAATTTTAAACGTTTTTTTGGTTGTTGGAAAACGTTGAACGCTATAAAAAGGGACCCTTGTTCAGGTTTATTATTATCATAAGGCTGCCAGATTTTCCATAAATTATGTTATAC
Organism: Chymomyza amoena; assembly: GCA_037043745.1. Lineage (NCBI taxonomy): Eukaryota > Metazoa > Arthropoda > Insecta > Diptera > Drosophilidae > Chymomyza > Chymomyza amoena. The sequence goes on from JBAMAX010000538.1 coordinate 69,634, forward strand.
AAAAAATACATTAAACTTATTTGATGTAATTAGGAGTCCTAGAAGTGCACTCTTGACAGTCTATTATAGGCTTTCCAACGATTTAATTGATCATCATAGATATCATAGTATGATAAAGCGGCGAATTTCGTGCTATTGTCTTCGGCAAAGTAGCCGTGCTAACTTTACCTAGGCAACCCATTCTAAAAACTACAAACTTTTTTTTTTATTTTGATCGATCGAAACATTAAAATTCATATATCGTAAGAAACTTTTGTGATTATAATATGACGATATCTCGTTTTTTTTTTCAAATTTGATAGAATTTGATAAAAAAAAATATTTGTTTTGAACGATTTCCGTAATTTTTTTATTTTTTCGTTTTACAAACTAGTTTTTTAAATTATTATTTACAAGATGATATTCTGTTCTATTCTGTTAAGAAAAATGTTTATTTCAAATGATTTCCTTAAACTTTTTTTTTTGTTTTGAACAAAAACTCGTTATTTAGTGATCAAATCGGCAAAAACCATATATCGTAAAAATTGTGTTATTATTATTTATACGATATCTACATTTTTTTTCAAATTTAATAGAATTTGATGAAAATCTTTTTGTTTTGAGCGATTTCCTAAACGTTTTTTTTTAAGTTCTTAATAAGAACTACTTTTTTAAGGACCAAAACAATAAAATCTATTTATTATTTACCAGATGTTATCTTGTTTTTCTGAAAATTAATAGTTTTTGTGTTATTGTAAGTGATTTTTAAAGTTAAGATGAATTGATTCTTTGGAGTCTTTGAATATATTATTCAGTAGATATTTTTTTTAAGTTAGTGGTGATAAAAATTATTTTAAAGACTATCCCGTAAGAACCAGTAGATTTTCAAATAATTCCTGCGGAGTAAAACAAAAATATCATTTGATACTCAAATTTTATTATTAGTTATTAGCTATTTTTGACTGATTAATATGGGCTCTTCAATTTTTTATAAAACATTGTTTGGTTCTTAAATTCCAAATGTTCACCACTAAATTCGGGCGCGAATCCATATAATCTGGTACAGTGCTTTAGACCCTTAAAAAACTCCCGAGTGACAAATTTAGTTACGATATCTTCAAAAACAATCGAATCATACTGAATTTTATACAAAAATCGATTTTTTGGCCAATTCGTCTTATGGGAACTATATGATATAGGGATGCTCGATACCGAAATAAAAAATCTAATCGAAGTATTGAGTATTAAAACAAACTCGATACTCGACGGTAGTGACATTTTGTTTTTTTTTTTAAGGAATTAAACAAAATGGAGGCGTTTGCTCGACAAAGAACCAAAACTTTCTAATATTTGTAATAAATTGAAATGAAACTAAGAATGATATAAATGATAAATATCGCATGGGACACTACCTTAAAGGGACTATTTGTAAGATAAATTGCAAGCGCCAAATGTAAAACGAAATTTATCTCAATACAGATATTGGATCGACGATTAATAGACTTCGATATTGTCGTTATTCAAAATATCGGATCGGTATCACACATCACTAATATGATGCATTTAGTCAACCGATTTTGTCAAAATTTGGTGCAGTGCATGGAAACTCTAAAAAACTTCCGAGTGCCATATTTTTTTAAAATATCTTCAAAAACAAACAAGCTATCGATCTAAAACTTTTGTTTTTATTTCGAGGGCGTCGGAAACAGCCTTATGGAAGCTATATATTGTAGTCCCGATATCAAAAAAGTAAAACAAACTTGTCTCTTATGGAAAAATAAGGGATCTTATGTGAAAGATTGGTTGCTCTAGGTCTTGCCGTCTCTGAGATCTAGCCGTTCATACAGACAGACGGACATGGGTATATCTACTTCTCCAATCACCCTGATGATACTTAAGGCAGCTTTGGGGGGGTCTCCGACGACTCCTTCTATATGAAACATACATTTTCGGCTTGCACAAACTTAATATACTCTTTGTACCATACGGTACAGGGTATTAAAACTCCGTAAATGAGTTACGAAAGTGTCAAGCAACATTTTTTTTTCAAAAAATCCCACAACTTACTCATTACTCAAAAAAAATTGTCACAAAACTTTGACACACCATATTTTAATACCAAAAATTTCTGTATAAAATTTGCAACATAGTTCATAAATCTTTAAAAAAAAATTTACACAAATAAAAAATAAAAATAAAATAATAAAATTTTAATGCTTTTAAAATGTTGCTGATGAGCTGAAAATGTATTTAAAAGTATATGTATTAGTAACTATGTATATAAAGACTAAAAGTTTATGTCAATTAAGCAAAAACAAAAAGCTGGCAGGCTGAGCAATATTTTGACGCTTTAGAGCTGTAAATTATTGGTTTTAGTAAATTACACAATTAATAAACACGCAGTGTGAAAAAAAATTACGTACGTAAATGTCGGACATAGTCGACTTTGGGATACACTGTACGAAGGCATGATGAGGCTAGCTTATATAGAAGCTGCATTATTTGAATTGACTATTCAACATTCTACGAATAATAAAACAATATCAATATCTTTATAAGAATGTCATTGCATAGGGTTACCAGATGTTCCGAGTTAAAAAAACCGACATTTAACTACCGACATGCCCTCTCCCTGCCATTGAATTCTTAAAGTAAATGGGTCCACTTCTCCAAGTATGTGCGTGCTTCATAATAAACGTTGAAATGATCACATGTATCATCTTGGCTTCACTTCGGATTTTTGTGAGAATACTTTGAACTTTTAAAAGTAAAAATTTGTTTTTGAATCTGTTGCGCAAAGATTTGAGAACAGAATTAAACTTGAAAGTTTGAAAAATGCTGTTAAATCCATTTTCCAACGCCAACAGTTTGTCATGGAAAATTTACATAAAAAAAAGTTTCCGGATATTGTAAAAAAAAACACATTTTTCTTAAATTTTAATTAATATCTTTATTATCGCCTTCGAGGTATTCACCATTAGAGCCTACACACATATTCCAAACGCTTAATCCAATCATCCATACACTTCAGGTAGGCCTGGGCAGGGATGGCTTTGAGTTCCTTCTTCGAATTTTGTTTGAGGAACCTTAATGGTGTCAAAATGCTTCCCTCTTAATGGCAATTTGAGTTTGAGGAACAGGAAAAAGTTTCCCGGTGCCAGTTCCGGTGAATACGGAGCCTGAGCGACCACAATCGTTGAGTGTTTGGCAAAAAATTCCAAAACAATAAAAAAAAAAATTGTTGCGACGCGTTTCATGCCCAAAACTTCAACCAAAATGTGTTCGGCTGATCCATATGAGATGCCAAGGTCTTCGAGCACAATTTTCTGTACTGCATCATCATTTTCTTTGGTATTTGATGTTGAAGGACGACCGGAACGAGGCAAATCAGTGACGTCTTCACGACCCTCTCTGAACAGTTTGTACAGCTCGTATGCCTGTGTTTCGCACATACAGTCCTCAGTGAAGGCCTTTTGCAAAATCTTAAGCGTTGATAGACGTTTTTTTCCATTGCAAAAATCGAAGAGCGTCTTTTTTTGGACTAACAACAGCTGCCAAACCAATACTAATAAGCAAATTGCACTCAAATTATGACAAGATGTCAAAAACAGTCCTATCAACCTAATAAAAAAAGAAATATACCGATTCATTTTGCACGCGCCTTTTAAATCGAAATTTCCAAAAATTTGTTGATCGGTATAGTATAAGGGAAGATGAAATACAAAAAAAAAAGCAATCAGAAAAAACGCTCAAAGAAATTTTTTATGATTTTAAGGGGGAGAAAAAATAAGATTTTAAACCTTACAAAATTTTCAAACTGCGGCTTGTTTTCGTACTCTGGTCCACGAGACAGACAAAACGAACATATTCGCTCAAAAGCGGACACATGGGAACCCTAGCATTGCATCATTAATAGATTTGCAAATCCTGATCTGAATCTACCTGTAATAAATCTACAATTAAGAAATCCAAATTTCAAATTTGTTTGTACTAAATTTAATAATGTCCAAGATCTAGCCGTTTCAAAGTACGTTAATATCAATTTTTTAGTCCCCTGACCATATTGGCGCTAATTTCGAGCGACCTCTAGCGTCTTTTTCGCTGTGTTACATTCGTTTGCACAAACTTAGCATACTCCTTACACTATAGAGCATACAAAAATATGTCAGTTAAAATGTGATGACGATATTGAGTTTCTAGAGCGTAGGAGAGAGAGAGGTGCACAAACAATCGCTAATATCGTACAAAGTGCTAAAATTTGTAATAATTTAATGTCGCACTTCCGCTGCTCTATGGAGCTCTATGGAATCATGCGAGATTATCTTTGTACGATCATCTTTCTGTCTCTCTGGCTGTTTATCTGTATGTTCGTCCGTCCGTCTGTCTGTCCGTCCGTCCGCTTTTCTGCTGGGTTTTTCTGTCACTTTGGCGGCGTCTGTGAATAAATATTTTTCACACATTTTTCCGGCACTCAAACAATAAAAGCAACAAAAGCAATAACAATAATCGCACGCTTATAAAGGCAACAAAGAGAGGGAGAGAGAGAGTGAGTGCGAAAGAGAGATTGTGAGAGAGAGTGTATGTATATGTGTGTGTGTGTGTAAACTGAGAGGGGTGGGGGGGGTCACACTGGTATGGGAATAATTGGCTTAAAGTAGCCACAGTATTATTTTTGTTTGTTGTTGTTTGTGGCAGCCGCCATTTAATTAGTTGCGTGCCGCTGACCCACGGTGCACAGTTCGCAGCGCTTTAAGCTTAAGCACACTTTCTGCTTTAAAGTATCTTAACTATTCCCAGAAGGAAAAAAGCTCCAACATCTTGGTCAACAACTTTTGTGCATAAACGGAAATGATTTTTGGTATTTTTAGTTCAATTTTATTAAACTAAAACTTTTTGGTATTTTTTAAGTTTCAAAATAGTTTACAATATCTTACTTCAACTTTTTTCGAAGAATAAAAAATAACAATAGTTTCAATAAATTTATTTAAGCACACTTTCCTCTTAGAAAAAAAAGATAAGCATCATCTTTATAAAAAAATGTTGTGGAAAGCTAAAATGGATTTGGGTCTAAAAAGAATTTTTAATTAAATTTTTTTTATTCGTACCATATGGTACAAAAGACCTTTTGGTCGCAGTGCCCCATCTATCTATGAGGTACCCTTTTAGGAAAAAAAAAACGTATACATTTTGGTATTTTTTAGCTTTAAAAATAGTTTAAAAGTACAGCCTACACTTAATCTTTAAAGCAGAATTCAAAGAATAATTCAATAAACACATTATAAATGAATTTAAATAAATTAGGATTTCAAAAGATAAAAAATTGTTAACAATGTTTTAAGTGCTAAAAATAATTTATAAACATAGCTCTTATTTTTAAAGCGTTTTTGACACTTTAATGAGCTAAATTCAATTATACAACCAAGACAAACTTTTTGGTATTTTTGCGGCTAACAAAATTTACTGCGCTAATTCAAACTTAACTTCTTAATATTATTTTGTAATTTAAAAAATATTAGTAAAAAGTAACAGTGAGATGAGTTTGGGAAAATTGAAAAAACCTATCGAGTAATATTTTGTATTCCAAACTAACGAGATTTGCGTTCTAGTTAATTTCGTTAAATGATATTATTTTATTAATTTAATTCAGATTTCTCCTTTTCCTGCTAAAGGCCAGTACGCAGTAACGTAAAAAGCCCTAAAACAAAACAAAACTTAAATAAAAAAAATACTACAAAATTCCTTACAAGAAGAAATTTGCTAAGAATTTTACTCTTTGGTAAGCAGCCTTGTTGACCACCAGTGGTGCCCATTTTTTTTTAACCACTTGGCATGTAGATGGCGCCAGCAGCAATAACCGAAATTTAGTTTTAGTCCCAAAAACAAAAGTTCATGTATTGGAAGTTATTAATATTAAAAAAAAGAGTGCACAAACTTAACAAGCTAATATAATTTAAAACAAAAACTCCAAACGAATAGAAAACTTGATGTTACTTGGAATCAGAGTTCGAAAACAAAAACTTTCGTCAACTTTTTTATTAAAATTAGCAGTAATGATTAGTTAAAAAGTAACTTTTTAATTTAATTGTTAACTTCTGAATATTTTTAAGGATCTAAATTGGCTACATGTTTTAAAAAAACATTTTCTTTACATATATTTTTTAAAGAATATTTCCCAAGTATATATGTCAATCATTTTTTCTTTAAACATATTTTTCCTATCCATTCTTAATATAATGCAAAAATGCTAATAAAAATTTTAATTTCATTTTATTTTTTTTTTTTAAGATTGTATAAAAATTAATTTTTTTTTCAAAGGAATTAAAAAATTATAATAATTCTTGTAATGTAAAATAGTGCTTACAAATATTAACTGTTTATATGTTAAAATATAATATTTAAAATGGTTGGTAAAAATTAAAAATTAGCATTGATAACAACAATTTTTTTAAATTATTTGCATTAACCAAAATCGATGTATAGAAATTCAAAACGCTTCATAGAAAAAAAATTCTTTACTAGGATCTAGCTTATTTCTTTGTATTACATAAACTCAAATATTTTATGATAAAATTGGAAAATTGTTGACTTTAACTTTTGTTTTAGATAAACGATTTGTGATTTTTGCGACCCAAATCTCTAACAAGATCAAAAAACTTAATTGTGTAGCCGCAAAACTACGTTGAGTGGTACTCACCACTTTTGTGTTCAAGTTTGGACAAATTCGGCCCACTTTCTTTAAAGCTGCTTTCTTATTAAGCCTCGCCCTTGTAAAAATGAAATCAGTGACGTCACGCTTAGATTTTCTAAGCATCGTAAAAGCCTAGAAAGAAAAAGCTGCAACTTTGTATGTGCGCAAAAAGTATTTTATGAGTAGATTTTATTATCAAACAGTGCTACCCATTTCAAGGCAATTGTAGATGGCGCAACTAACAACAGATGGCGCCAGCAATAAAAAGTCAATATAAAAATTAGCTGTTTGTTTAAATGTGTCAAAAATAATAAACAGTAAAAGTAGGAATTGTCCACAAAAAACATCATTCGCGATTTATTTCCCAAACAACAAATAATAACCTACGTTGATATTTTGCAGTGCAATTAAATTTTGAAACCTTTTGCAGCAATTTTTTTGTTCGAAGCCATGGTACAGAAAATCCAAAAGCATTTTCTAAAAATTATCATATGACCTCTGTTACTATTGTTTAGGTTATTGGAACCCCGCTTATTTCCTAAACTACTCTCAAGGCCAGACGCATTTCCAAGCAGGTTACGAAAACAAACGAGACTTTTCATAAAAGTTTCGTACAAAGACACACACTTCTCTTGTTTAGCGATCACTTAGTTAGGTACTGGAATGTGTTGGGTTTTCTTGGGATCATTCATAAGCTACGCCGGAGAGGGCTCTGGTGAAGCATCATGAGACACAAAAATCATATGGAAAATATTACTGTGTAACAAGGGAAAGGTGAGCTCTATTTTGACAAAAATTAGCGTCACGTAATTTTTGGATGATCTACAAGCAGTACAAAAATAATGCAAACAAACTTTACTTTTATTTTCATTCGCTTGGGCTTTGATCTCGGAAAAAAGACAAACAAAACGAAAAATAACTTTAAGTAAGTCCAAGTTTTCCATTCTTTTGGAGTAACAAAACAAATGTTTTAAAACTATTTTAAATTATATAGGCTCATAATTTAGCTCATTTGTAAAGTTTGTGCATATTCTTTGCCTACCGGACTTTGTTGTAACTATGGAAATAATTTGCTGCAGATTAACTTTCTGTTTTTGGAGCTAAAATAAAATTGCTGTTGTTGCAGCTGACGCCATCTACATGTGAGTTGCTAAAAAAAAATTTGCAGCACTGGTGGTTAGCAAAGCTGCGTACAAAAAAGTAAAATTCTTTGCTGCAAGAATTTTTTTATTGTTTTTTTATATGAAGTTTGGTTTTGTTTAAGGGCTTTTTGCGTTGCTGTGTACTGGCCTTAAGTATTGTAGAAAAAGGAGAAATAAGGAGAAAAGCGTAGAAATAGGACTCTCACTGAAAAATCAAATAAAATATTTATCGATAGTAACATTTAATGTTCTTGAGCTCTGAGGCGCTCTTTTAAAAAAGCGCTTGAGAATTATTAAAGAGGCAGTGTGTACTGTTTTAGATAACAATTATTTTGTTTGTTAAATATTGTATAAGCTTTTTATGGAATTACACTAAGTTAGGTTAGGTTAGGGTGGCAGTAGGGACTGTTGTCCCAACTCACTTAGGCCAAGAATAGGCCCGTTGGGATACCGCTAAAGTGAGCCATTTTACCACTCTTCCACATTTGAGAGGTGCCCTATATGAGGTGAGAAAGTCATCCGGCAGCCTGAATAAACCTTAAAAGACATTTTGGTCTCTGTTCAGAGAGCTGAGATAATTCATCAAGAAAATGTGGCTTCAGGAACCTGAATCTTTTACTGCCGAACCCAGGGCAATGACAGAAAAAGTGTTCCACTGTCTCCAGCTACTCCTCATCGCCACAGCTTCTACAGAAGTCACAGTGTGGTAGCATTCAACCTGGATGCGTGTTTTTCCACCAGTTGAGTACAGAGATCTATTCTGACAGCAGAGTACTTTAACTCTTTTACTGCAGTATGCCGCTCAGGTTTGCCGCGAGATCCTATACGTGTTCGATGTCCGATTCCATGTTTTGTTGGCACAGAGAGCGAAAAAATTGTCGTATTGTCAGTTTACAGCTGGCCCAGGCCCTGCTTGTCTTGAAGGAGGATTCTGAAAGTTCCTTGTCTAGCCAGTTCATCCGCAATACAGTTGCCCTCGATATCCCCATGTCCTGGGACCCATATGAGGTGAATTAAAAACTGCTCAGCCATCTCCTCTAAAGACAAGCGGCAGTTATTCACTGACTTCATACACGAAGTCATCGAAACTAGGGACTCAATAGCCGTTGGGCTGTCCAAGTAGATAAAAATGTTCTTATTTCGAACTTGTAGGTTTCTTATTGTTATTAAAGCCTCCTAGATTGCAGTGACCTTTGCCTGAAAAACACTGCAGTGGTCCGGGAGTCAGTAAGCAGTTCTAACGTTGAATTCCTTAACGTAGACGCCACCGCCTACACGGTCGTCTAGCTTGGAACCGTTCATGTATATCTTTATTGAGCCAGCTGGTCCTGGTACACCTGTATTTCACTCCTCCCTCTGAATTCGTTTGTGAAATGTTCCTGCGCTATGCAGTAGTCTGTACTTTCGGGAATAAGTGGGAAAACCACAGAGTCTTTGCATGACCAAAATCTTGGTCTTTCCATTTTTTCGCCTCTCTCATGCGTAAAGCTGATAGAATGGCTTGTTGTTTCCCCACTTTATAGAATTACACTAACAAACGACAAAAAAAAATAATATTATATGTAATATAAATCTAAAGAGCTGAAGTTTATGCAGTCCACTTCACAGCTAATGATAAGTGATTGTTGCACCCACTCGCAAAAATCTTAACAGATCTCTCAACAGCTATTAATTATATATCGCTAATTATATAAATTATCTTAATAGACCTAACCAAGCAAGTGTATATGCTATTCGATTGCTCTGGGTACTTCCAACTTCATGTTACTACTTCTAATTGTCGGACATGCTATGGCGCTCTGGCTATGAAAACTTAATGCTGCTGACCTGGCGCCATTTTGGTAGACAGTCTGACTGGCAGTTTAGTTAAATGTCGGCATGACCAACTGATTTCAGTGGAGGATTTAAGACCGACTAATGCAATTTGTTGGGCATACCACATCGTTTGCCGCCGCACTTAAAACCTTGACTAGCCGTTCTGTCTTCTACGTATCCGTCGGCGTCTCCGTCTCCAGCTCCGACATCGTCTGTGCATTTCGTGTGCATTTCACCTGGGGATTGGTTGCATGCAATGGGTTAACAAACTTTGCCCCTAAGTTGCAAGTGTTTTGGAGGCAGACCAAATTAGAATTGCAAAAAAGACGCCATGACATTTGGGTGGGTGGTTTTTACGAATCGTTTGAATCGTTTAAATCGTTTCTGGGAATACAATCATGTGTGTGGCATACCTTACAATTGGCCAAGAATTGCTGAGAAATTGTCAGCAGTAATAAATCCAATAAAATTGCAAGCCATGCAAAATGCTTGCAAATTGAGCTCAATTTTTGTACGTTTCGTGAGCATAATTTTAATGCTTATCAAAGCGTTTAACAACAATAACAACAACTATATACAATCATATAAAAAACTTAATTAAATTAAATTTCATGCGCCCACAATTGTTGGCTTAGTATCTTAAAGATACACAACGGCAATAAAGTGCTGACGCCCACGTTGACGTCGACGTTGACGTTGCAGCAGCAGCGTCTGCGTCTCTGCTCTCTGTACACTTGGTCTACAACAGCCGCCAAAAGCCATAAACATGTCCTGCTTAAAGGCTGCTTAATTAAATCGATGAATTTATATACATATATAGTGTATATTAAAAGAGCAATATATGTAAGAAGGAAATTTATGCACCTCTGCTCAGCTGCAGGCAGCACTGTAACAAGCATGCGCTTGGCAGCACTGCAGCCTGCGGTAATTGGCTACACTGTACTTTACTTTAATTCAATAAATTTTCATTATAAAAAACGGTTTTCGCACATAGTGAATAGACAAATTTTTCTCAATGCATTCCAAATTGGTTGCAGAAATATTAGTTTTGGTTTGTAAATTATCATACAATAGTGGACAAAAGTATTTTGACAATGCTGAATGAAATGTGATACAGCTTATATCTGTTCACTTTATCATATAGCACCCATAAGGCCAATCTTCCAAAAAATCGATTTTTGAATAAAATTTTTTGTGTTTCGTTTGTTTGTGAAGATATTGAAATAAAATTTGGCATATGTAAGTTTTTTATAGGTCTTAAGCATTGCACCAAATTTTATTAAAATCGGGAGCTATATGATACTCCCATAGGACGAATCGGTCCAAAAATACGTTTTTTATACCAAATTCAATGTGTTTCGTTTGTTTGTAAAGATATTTGAACTAAATTCGGCATTCAGATCTTTTTAAATGTACCAAAGCACTGTGCCAAATTTGATCAAAATGGGTTGACTATATCATATAGCACCCATATGAACGATCGGTCAAAAAAACATTTTGCTTAAAAGCTCTGCTTTATTTGGTTGCTTTGCAATCAAAAGTCTTTTGGTGTTCTAAGGCAATATACCGGTTTTTATTGCAAGATAGTGGCACAGGGTTTCCCAAAGTCGTTCGCGCCCGACTTTGACGTATGTTACGCCATCTTTTTATATGAAGTTTTGTTTGTTATTATTATTTATTAACCTTTTAATAAAGAAGTTGCAGCATAAAACATATGGACAAAATATCCTCCCTTTTCGGTAGGGCTTTGAACCCTCAAAACTTTACCAGATTACCCCCATTTTGGAACTCCTCATGCTTGAAATTACAAAATTCTTCAAAATGACAGCCATTTTAAAATTTATTTTTTTTAGCTTGCATCTCTATTTTTTGGGACACAAGGAACGACAAAAAATAAATTTAATGACTTTTTAAACACTTGTTAGTTGGATTTACAATAATAAATTTTTCCTTAAACTCAGAGCCACCAACTGACAGAGTGACATCAGAGGGAGCTGGTGCTGGCGGTACTTTGGCATTCAAGTTGAATGATACGTTTTGGGTTCTGGGTTTACTGCAGGGATTCGTCACAGCCCTTAGCGGCGACTTGTTCATTTTTATTAACAGCTCATTTATGCGCTCCCTATTAGTCTTGATAATATTTTCCATGTGTGACATGCGTTCCCGATAGGCCTGAATGACCACATCCTTGCCCTGACTTTCACGCACTACGCCTTCATACATTGAAAATAAGATCATTTTCTGTGGCACCTGCACAATGCCTTCGCCCACCTGTTTCTTTATAACAATCGTCTTGACCGCATCCTTCTCCAACCAATCTTGTTCCTGACGCAAAGCCTCACCACGCTGCTCCGCCAAGCGATGACGCTTCTCCAGACGTATAATATCATGCACCAGTACTTCAAAAGCACCGGGCACTCCGGCTGCCAAAAGCTCCATCAGCTGGCGGCTCAATATCATATTGAACTTGCTCAATACCTTGTAATTAAATGTCTCCCAGTTGTTTAACTTCAGTTGGACACCATTCTTCTTGGGATAGTTATTTAAATCGATGAGACGTGGAAAGGATGGCTTAAGAATCTCGGCCAGGGGTAGCACATCGGAAAAGTCGCGACGCAAACGTTTTAAATTGATATTGTGCAGCTTTAGCCAGTTCTTGACCTCCGCCAGTTGGTGATCCTTAAGATTTTTTCGCTGAATATGATGCATCCTTAAAAACATAGAGAATTTGGAACTTATTTGCTAAAAAAGTTAATTTTTTACTTATTTTCTTAATTTTGTTAAGTTAAAAGTATTTTTGATATGTATTCAAAATAAATAATTCCTGGTTTGCTGGGTTAGTTATTGAGGCTCACACAGAGCGCTGACCTGACAGGAACTTATCAGCGCGAGTGCTTGTTTTAGCATCAGCTTATGCGCTTGGCTTTTTTGCACAGTTGTCAGCACTCTGAATACGCGTTTAAGGGACTTGCCTTATGTTCTCTTGATGGGCAAAAATGCAAAAGTGCCCAGGAACAACTTTTGCTGAAAAAATTCTTAAATTTCTGAACTTTATCAGATAATGCCTAGCAGTGCCAAACCGCCTGTAAAAAACTAAACTTCATATAAAAAAAACTGTCTAAATTCTTAGCGCCATGAATTTAACTCATTGGTACGCAGTTCCAGTGCTGCCCATTTTTCGTGAAATTGACATATAGATGGCGCCGGCAAAAAGCTTAGCTTTTTTACGTACTAAAAACTAAACATTAATGCTCAGCAACTTATTTTGATAGCAAACTAAATGCACAGAGCAGAAAATTGTCATTTAGAGATCATATGGAGCTCCAAAAATGCAAACAATGTCTTGAAAACATCCGAGCACATATGAAAATTTTCCGAAAATGCTACCGGATTATTTACCATGGCTTTGAATTGACAGTTTTCCGCAAAATGTGAGTTAATTAATTGCAATTAATTTATTAATTAACTTCAGAATTAAGGAATTATTTCATAACAAGAAATTTAGATCACTTCTGCCAAGTTGGGAGAGTTGGGCTGATGGCAGCCCCTGTGGAAACCTCCGGTGGAAACAATGGTACACGGATGGATCCAAAACTGAACAGGGTGTAGGTGGTGGATCTGTTAGACCCAACTCCAGAATCTCTACCGCAATGGGCATTTGGCACAGCGTTTTTCAAGCAGAGATTCATGCCATAGAAATCTGCGCCCTTAGTATTCTTCACAAGGGAACCAGGGGAGCAAACATCTGTATTTACTCAGATAGCCAAGCTGCTATCAGTGCATTATCTTCTTGGAGAATCTCGTCCAGGATGGTTAAAAAATGACATAATTACCGCCGCAACAAAATCGTGCTTTGTTGGGTACCTGGACACTTAGGGGTGGTTGGTAACACGATCGCTGACGATCTAGCACGACACGATGCCTCCACCATGACTACATCTCCTGCGGCTTTCTGTGGTATTGGTTGGTCCACAATCAAAACCATGATAAATAAATGCGCTGGAGAAGAACATAGGAGATACTGGTTCTCCTTACCGGGGCTACGTCAAGCAAAAGTGCATGTCAAACCTTTGCATATGATCAAGACAAAAGGTCTTGGCAGAGCGGACTTAAAACTCCTGGTTGCTACCAGGTAGGTATTCTACCTATCTAGCCACCAAACCACACTTTTAGATACCATCTACAGAAAATTGGCCTATCGGACTCTTCAGAGTGCAGGCTCTGTCTCGAAGACGATAAAACCACCAGACATATTTTCTGTGACTGCCCAGCGCTGGTATGGGACAGAGCCTGTCACATGAGAAAGGAACGGATTAGTCCTTTCGATCTTAGATCAATTCCAACAAAAGACCTACTGCTATTCATGCGGAAAACGGAAAGTCTTTTGCCGTATTTTATGGATATGGGTGTGGTACAAAAGATCTTATGGTCGCAGTGCCCCACCTCTTTGTAAGGAACCCTTTTGGCACCATCTACGTGTTAATTGTCCATACATGGGCAGCACTTTTTTTAGCATTTATTTCTTTTAGACGGTTTTACACTGCTGCGTACTTCCCTTAAACTAGTGCACTACTGCACAAAAGAGTGTTGTCAAAAGCGAAAATATCTAACAGTGTGTACACATTATTTAATAATTATAGATTATGAAAGAATTTAAAGACAAAAAGCTGTATATAACAGAGAGAAGACATAGAATAACTCAAAACGTTACCTACAGTAAAAATAGTAGAACAAAAGAAATTGAACTAGAAGAGCTAGCTTCACTTCATGCTCCAGTTAACCAGTTCATTATACAGCACCCACTCCTAGCTAGTTACCTCTGAGCTCTACAGTTGAAGAAATATTTAACGATTTTTTTTTTTAAATTTTATTCTAAAATTATTTTTGATTTCGTATTCAGACGCAATGATCACTATTATATCGCCGTGTCTGAACACGTACTCCAAACGTTCTTCGCATACTTAAGCTGGGCAGGACACACACAAATCTTGAGAATCTGACGCATTTTACTTAACTTAAAATTTAGTTCCAACTTGGTTGGTCTACTGCGTGTCCATCCGCCCGCGTTCTAGCCGCCTTTTTGGAAATCAATCCGAGGTTTGGGACCTTTTAGAGCTCATTTTGGTCTGTCTGCGAAATTTAGCAACCGATATGAAATCTTGACCATGTTTTGCATGCGTCATCGTGCCCTGGAGCTTATGTGGCGTCATGGCAGACGTCGTTGGGGTTGGCAAATCTGAAAATTGCACATGCCCAGTGTGCCCCTTCTTTTTAGCAGCTGTTTTTCTTTTCGTCGCTTTTTTGGTTTTTTTAGCTGGCTTAGTAGCTGGCGACGGTTCGGCGGTATGCTCAATGGGTGCCACTTCTATCTGAGGTAGCTCAGGTAACTGCTGCTCTTCCTGAACCGACACCGCGGATAACACACTGGTGTTATCAGCCACTGGAGTTGTCGTCGGCGTTACCAGCTTGGCAGTATCTACGCTACTTGCAGATGCAGCATTTGCCAAATCCTCCTTACGCCGCTGCATAATATTATAGAGCACCACATCGACACAGCCGGGTACACTGCGCGCAACAAGCTCAATTTCCAAATTGGTTACGGCCACACCCAAACGCTCCAATACCCTACGATTGAACAGCTGCCAGCTGCGTATCTTGCGCGCCACGCTATTGCATGGTGGATAAAAATTCACATCTACCAGATTGGGATACAACCTCGATAAGAATCTGGCCAGCGGAGAGGCATCGGTGAAAGAGCGCCGCAAATTGTTGGCATTAACATTATGCGCCTCCAGCCAGTCGTTAAGCTCGTAGCTCTCCTCTTCCGTCAAAAATCTAGGATGTTGGGTTTGTTTGCTGGTACGTTTGGGTGTCGAACTCATTGTATGCAATAAAAGAAAATTTATTTACATTAAAAAATAATTTTGTAAGCTAAGTATTGCTTAGAATCCAAATAATAAATAAGAACTGACAACTTTTCAAATGACAAATAATTACATGTTTAGTTTGACGAAAACGAATTTTAAACAGAAATTTTAGACGTTTAAATTCCTTAAAATAGAATGTAGCTTATAAAAACTGCAAATGGTTTCGTTAGCCAAATGCTATTAGAACAGATTTTCAAATTCTCATAAAAATATATATAAAAACCGCGACGAACTACTTTTGGTTAAAAACCCTACGACTTTTATTGATTTTTAAGAAATTTTGTGGTACAATGGGATACATCAAAAACAAATTACGCAAATTTAATGGAAGGGTCTACCTGGGTCTACTGGCAACTGCTCCCAGCGATTTTTGAAGTGTCCTTAAATGTTCCCAAAAAAAGTCTAAAAAACACCGAATAACAATTTTTGGATCAAAACTTGGTTTAAGGGAACTCATAACGATTTGAATTGAGCTTTTAGACATTTTTGGTACAATGGTATATATCGAGGGATTTATCACGACAAAAATCTATTTCGATACAATAAATACAAAATATTAGAGTACTTAGTTATTTTAAAGACATTTTGGTAGCCGAATTTGTTGGTGCTTTTAGGAACGCTTTATGATATAGTAATACGATTTTAATAAAATTTAGTAGAGTAGTTATGAATCTAACAAACTAGCGTTCCAAAAATTTGGTTACGATTAAAAAACCAAAAACTGTTCCTAGCCAAATTTGGTGACGTTTTTTTAGCCGATCAATTGCAAACCCATTTTTATAAAAATTAGTAGAGATCCCAAAAATTTGGTTACGTTAACTTTATGTGGTTATTTTTCGTGTTGCTCTGTAATACCCTAACTTTTTTCTCGTAAATTTTTTTTTTTGCTGTATCTGGCTCTGCAGATCATTTTGCAATTAATGAGTTATGGTTCTAATTTTTAATCTACACATTTCTAGGAACGATTTTCCAAAGCAACAGTAACATATTCTATCTAATATTTTCTATGTTGATATATGATCGCCCTTGACTGAGTCATAGCGCCAGCAGGTGTTAAAATATATGATATGACAATTGCACACCTGGCAAAATATAACTATCAAATACATAATCAGTAATTGGTATTTCAATATAGTTTAAGTACTTGATGATTCATAGAGTATTACTTAACAAACAAATCTATTTTGTACCGCATACATCTAGCGTAGTGATAAAGTGAGTTTTTACCTTTATGCCTCGTTGTTTGGGCTGCTCACATCGTTACTCGGGTATTTTTGCCATTTTGCATTTGGCAAAGGCCAAAAAGTAGCTACTGACGATGGTAGTTAAAGAAAACCGCCGAAATGCCAAATTTTCAATTTATTTTTGGAACTAATAGAACAGCAGGTTAGGTTAGGGCGGCAGTTGGGACGTCAGTGGGACTTAGGCCAAGAATAGGCCCGTTGCGATATCGCTTTAGTGAGCCATTTCACCGCTCTGCTAATTGAAAACTGCTCAGCCATCTCCTCTAGAGACAAACGGCAGTTATTCATTAAGTGCAGACACGTAGTCATCGAAACTAGGGACTTAATAGCCGCCTGGCTGTTCGAGTAGATAAAAATCTTCTTATTCCGAACTTGTAGGTTTCTTATTGTTTTTAAAACTTCCTGGATTGCAGTGAGCTCTGCCTGAAAAATAATGCAGTGATCCGTTGTTTTTTTGTTGTATGTTAAGAAATTGTAGATTCCAAAAAAATGCATAAAACTGTATTTTGAATCATATTATTATCTCTAGTAATTCCCTAGTTAAAACGCTATAAAATCTTTCCTCCCCAGGATGATTAAACTGTTTAAGAATTGTAAGCCAACAAGTTCTCAAATCACTGCACATGCTGTCTTATTTTTGATTATGGATTCGAAATCAGCGATCCCAAAAACATATCAAAAATACTAATTCTCGAACAAACAGTTTCGAAAAAATGTGGTGTGGTTTTTTGAGGTTAGGGTAGAAAAGATCTTTTGTACCATACCCATAAGTTAATGCAAAAGACTTTCCGCTTTCCGCATGAACAGCAGTAGCTATTTTGTTACAGGGTTCGGCACTCGAAGTGTAACCAATTAAAAAGGCCATAAATTCATTTTGGAAAATTACCTTTACTCAATTCAAGGTACAAAATGTGTAAAAATAATACGAAATTTAGAAACAATTTACTTTCGCTCAATATGGCCACCTTTTGCCTTTACTATGGCCTTGAGACGGTCCAAAAATGAATCGCAAGCTGCCCGAATGTGACTTGCAGGTATTTTGGCCCACTCGTGGACAATGGCTTTTTTCAGCGCCTCGAGACTGTTGTATCTTTTAGTTCGGACGTTGCTCTCCAAAATGGCCCAAAGAGAATAATCCATCGGATTCGCGTCTGGTGAATTCGAGAGCCATTGTGTGGACATTATGAATTTCGGAACGTTGTTTTTCAGCCATTCTTGGTTCACTCGAGCTTTGTGAGACGGTGCCGAGTCCTGTTGAAACGTCCATGGTCTGCCACCGAAATGTTTGTCTGCCCACGGCTTCAAAGCAATCTCCAGAATACTTTCCCGATAATATTGCGCATTAACCTTGACGCCAGGCTCGATGAAAACGATTGGAGAGCGCCCATCTGCGGTTACAGCGGCCCAAACCATTATCTGTGGCGGGTGCTGCCTCCTGGTGGCCAATCGATGACTCAAATTCTCGTATGATCGGTCCCTGAAGTAAACCCTATCGTTTTGAGAGTTTACGAATTGCTCAATTGTAAAAATTTTCTCGTCAGTCAATTGACCGCTTTCGGCCAAGCGAAGCAACTACTTCGCTCTCTCAAGTCTGACTTGTTGCTGCTTCGGTGTGAGATCATGTGCCTTTTGGATCTTGTAAGGCTTGACCTTGAGATCATTTTTCAGTATGCGACGGATGCTACGGTCAGATATTTTCAGTTCTTTCGCCATTTGATTGGCACTTCGTCGGGGATTTCGCTCAAGTCGCTTCTTCACTTTTTGAACCATCTCACGTGACGTTGCAGTCTTTTGATGACCACCTCCATGACGTTTTGCGATTCTACCAGTATCATTGTAACGAGTTATGGTGCAATAAACGAAAACTTTATTTACTTTAAGGTGTTCGAGCTGGTTGTGATTTTCCAGCTAAATATAATGCAACTACACTATTACGTTTGAAATCCATTACTGATTTTTTTTAAAAATTTTTCAATAATTTTTATTTTATTTTTTATCTTAAAAATAAGAGTTAAAATTAGATTTTTTGATCTAAATTACAAATAAAAATGTATCCCTTTTTCGAAAGGTCCTTTAAAAAAAAAATTATAAATTGATGCATGGACTTTCATATAAGCCAGTTTTTTTCGCTTTGTTTTTTTTCATAACCATAACTCTTTTTTACGATCCCTGATATTTATGCAATGTTTTTTTTTCAAACTTTTTTCTTTGTGCATTTATTGCAAAATGGAAAAATTTATTTCAGCTAGTCTAAAAACCATTTATAGCTTAGAATTAACTTCTACTTAAAAATAAGATCATCACAATTGTTCGATACATTCCCGAAAGTAAACTTCACTTCTAAAAATACATATTAAACAACGTTAGTATCAACTATAATATAATAATATGATAAATTATAAAAACCTGCAACTTAATCAAGTTATTGCTAGAATGGCTTGTGAGTTATAAGCTGCAAAAGGTGCAAAAATACTGCATACTTTTTGGACTATTTACTGCCATGGATACGTCCTTTCCAATCCGATAATGCTAACAAACTCAAAGCTTTTCTGCTTTGAACTGCTTGGACTGCTTGCTTTGAGTATGGCTAGGTTGCAGGGCCACAGTCAAAAGTCTACGTCTCGTACCCAGTGAACCAAACCATTGCCCAAATTGTCTGCCAAGAGACTGCTTATAAAGCAGCATGACAGCTGAGAGCTAATTGACGTTTTTTGCGAGACCCTAATCTCTACCAGCAAAACCGTCGGCAGTGGAAAGATTTCAAACTGAAAAAATAAGTGCGACTAATTTACGAATAGACCTCTCCCTCGTAAAGCTTCCATAAGGGCAGCGTATAGCACTTCCAAAAAAAGAGGCAAATTTTTATTACAAAATAATCATAATTAAGTTTGGCATTTGAATGTTTATGAAAGTTTCAAAGCGCTATGAAGATTAGTTATTATCGGTATTAAAAACCGTCGGTAGTTAGACTATTTGTCGAGCAGAACTAAAAAAAAATGCAAATATTTACAAAGTTATCGTGATTAAGTTTAACATTAAAAAGTTTTCAAGACTTTAGTAGTAGTCGTCGATATGAAAAACCGTCCCACAGTGGCACTGAAGCTGAAAAACCGTTGCAAAAATCATATTTTCTAAACCAATTAAGATATTTTAATGAATAAAATTGTAGTTAAACGGAATATGTTTAGGCTTTAAAATAAGTACTCATATATGTATGATGATATGGTATCTGAGAGTTGAAGTTTGATTTTGTTGCCTCTGCCACATTTGCCATATTTATGAAGAAAATGTTGATGATTTATTTTTTGTTCATAACATAGTATTTCAGTAGATTTTTGTAAAATAATCATCCATATTTACATTTAAGGGGATATCTAAAAGACTTAATATTTCTTTTGAATAACTACTTGTCAATTCAGTGTTGGATCTCACATGTCTAAGTGATGCAATCAGTGGATCTGAAGAGGCTGCCAACATATTAAAAAGGTCCTGGTTTTCCCTTGATTGTGTTATTTTAAAAGTATATATGGCTCTGAGTTTTTCATAATCCTTGTTTCTAGATTCCTGAGCTTCTTCTAACATCTCCCCAATGGGTAGGCAATGATATTCTTTTAAAGATTAGCCATGTGCCAAACTTTTATAAAGTGTGGGAGTTAGTTTCTTTCCCGTATATTTTTCTATTAGCAGCTCTGCAGTCTTTGTCGCATATTCAACCAATTTTATGCTGTTAATTTTTTCCTTGCAGTTCAGAATATTTAAAAAAACATCCAATCTTTTGATAATATCTTCATCCACTCCAGTTATTTTTGATGCAGAGTCGTTTTTTTCAAAGAACTTGCGGGATGAGTTTCCATCGTTTTTATTACCATATCCATATTTGGGGCAGTCGACTATTAGTCCAAGTTTATTAAAAAAATCGTCTTGTATTTTATAACTATTATTATATATAAATAAAAAAAGAATTCAGGAAAATACTATACATACAATTTTTAAGCCTGTTCCACAAAACTTGTAACAGGTATTTTTTTATTTTCTTCCCAAGTTTAAAAAGTGACCCAAATATAGTGGTTCAGGTAACCGAAAGTATTGAAAAAAACAGAAAAGAGATTAAGTAATTTTTTTTCTCTTTTATGTTTAAATTTCATGTACCTTTTTATAGAAATCAAAAAAAATAAAGATTGGTTTCGTAACTTTTTTACAAAACAATTTTAAACACAAACTTTTATTCAAAAAATGTATAGTTTTTTTAAGTTGAAAATATACTCCACTTCGAACGGCTGTAGCAACTAAACTATTCATCCGATTTTAATAAAATTCATATTTTCTGGATCCCTGAAAAATTCGATGTATATCGAATAAATCCGATGCATATATTACCTTTTCATCGCAAAATCGATTTTTGCAACGTTTTTGCGGCTACCGTGCCACTGTGCGTCGGCACTTGACTACTCCAAATAGACCCTAAAAAGCTTCCAGGCTTATAAGTTGCAGAATAAACCTCCTCATAAAAAATGAAAACTAAAGATATCGTGACTAAATTCGACATGTGAAAGTTTTCAACCGTTTCCAAGCGGTATAAGGTTACCAAAATATATTTACCTGTTTCGCAACCCCACTTTCACTACCAAAAAGGGCTAAAAATAATTTTAAATCGTTTCGCAAATTATTTCAAGTGTAATGAACAATTTTTAAATAAATTTTGATAGACTTATGATAAATATTCACGTACTCAACTTTTGTGGATATTTATTTAAAGCATATAGTCAAGGACAAACTCTCCATGTTTTCACAGGAACTCTCTCACGAGTTTAAACCAATTATAAACGCTATTTTTAAGTGATTTGTTAAATAATTATGCAAAAGCGATGAAAATTAAAAGAACACAAAAAGAAAGCATATTCTATGAAATTCCTGGTTTGATTTTTTATTCTCTACGAAAGCTACCTCAGTAAATTCGAAGCGAATTAAAAATTGTCTTTTCGAAGCATTAAAAGCAACCCTCGTAACAACAACAACAAGTCTTATCCATAATGAGCATAAATAGCATAGAAAGCGATCCATACAATAAACAATTTTAAGATAATATTGCGCAAGGTCTTTTCAATTAAATTTGTTGCCGGCATTTGAAAATTTGCACGAAAATAAAAATATAAAAGCGCGTTTATTATATAGCATTGTATATATATAGCCACATGGGTATACGAGTGTGGATTGATAAGTTTCC
This sequence comes from Chymomyza amoena, assembly GCA_037043745.1. NCBI lineage: Eukaryota > Metazoa > Arthropoda > Insecta > Diptera > Drosophilidae > Chymomyza > Chymomyza amoena. The sequence goes on from JBAMAX010000538.1 coordinate 91,653, forward strand.
GGCCTGACCAAGAGATGGCGCCACTAGGCCTACCTTGAGGTGGCGTTCTATAGTACCATCCTTAGATAGCTTGTAGCTTGTAGTTTCAGCCCGATCGCCATGTTAGTTTAGATTTGAGAGCACACTGAACAAGACGCCTCTATGTTTTTCTTGAAAATGGAAAAGCAAAAAAACATTTCTACCGCCAATTTGACGTTGTATAAGCGTAATCCAAGCGAATTTTTGCGTCGATTCATAACCGTTGACGAAACTTGGGTCCACCACTACACTCCTCAAACCAAAGAACAGTCTAAACAGTGGATTAGACCAGGGGAGCCAACTCCAAAGAAGGCAAAAACAATTTTTTCAGCGAACAAGGTTATGGCTACTGTTTTTTGGGATGCAAGAGGTATTATATACATTGATTACCTTGAAAAGGGTAAAACTATCACTGGTCAATACTACGCAGACTTATTGCAACGTTTGAGCCACGAGGTGAAAATTAAACGACCTCATCTGGCGAAGAAAAGAAACTTGTTTCATCACGATAACGCACCAGCGCACAAGTCAATCGTTGCGATGGCTAAAATCAACGATCTGAAGTTTGAATTGATGCCGCACCCTCCCTACTCTCCAGACCTAGCCCCGAGTGACTATTATCTGTTTCCTAACCTTAAAAAATGGCTTGGCGGTAAGAGATTTGCGGACAATGAAGAAGTTATCGAAGCTGTAAATGGGTATTTTGAGGAGCTTGACGAATCAGTCTATAGAGATGGCATTACTAGACTAGAACACCGCTATGAGAAATGTATCAGCCTTGGAGGAGATTATGTTGAGAAATAAAAAAAAATTCTTAAAAACGTTGCTTTTCTTGGTCAGGCCGGAAACTTATCAGTCCACCCTCGTATGTATGCGTGTATGCCTTAACACATAAATATTAAGCATAATAAACAGCTAATTTTAAATAAATTTTATTTATTAATATTTATGCACAATGTATGTCAATATTTTTGTGATATTGTATCCAAAAAGCGGATTCGAGTGTCTATAAGCAGCTTTACTTACACTTTGTGCACAGTTTATAATTAGGAATAGGGCTACCAATATCAGAAATTTCGGATGAGTTTCGGTTAAAGAATTTACAAGTTTAAAGCCTGTATGCAGGAGAGAAAATCGCATCCCTAGAGAAAAAACTACATATAGAAAATATAGTCGCGAGTGGACCCAGGCAAACAAAAAAAACAATGTTGCCCTTTAATGTTAATTGTTCATGTTGCTTTATGGCACTAGATGGCGCCAGCAGTAGCAACAGCTATGGCCGCTAGAAAAAATCGCAAAGAAACATTAGTACCAAGACGTTTGGAATTTAATATTTGTTTTGAGCTCTAACAATCCTAACAAAGTATTTAATTCATTAATTTTTGCCATCATATATTAATTTTCGTAATTTGGCATACAACATTTTTATACAAATTGTCGCTTTTATTGCAAAAATAATATACGGACATTACTGCAAAAGTTAATGTATCTTATACGGTTGAGAATTTTAGAACTGCCTACCGGTCTTAAACTTTTTTTTTTTTTCGTATGACTCCCTCACAAAGACGTGGGGCACTGCGACCATAAGATCCTTTGTACCATACCCATAAATTACAGCAAAAGACTTTCCGCTTTCCGCAAGAATAGCAGTAGCTCTTTTGTTGGTATTGATCTAAGATGGAAGGGACTAATCCGTTTCTTTCCTATGTGACAGGCTCTGTCCCATGCCAGCGCTTGCTAAGAGTCCAGATGTTATCTGGAAACGTAGTAGACTCTGCATGGCTGACTTTTGGATGAAAATGTGCAGTGAGTCCAAGTCAGTCCAAGGACTGACTCGATGGCAGCTGTCGGACAGTTACGGTACAGGTACAGGGGTTTGGTCTTTAACTTAAAATATTTAAATATATGTTCCACAAAAAGTAAGGAAGCAAAAAAAAAATGTTTTCATGGTATTGTTTTCCCAAGAGAATCCCCCTAAAATTATAAACAAATTTCTTTTGATCGACTTTTCTAAACTTTTTTTTTGGTATTCCGTTCTCACATGTGTATTAATTTATCTTGACAACAACAGATTCGAACCCAAGTTTTACCTTTAAAAGTTAAAAGTATTCTGTCGAAAACCCGATGTGATTTTGAAAAAGTGCTTTTAACGTTTATGAAAAACCACTAACATTTGATAAATGGACTCTTTCACTTCAAGAATGCATTGGCTTAGTTTCAAGTAGAGAGAGGGGGTCTCGACTGTGGAATGTCCGCCTTTTTTCACTCGGACCATCTGGTAAACCTAGCTACAAAACAATTCTTAAATCTATCGAATGACAATCTTTTGATTTTACTCCAACTTTGTGCACATCTTTCTCAAGTTGTCTTCTCCAAGTGTGCGCCGGTCGACCTCTTCTGCGGCTGGCTACCTTGCATATTTCAATTAATTTGCTATATTGCTAGACAGCCAATCTTGTTTGGGGGCTTTCTTAGGGTGCGATCTCAAAGAAGAGCTCCTAAGTTTACCGAAAGCTTGCTGTGTTTTTATTATTCGATTTTCAATATCCTCTGTGCTTCCCCGAGTACTTGAAATTATGCATCCTAAGTAGTTAAAGGATTGTACATCTTCCAACCAAATATAATTTAGTAGAAAGGGTGGTTGTTATTTGTATTTAGTCACATAGTTTTAGATTTTTCAGCATGTAATATAACGCAACATTTAATTTTAGTTCCCATTGAATATTCGTAACCTTTTCGGTACTTACGAAAAGTACTTTGATTCCATTTATAAAGCGAACGTTCCAACGACTTCGCAACTCTTCCTTTGATACCTTGAATCTAGGCATACTCTTTTAAGCGATTATAGAGTTACAAAAATGGTTCTATTTTGAAAATTACAAATTTTTATAATTTTTCAATAAAAAGATACATATTGCGAAATAGTTTTTGATCTTTTTAAACCCGTCAAGATACCAATGTTAATTATCAGAGTTAACGATTTATGCCCAAGTTAAAAGTGGTTTTTTAAGTAGATTAATAGTTGCGGGTGCCGTAGCACCATCCTGTTGAAATCGGACCTCTTTGACAACGATTTAAATTTGGAAACAAATATTCGTTGATAAATGCTGTGTATCGATCACCATTGACTATACTTTTAAAGAAATTTTCCTCTACCATGCTATTCTCATTTTGGTTGGTTGTTGAATATCAAACATGTTCAAGAACAGGATGATCCATAAATTGTACGAAGAGCTCTATAAATTTTTAAAGCAGATCATCTATTTTGATTATATTGTAAATCTTGAAGATTTAAAGACTTTGTTGTTGTGTAAATCTTTCTACTATAAATTTTTAGGCTATACTGAATAAAATCCCATTGACATTTGTCAGGAGTGACAAAAAGTTTTAGAGATATATCCCTTTTGGAAATACGTAGAGAGTGCTAGATTATTTTCCTATGCCTTAAAAACGAACAATGGAAATACAGGACCAAGGCAGAAAAAAAACATTGCGTCTTAAGTATCATATTTTCCAAGTTCTCTATCCTAATAGCAAAACAAATCGATCAACCAAAATTCTACATTGAGCTATAGAACATTCAGTAGCAGCTTGCATTTTGTGTAAATAGTTTCAGGAGAACTTTAGATATTAAAAGCAAAAATGACTCTCTCTCTCTGCCGCCCCTTTACACTAGATCGAATTTCCTTATTTTAGAACATCTGAATGCGTTAGCGATATGCAGAGGCCCCAGCTCTGGATTACATACCTCCAGCTGGGCTACTTTTATTGAGAAACCAATATATTTGGGACATTTTCCAACGGCAGCTTTTTCTCATGCTGACTATGCGGCTATAAAAACTCTTGTCACCTTTTGAAAATACCTATAAGCAGCAATATTTCAATAATTCCAAATTATTCATTACTTGTCCAACGTTTGAAAATTAATTTGAGCTGCAGCTCTCACTCGAACTTCCCCTCTTATTTCATATTGAAGTTTTCGAGCGGTGCCTAAAAGTATGCTACAATTTTTTTTGTTTAATTTTCAAGTACTGTGAGCTTTGACTTATTCAGTACTTTTGCCGCTTACAGATCAGCAAGCAGCGTTAATACACTCGCCAATGGTCCAACAACTGGCACCGATGAGCGTGCAACGACTTCCATGGCACCACTGCGGCTGTCTGCAGCAAGATCAGCTGATGGAAACGCCGGAATTGAAACGGAAACAGCAGCCATATTAAACGAACAACAGCAAAAACGTCAACAGCAATATTCTCAGCAACTATCTTTGCCGGAAACATTTCCTAAAGACGTTACTAAAGACAGGTAACCCAATTTTATATCGAAAATAATTTCATTTCATTTTATAGAACATTTTTTTGGTTTAAATATCTTGACCAGCGTAATATCTAAGCAAATTTTATGTTTTGTCAGCTGCCAAGTCCAATACCAAGCAATTCAAAAGCCAATCGATAGCCAACGATAAGATAAAAGCCTTACCAAGTGTAATAAACGCTGCTGTGCTAAATTCCAGCCTTGGTCTGTAAAAACAAAAGAAAAAGGTACAAAAAAAAAATACACAGCACCTGTTGGCAAACAGCTGACTAGTCACACCTGTGCACAGTGCCCCTTATCAATGTTTGTTTGTTTTTGTTTTTGTTAGGCAGCTGAGAGCGATAAAAGCGTTTCGTAGAAAACCATAAATGAAATGCTTAAATCTTTATTTATAAAAAAAAAAAAAATTAGCTATACTTGAGAGTTCCGCTGCACAAAGTGCGGCCAGAGATAACAAGAGCGGGAGAGCGTGAGAGAAAAAAGAGTATCTAGTAGTTTTGATAGCTGGCACTAAGCGTTATGCATTGATAAGTATCGCATTTATTGTCGGCACGTGGCAGAGATAAAAAAACTTAAGTTCGCTTTACACTATATCAATATCGTAGCTTTTGACAAAAGACAAGCACATTCATTGTGGCCTAGACTTTATCGTTGATACGTCAAATGTACGTCCGCCTACCGTGTGCCGCGCCTCCAAGACCCCCCCATGGTGGCTGCCTCTGACTCATAATGCTTCAGGTGGCAAGCCTGCATAATCAGTAGTAGCTATAGATATTTTATGGAACATCAATTGATGAATCACCACAAAGCCCATAAATTTGTATTGTTGCAAAAAAAAAAAAAAACAAACTGTTTTCAATAAAGTCAAAACTATGCTAAAATTCCTGCCTTTTACCAGCTCAATATACACTTGGATATATCGATAAACGTAAAAGGGTTTTTTTTGAAATTGTTTTGGGATGGAAACTTCTACAGCGACCATGTACGGAAACATTTTTATAAACAGGCCCAAAGGCAAAAATTCCTGCCTTATACTATCTCAATGTCAACTTCGATATATCGATACATCGGCATAAACATAAGTATAACGTAAAACGGTTTTTGTTTTTAATGTTGTTTTGGAAATAGAAACTTCTACCGCATGCACGGAAACATTTTTATAAGCAGACCCAAAGACAAAAATTCCTGCCTTATACTATCTCAATGTAAACTTCGATATATCAATGCATCGACGAAAACGTAAAAATCTTCTTTTTTATACCCCGTACCGTATGGTACAAAGGGTATATTAAGTTTGTGCAAGCCGAAAATGTATGTAACATATATAAGGAGTCGTCGGAGATACCCTAAAATATGATCAGTGTGAATAGAGAAGTCGATATAGCCATGTCCGTCTGTCTGTCCGTCGGTCTGTCCGCCGGTCTGTCCGTCTGTCCATCTGTCTGTCTGTCTGTCTGTCTGTCTGTCTGTCTGTCTGTCTGTCCGTTTGTCCGCCCGTTTGAACGCCTAGATCTCAGAGATGGTAAGAGCTAGAGAAACCAAACTTTCATATTAGATCCCATATTATTCCATAGAAGACAAGTTTATTTCATTTTTTTGATATCGGGTTTAAATTATATAGGTGTGTTACAGACGACCTCGAAAAAAAATAAAAGTTTTTGATGCAAAATTCGTTTGTTTATGAAGATATCATAACCAAATTTGGCATTTGGCAAAGTTTTTTATAGTTCCCAAGCACTCTACCAAGTTTAACTAAAATCGGTTGACTATATCATATAGCTCCCATAGGACCGATCGGCCAAAAAAACTATTTTTATACAAAATTCGCCATATTTCGTTTTTTAATAAAGATATCGTAACCAGATTTGGCATTCAGAAGTTTTTTAGAGTACCCAAGCATTGTACTAAATTTAAACAAATTCGGTTGGCTATATCATATAGCTCCCCACAAAATTTGTTGTGTTTCGTTTGTTTGTGAAGATATTGGAATTAAATTTGACACTTGTAAGTTTTTATAGGTCTTAAAGTTTGCACCAAATTTTATTAAAATCGGTCCAAAAAAACGTTTTTTATACAAAATTCGTTGTTTCGTATGTTTGTAAAGATATTTGAACTAAATTCGGCATTCAGTTCTTTTTTAAGGTATTAAAGCACTGTGTCAAATTTGATCGAAATCGATTGACTATAACAAATAGTTCCCATAGGAACAAACGGTAAAAGAAAATAATGTTTTTGCTTAAAAATTCTTCTGTTTTTGGTTTTTTAGGAAGGAACCGGATTTTATTGCAAGCTAGTGGTACAGGGTATGCCAAAGTCGTCCGCGCCCGACTTTACGTACGCCATTTTTTATAAATTTAATTTTAATGAGAAATGCAAGTCCTTATACTATTTCCATTTACGTTAACATTTTTGTAAACAAGCTCAACTAATAATAACAAAAATAATTACAAAACAAAACATTTGCAAAAAACTATGAATGGAAATGATTCCATTGATAATTTTTTGTTTTTATTTTATAAAAACAAATTCGAATACCCCCTATCAACATATCCGTTTCTTGTAGACATATATTTGCAATTTAAAATTATCTTCCCGTTGATATTGCCTGGTTCTGTGAACAAAGCAATAATGAAAATCAGTCAAGATTGCGCTTATTTCTGCACAGAACGTAAGTACTCTGATAAGAGTTCTACATACCATATTTTATATTCTCGACTAGTTAAAGAATATAGTAGCAGTAAGTAAGTAGTCTCGATTTGGGCTTAAAAACATTTAAATGCGCTACTACAGTAATGTTATATAAAAAGTTAATGATTAAAAAAAATATAAAATTTTATAATACAAAATCTTACATTCAGAAGACAGTAAAAGTTTACAAAAAATGTAGCCAGGGTTGGTCACAGTTTTAATTTTTGCCCATGACTGAAGTTAAAAAAAAAAATTTTTGCCTTAATTTATTTTTTAATAAACTTTAAATATTAACATAATTTTTTTTTTAATTAGAAATTACATAATAAATTTAAGTTTTGTCTTATAACAAAAATTAAATGTTAACATTATTTATTTTTATACAAAATTTAAGCTTTCAAGTCTTATGCAGAAATCAATTTTAATTCTTAAACAGAAACAATTTTTTTATAATAAAACTTTCAAATCATATCATTTCCAATTTTTCAATAAACTATAAATATTAACATTATTTTTTTAATAAAAAATTGCAGTAAAAATTTAAGCCTTCATATCTAATAACAAAAATCAATTTAAATATTTAAACTCTTCAAAAGAGTCTTGTGCCTTTAATTTGTCTATATAGCGAAGTTATAAGAAATGTTTGCACATTTCTTTAAAATCCAAAAATCCATTACAGATAAAATATCAAACAATCTTTAAAATAATTCATGCACTTAAAACATATAAAACTTTCTTAACGTATTTTATTTTAATTTTTGTTCTACAAAAAAGCAGAGACTAATAAATATTTATTTTAGGTCTAGTGTAGAGCATAAGTCATCAAGGTGCTGCACAGCTGCATTGTAGCGTATTAAGGCAGCGAGCATTTTGTGCTCTACTTAAAGCCTAATCGCAAATAAAAAATTATAGAATGCGATACAACAACAAAAACGGAATGAAAGAAATACAACAACAAATGCTACAGCCGCTTATTGGCACAGCAGACAAACAAACAACTGTTGCGCTGCCAACGTCGCACAGTGGTCAAAATAGTCGATATAATCAAAAATTATCAGGGGTGCCACAGAAAACCAATTCGATTCAATTTCGATGCAATTGCAATTCTTGGTGCCACAGACATGGCTAACAACGGTTTTAAAACCGCTCATAGTCATGTATGTGGCACCAAGAATTGGAATTATATCGAAATTGAATCGAATTGGTTTTTTTTAAATCCTTTGTTAGCCATGTCTGTGGCACCAAGAATTGGAATTGAAATCGAATTGGTTTTCTGTGGCACCCCAGTATATTTTTTTTCAAAATTTATCTCTCTGCTTAAATTTCTTAAAAAATACTCAAAATACTTGTACGAAATTATGAAATGTGTAATTTTTCTCTACGTGAGATGGAATTATCCAAAAATTCTTCCTTAGTACAAAACTCCATGCTCCTTAGGGTTTATTCTATGCGTTGATCGCTAATCGCTGATCATCGAACATTTTTATATACTACTAGCCGGCCTCCGCTGCGCTCCGGCACGCTCGCTCGTCTAGATCTGGAATCTTTCCGATTGGAAAACATCGTACGATTAATCGATGAGTGGATTAATTTCATCATAAAATTTTCAACCACTCGCCATCTTTACATTTTAACCATGTTTGATGGAGATTCGGTAGTTTTCTTCTCGGCATTGTAAGCAGTATCTGATATTAATGTTTTCGTGCACTAATAATGTTAACCTATAATGGCGACAGGATGACTTTTTTTTTATTTTTTCACGTTCACTCAAGACAAACCACAGATTGAAAAATATTGCATAACGCACGTTCTCAGACCTGCCCAATAAGCACACAAAATTTCATGAGAATCGGTCTAGCCGTGTATATAAGATATACACATTATTTCCATTTTCGCATTCCTTATGTTTCTTAAATCTAGCTTATCTTAACTACTACTACGAATTCTGGGCTCCTAAGTGAAGCATAGAGCCTGGTTACATTCATCGAGTTGTCATTATAACGTGAAATTAGCACCTCCAAATGCTCTGTGCTGGCTGCCGTAGCAGGTGGATTGACCAATAATTGTTGGGTACCCCTTGGAGACATGTTTCCATTATTGTTTTGTTCCATGTTATTTTGACAGCTTTTATGAGAATCAATGTGTGATGGGCTTAAAGATTCTTTAGTTAGAAGTCGCCGCTGATATGGGGAAACAGACGTTTACCTGATGGCAATTTGGCTGCTAAAAAGGCATCAGGGCTTGTTGTGGACTCTTCCTCGACCTTACTGGAGTGGGTGGCCCTACTGATAGCTATGCTACCGCCGGTATCGCTCTTGGATACATCGCCCCTAATAAGCGCCCTGCTGGTTTGTTTGCTAATTGCAAGTAGCTTCGCACTTGGCATTTTTCAAAGATCTTCTTTATACGTTAATTTTCCGAATTATGAGTGTATAACAAACAAAGCAGCAGATGGCGCACCCTTTACTATAATGCGTAAAAGCTAGTTTATCACCAAAAAGCCTAAAACCGAAAATTTAAATTTAAGAAAAAATCAGTTGGTGTGGCATTAGTGTAAAAATTTTGCATACTAATTAAAGATTTATTTATTTTTTGCTACAAAATTATAGACCTTTAACTTGTAAAGAAATGTATCTAACGTTTTCTTTATCAGCAGTATGCCAAAAATATAAAATTTTAATTTTAAAAAAAATCTGATTTTGAAAACTGATTAAAGATTTATGCCTTTTGTGAGTAATGCTTCAAATTATAGGCGTTTAAATTGTGAAAAAATGTATTTAACATTTACTTGTAAATGTTGCAAATAAAAACTTTGTTACAAAAATTAAACAAATAGGCGCGAAATACAAACACATTTATGGAAAATCGGTTTACAGGTCGCTCTTTATTTTAAGGTTTTGTCTTTCAAATTTGGCCAAAAAAAAGGCAAAGTTTGGGCATGATTTGTGTCATGATGAAGATATATACAAATTTCCTGTTTTGATTGTTAAATGCCATTTTTTTTGCACAATAACTGGATATTTTTATCTTGAGGAAATTCAAAATAGTGGCAGAACATTGTCACCGAATTTTAGTTCTGTACCCTCTCTTGTAGTGAAATGAAATGAAAAATGCATTTTGTTTAATAAAATTTTCTATGGCTTATACTTAATCAGAATTTTAAAGAAAAAGTAACTAAATGTGGACGTTCATAAAAAAACGTCTTTTGCACGCAGAATATTGTCCCCGAATTTTATTGTAATTCTATAGCCTCCTGTAGTGAAATGAAAAACGTTTTTTGTTTATTAAAATTAATTTAATTTTCTATGGCTTATACTTAATCAGAATTAATTTTGAAGAAAAATTGACGAAATGTGTACGTTAAAATAAAAACGTCTTTTGCGCGCAGAATATTGTCCTTGAATTTTAGTTCTTCAGCCTCTTGTAGTGAAATGAAATAAAAAATGTTTTTTGTTTATTGAATTAATAAAATTTTCTATGGTTTATTATATCAGAATGAATTTTGAAGAAAAATCAACTGAAATGTGGACGTTCGAAAAACGTATTTTTTTCACTTTTTGTGTGATTTGAACTTGTTTAAAAATACCAATTTTTCATGTATATTGTTAGCATAAAATAAATACAAAAATGTATGTCCTTTCAAACATAACTTAAATTTTGGGAATTGTAACAATAGATAACGACCTGGGCTTGAAATTCTGATGAAACATGAAAAAACATGGTTCTGAGAAAAACACGTTTAAAACGCGCGCGACTTTGGTGCGTTTGAGACTGTCTATTTCTATAAATATCGATCGTATATTCTACGCCTATCTAGCTTTCACTTTTTGTAAAAAAAAAAAAACATCAATTTTACTTATTCACTTATTCAATTTCGCAGTTAAAAACTTCGTTAGTTTATTCAAAGTTTGAATAAAACTAATTTTATAATGCACAAACAATGCAGCAACATTAAACAAGAAAAGTGAAGACATTGAAATTTTGTTCAAAAAAAGACAACACGCTATTTGGTGTGTTAATAATTAACAGCTGAATTGTTAATTACGCCCACTGTGCAACGCGTCGCGTCGCGTCGACGTCACAGACGATGCCAGCCGCAAAAGCAGCGCCAACTAACACATAGGGCCAAAGCGACTGAACGTTTCAGTTAAAGCGGGACGCTGGCGCAGACACAACGCAGACGACGAACGAACGGCGGCACAAAGAAAGAGCGACAACAAAATTAACCGTTAGCACGTATACGATGTGGCAGTCGAGCTTTTTTTTTTGGCTTTTGCCTTGCTCTGGCTACTTTTTATTACATTGTGCGTTTAATTCGTAATCGCGTTGAATTTATTTTTTTTGCCGCCATTTTTGAAACAAGTGTTTATATTTATTGAAAAAAAAACCCCAAAACTAAATAGAAACATAAATCAAGTGTTGATGAGTGCAACAAAAAGTGTTTATAATCAAAATGCAAAACAACGATAGTCTTAACAACAGTGGCAGTGGCAACGGCAGCGGCAGCTCCACTGCGGGTCTTAGTCCAGTACCAGTGCCAATAAGCCAAGTCGGCGGCAGTCGGCTCAGCGTGTTCTTTGAGGCAGGCACGCTGGCAGAGCATGTGGATCTATTATCAGTTAATGACTCGCCCAATGCGGAGGCGCCAGTGTTGGAGACTCCCGATGCCAACAACAACAACAATAGTGAGGTAGTGCGTCGGCGCAAAACCGGCAGCACACGCGACCGGGATCGTAATTTTGTTGTGGTTGCTGGTGGCGTTGTTGTGGGTGGCGCACGTAATGTGGCGCGAAAAATTAAGCGCATCTCATTAATTGAAATGGGCAGCCGGGAGCGGGAGAAAGAGCACCAGCATGAGCACGAGTTAGAGCCAGTGGAAAGCACAGAGGCATTGGACGCCAGTGCCAAGCTCAGGCAGCATTACAACTCAACGCCGTAAGTAGTAGCCGCACTGCGAGCTTATCAAGAAATAGTTTCAACAAACCGTCTAACAAAATTTATGATGATTTATGGAACAAGTTAGCTGGTAGCTGACTGCCCAGATATGAAATAAATGGACAAATTTTGTGGTCTAACTAAAAATTAAACTAAAATCCTAGGTAGTAGGGCATGCTCCAACAGTGCACCTACTTCCAGAATGCCGCAAATCTTTAAAAGTCAATAAAGAGACTCCACGGACCGCCTATAATCTTTTTAGAATAATTAGAAAGACCATATAACTTAATATTTCAACTAATATTGTTATTATTCAGAAATTTTTCATTTAGGAAAAAAAAAATTAGCTATCAACATTTCCGAGTCATTGGCGTAGCTTTTTATTACCGGTTTTATAATTCCAACCAATTTCGTGAATTTTATACTAAATAAGCTCATCAAAATAGCAACTAAATATTTCTTAGAGTATACCCAAAAGTCTCTATTAATTAAAGACACCGCCGTTCGGATTCGGCTATAAACTGTAGGTCCCTATTCTGTTCGAACAAATATTAATAGAGACCCCCTATGCCCCTCCTCCAAGGGGTCTAACAGAGAACTATTTATTTTTATACCCAAAAGTTTTATAGTTTGGATTACTTGGGTTTACCAAAGCGTTTCAAAGTATGTAAATTAGGCTTAGAAACTTTGGAGTTTTGTAATTGAAAAGGTTATAGAAGAAAGAAAAATTGTTGTAGAATAATGAAAATATTTTTCGCTGTTGGAGGAGCTCTATTGAAAAAAAGTATAAGTTGACAATTTATAAAGATTTCAGTTGCTTATATATATTGTTGGAAAGCTGCAACGCGATCCTTAGAATCTTTTGTGCTCCTCCACGCCCTATAGCTCCTTAACTAGCCCCATATCCAGAACAAACTTGATAATCATTGATGGTTCTAGTTCGGTAGTACAATGCATCAATATATTACGCCCACCAAGAAGGAATTAACTTCTTCTGGCAAGGGCATCACACGCTGAAAGTATGGGAGGAGAGGTTCCTTCTTTAGTTTTTGAAGAAGTCCAATATCCGAGAGAAACTTGATAATCTTGGGTGGTTCTAGTCAGGCCCACCAAGAAGGTATTAACTTCTTTTGGCAAGAGCATCACACTCTGCAAGTATGTGCTGAGAGGTTCTATCTTCAGTTTTTAAACTCAAGATGCCAAGTATGCCAGAACCTTTGGATTGTGTTGGTTTCATTCATCGTGATGTCTTCGCGTGGCACCTCCAAAATCCTTGTGCCAGCTGCTAAGGCAGGAGGACTTCTCGTATTAGGGCGATAACCTCTTGGAGTAGTGTTTCCATTGTTGTTACTTTCCATGCTTGAACATCGATTGGTGCTAAAGTTGATGGGTGACGAAACCAAAGACGGTACGCATAACACGTTTGTAGAGCGAGCCGTTCGATCCGAGACAGACGCTACAAATTGAGCAAAGATTGCCTTTGTTTGACGATGCATTTCTTCCGGCTTTCAATGTGTTGAAATGGCCTAAAAAATGAGAGCTCCCTCTCTTGTTAGCCCTGACCAAGACTTCTACGCGGGTTGGTTACCGTATCTTTATCAAGGTTGCTCAGGTTGCCAGGGAGCACTACGTGGAGGTAAAAGTAGGAATTGAGTGCTGAGTCTGCCAAAACAGGATACCATCGGAGACATCAGCCCCGCAGGAGCACCCCAAACCCCAGTCAGTATCCTAAGAGAATTTTAGCCCAATTGGAATATTTTCTTGAAATTTTCTTGGCCTGCCCTAAGCCGTTCGTGTCAGTCTTTCCCGACTGGACCTTTTAGTTATATAATCATACATATTATACTTCTTTCCATTTTCGAATTAGGCTTTTAATGATTGTATTGCTTTGCGCCGTAATCCAGAACGCCTCACATTTTAAAGAGTCAATAAAAATACTGCTCGAACATTATCCAAAATTATTATTGTAATTATTCTAAATTTCGATTTTATCAGATCTATTTTTGGGAGCATCATCTAGTTATATTATGAGCTCATTTAGCTCTACCAACGCGTTCAAAGTTTCTTTGAGATTATGCTGTTGTTTTGAAATTCTTTTGAAAGAGATTTCTGGCACAACACCACAGCTTACATTTTTAAGCAAAATATTGCATCATTTATGCGTCAAAAATAAAAAGCTGTCTACACAGCTCCATTTAGTAGAACTCATATTTTGATATTACATCAAGAGTACTTCTATGAATGTATTTTCGACCAGGTTAAAATCCAAATATAACGTCATAAATAACTAGAGCAGTTTTGGATGACTCAACGCACCGGCCAGCACAGTTCCCCGTTTTCTGTTTCGAGAACTACTTAGTGTACTTTATTATCAGACTACTAACATGTTTAGATAAATAGTAGTTTTGTTTTAGTACTTGGTGAATTGTTGGCACTTTATTTATCTTTCATATTGTTGTAGAAAAATGTCTTTGCCCCAAATTGAGGACACTTGAGGAGATCTTGAACCAAGATGTTAACAATTAAAATAGTTGAATATATGTCTGTACGCAACTTATTATGAAATCCCCAACAAATGGGGGACTTTGAACAGCTCATTATGAATTTCAAAAAGCGTAAAAAGGTCACTCACTTTCAGTCATAACAATTTTGTGGAGTACATTCAAAGGTTTAAGGTGATACACGTGGCGGGCTTAAAATGTAATCGACGCTTTGGAATTTTTCGATGGCAGTGTGAGTATGTGATGAGTAACTCACAAAATTATCACAAGATAGTTCAGATTTTTTGTTGGGAAGCCCCCAATTTATATTGTAGTTTATATTTGTAAACTTTGCTTTGAGCTACTGTTATCCAAATTATAGTTATATTCGAGGAACTCTCATAATCACTTATAATCATATTTTTGCATATCTCCACGTTTATATCGTTTGCTGACGAGTTCGAGCGCGCTGCTTATCTTTGGTATTTCCAAACGTTGCTCGAATTTCCCAACTTAAAAATTAACTATTTCATGAAATTAAATGCATTTCTTTTGTCAAAGTTGCTATCTGTTAGTCTTTAAGATCTACGCATTTTTACACTCAACATCCAGTTTGATACTAATAGTTCTGATTTCTTCTAAACTACAATACACAAATTTATAATTGTAGTCTACACTTTGTCGTGCAGAAATGCAAAAGCGCCTGGCTTACAACGTGAGCCACAGCTAGCAGCTTTTTACAAATATCATAGGCAGTAGTAAAAATTCCTGTAAAACATATCAAATATAAAGTCTTGAATATTTTTGAACTCAAAGAAATTAAAACTTAAATTAAAAATTTCGTAATACTCAGTAATAATACCAAAAAATATGATAAAAACTACATATAATAAATAGTACACATTGATAGAAATTACAACTTTTAATAACGCACTTTTTGGGCAGAAGTGGCCAATGTCGTCTAGAAATGCAATTTTTTGTAGAACATATACTTGTTGGGCACTTTTGCCCTACAGCCTTTCT
This sequence comes from Chymomyza amoena, assembly GCA_037043745.1. NCBI lineage: Eukaryota > Metazoa > Arthropoda > Insecta > Diptera > Drosophilidae > Chymomyza > Chymomyza amoena. The sequence continues at coordinate 107,111 of JBAMAX010000538.1, forward strand.
GTCCCATAAAGTGAACAGTGCAAAAAAATTGTGAATTAAAGAGGCATATAAAATAGTATTATATGTAATACCCTAAAAGCACCATAATCAAGAGCTTGAGTAAAAAAATGTTTGTAGAGCATATACTTGTTGGGCACTTGTGCCTTACTGCCGTTCTGCCCCAAAAAGTGAACATCGCATAAAAATTGTGCATTAAAAAAGCAAATAAAATAGTATTTTGTGTAATACCCTAAAAGCACCATAATCAAGAGCTTGAGTAAACTTTATAGGCACTTTGGTTTAATTTTAAAAAATTACGTAATCAGCTCTCTAGAGAATGATTCACGTGAATGCCATCAAACTGTACAAATGTTAACATTTAGTAATATAGTAAATAACTAAAATACCCGAGTGTCCATTAACCGTGCTATCATGTAAAAAAGTGAACTTAATCGTTACTAATCCTTATCAAACAAATTAGTCGGCAATGTTTGGAGCAACTATGAGCACAGATTTCCCAAAATACTTGTTTACATCAAAGCGTCTAAGCTAAGTACAATATCAGACTTTGGGGTCTTTATAAATTCATATCTGATAATGTTTGTTGCTGCTCAGCCGTATCATAAATTATGCCATAAGTTGATTAAAAAAAAGGGTATCAAAACTACCAAAGTGCAAAAAAAAAATGCTGATAAGAAGTTGTACTGTATGTCAAGCTGTTTTTATTTCATTCAGTTTGTTCCAATAATATAAACCATTCGAAAAGCTACTTAATGATTAGTCAACAATTTTTTTTTTTGTTCCAAAAATTTTCTACTTTAACATCCTTATTGACTTTATAAATACACTTTTTCTAACTAAAGTTAGGAACTGCCTTATTGACTTTATATATACACTTTGGCTATCCAAAATTAGGAACTATTTATAAGAGATTGGCGATCGGTCACTTGTGCCATCATTACAAAAAAAAAAAAAACCAAACGTATCGATCTTGATTCAATTAGGATAATAGCTTAGATACTTTAGAAAAATTTTTAACAGATTATAACCGATTTTGATCAAATTTAATGAAATGCTTTACAACTCAAAAACCTTCGAACGAAAAATATATATCTTCGTTTTTTTTAAGTTCTCAACATTACATTTTCGGTTTACACAAACTTAATATACCCTTTATACCTTACAGCAACAAGGTATATACATTTTTAAATGAAAAATATTTTTTCAAAAATGTATATATTTATTGGTAATAGTATGTTCTTTAGAATTCTCCAATGTTGGCAATTTTTCCATTTTTTTTAAGTCTGATTAAGAAAAAATGAAAACTGCGGCAGGCGGCAAAACTTTTCTTTTTTTTTAATAAGTTTCATATTTTTGTACCCTTACGTATTGCACGTTTTACTAAGAGGAAAGCCGAAAATATATTTTACAAAGACTTCCATGCTTATAACATAAGTATATTTTGTGTTTCCTCTATATTAAATGACTTGAGCAAGTAACTTAAATAAATAATTAGCAATTAGAAAGAATTAAATTATAAAATTTTTAAACTGTGTCTAAAGTTCTAGCAAAGTCAAGGTGAGAGCTTTTTAATTAATCTGAAAATGTACATAGTGCCACACTATAAAAAAAATATAAAAAAATTTGTCCAACAATTAAAAAAAATTTTTGGGGTGGCAACCCTTATTACTTAGGGGTATGAAAAATAGATGTTGGCCGATTTTGAGACCTATCCAATAGGCACACAAAATTAGATGAGAATCAGTACAGCCGATTTGGTAAAAATTTAAAAAAAAATGTTAGGGGTGGCAACCCTGGGTATAAAAAATAGATGTTAGCCGATTCTCAGACCCACTGAATACACATATAAAATTTGGTCAAGATCGTTAAAGCCGTTTCGGAGGAGTACGGTAACTAACATTGTGACAGGGAAATTTTATATATTAGATAACTCTCATAGAATCGATCGGCCAAAAAACTTTTTGTGCATATATCGGTATATTTCGTTTGTTTATGGAGATATCGTAAATATATAAATAATAATAAATTTGGCAATCGGACTAGTGGTACAGAGTATCCCAAAGTTTTTCGCGCGCGACTTTACATACGCCATTTTTTTTCTGAAAAATTGTGCCTAAAAATTATATATATATGGATTTAAAAATATTTTTTTCGGCAATTGAAGAAACAGTTCAAAAATTATAATTTTTGAAAGTTAGATGGATTGGTAGCTGAGTCATCGACGCTGAAACTATTTGGGGCTGTAACTCCAAAATTATTCAATATTTTGGATATTTTTTTTTATGTAAATGAAGCTCATATCTGCCAATTTTTTTAAGTAAGATAAAAATTTTGAATTAAAAAATTTATTTTTTTTTTTGGTCTTAATTATACATAATAATAATAAGATTTTATTAACGATAATATTATAATATAATTTTCTGGGTTTATATATAATTTTGAAACATACTTTGGATACGATCGTAATCAAATGCATCAAAGTTGGGTTATATAAAGACAAGGGTTATTTAAATTAAAAAAACCACACAATAAACTCATATCAATGTTTTTAACTTATTAATGACTGAATGTCAGACACTGCCAAAACTCACTAAATTCTTTTATTATAGATTTTTTTAATCTAGTTTAGCTTATATTATTATATTATATTGAGAATGTAGATCAATTTTTAAGACCATTAAAACTTCTATCATATTAAATTAGTGAGATAACTGAAATTAAATCTAAATTGATTTGAAATAGATAAAATTATGGATCGTAAATTTTATAACTAGTTTTAAAATCATTAAATATATATATTTTTTTTTGTATTAAAAATTTGTAAACTCATTTTTTACGTAAAATTTAAATATTAATTATTAATTAAAAACCCCCAAAATAACAATAATAATTCAATATTTGAAAACAAAATTTATTACGCGATTTTTTTGATAAACATTTTTATTTAACTTTTATTTCATATTTATTTTTATGCCAAAAAAAAAGGTAAAATATATTTTTTTTTTTTTACAATGATAATTGCAGAATAAATCTTATTTTTAAATAAAAATGCTCTTTCCCTTTGTGAGATACATTTCCAAAAACTTACTATGTAATTCAAAAAATTTGATGATTCAAAATTATGGCAGTTATCGGCATACATGAATGTCTTAACCCTTTCAGTCAATACGTCCAATATATTGGACATTTTTATTTTCTACATTTTTTATGGAATTGAATAAATTGTCAATGGATATACTTTAAAAATTGTCCAACATAAAATAAAAGTGAGAGTTCGTTGTATTTAAAAAAAAACTATACCGGGGCGATTACTTTAATTCGAAAAAATGGTAAAATTCATTAGTACTGAAAAGGAAAGTATTTCATATAATACAATCAAATAAAAAATTGGGAGTTTGAAACAATTAAAAACCTTTTTAACAAAAATAGCTCAAATATTAAGGCGTGGATATATTGTTCCATAAATTGGACAAAAGTTCCGAGAGTTTTCCGACTCATCTTGTATTGTAAGTTGAATTTTAAATCTTATTTAAAATTTAGATAAATTCTTAAGTTTTATATATATCTATAAGTAGTAATATACTAATATATTTGTTCAAAATATAATATTTAATAAAATGTTTAAAAAAAATGTACTCAAGGGAATAAGCCTAACCAAACCAAAGTTTTTTTTTTCAAAATCGTTCGCATATTTTTGAAATATTGCTAACCAACAAAGGGTATATATTATTTAAGGCACTCAAATTACTTTTTTATTTGGGCTTTTTTTTGGCTTTATTTTGTTATTTGTATTTAATTTTTTTTTTTTTTGCCTGGAATGACGTTGATTAAGTAGTTCCGCAGTAGCGTCAAAGTCAGGTGGCTTACCTTGTGCCCTGCTGGTCTTGTGGTCTATCGATAATGAAGTGCTTGAATTGGGCCATTAAGTGTCGCCGTATCCATGTGATTGCTGGTTAATTGATGTCGTAAAAATTGCAGATAGCAGAGTGGTAGCAATTTATGCATTAATAAATGTTGCTGATAGAACTGAAACGTTTCGGTTAAACGAATTTTCCGGATATACCTGGATTTATAAAATTTGAAATACAAGATAAAAGATAACATGATTCTAAGAACTTTCGCATCTGTCATACAAGCTATAGGAGGCAAAGAGAATTCGGCATGATTCAGTCTTTGAGAAAAGGTGAGCAGAAGCTGATTGATATAACTACGCTGCAGTCTATTTTTGGAACAGTTTTCAAAAGTCTGCAGCCTAAGTCTTCAAGCTAAGTCTCCAGCCCTTGTCATACTTAAAATTAAAGTCACTATACATATGACGTCATGACTGATGAATCATCCGCAGCCACAAATGAAACGGAGTCACTTTTTCTAAATGGTTTGAAACCTATTACGATTTGATTTAACAGCGGTACCCCAGATCTAAATACTATATAACCAAGTAGGATAAGGTATGATATGCTGGTAGATCATACATACATAAGAGAGCTTGCTCCGTTTTTTTTTAGAGCCCAAAAGAGTTCATTATTCTTTGGCAATACCATACTCAAGCGGTTTTCTTGAACTTCTCTTGCTGATCCAAAGTAATGCCAAGATATTTTACCCATCTTTACAGTCTTGAGCGAAATTAGAGGGCAAGAGATACGCCTGAGTTTTTTTAAAACACACTAGAGTCCATGGTTCTTTTGCTATACCATACTCCAGTGGTTTTCTTGAACTTCTCATGCTGATCCAGAGTAATGCCAAGATATCTTTAAAGTCTAGAACGGAATTATAGGCCATAGAGACTCTCCTGAGTTAGCTTCGTAGTACTAAGAATCTTAGGATATCGTCATAAGCGGGAAGACGCATCTTATGCGACAGGACAAGATAAAATGTTCCTACCATTAACCAACTCCACTATAAGAACTTTGTCTGATTTTAGTGCCCTAAAAACTAACCACAACATATTGTTCACTCCCTTTACAGATCTCTGCGTCACAGCTACTCCAGCTCGTTGAGTCCGCTCTTGCAGTTGCAACCAAGTGGCAGCGTACGCAGCCTGGCCAGCAGTAGTCAAAGCAGCAATCACAGCAGCGGATCTGCAGCCGGAAACGGCAGCAATAACGGCGTCAATACGGCCAAGCAACACGATCAGCAAACGTCCGCGGTGGCAGCGATCTCTTCAACATCTGCTGCCGCGGGCGTCAATGCTGCGTCAGCGGCTTCAACGGCAGTAGCAACCGCTCCGCCAGAGAAGGAAAAGAAGCGTAAAGAGGTCTCCAGTTCACGTGTAAAGAAATTTCATAGACATTTCTCTCAAGTTTCCAAAGATGAGAAACTAATCAATTGTAAGTACCTAATATATTTTATTTTACAATAACAAAAAAGTAGCCTGTCGACGTTATCAATTATTTAGTAACATGGTGACGAAAAAGTTAAATATTTTAAACGAAAAACGTTTATCTAAAGAGCTTGGGCAAATAAAGAAGGCAGCTCCTAGTATTTAATTAAAACAAAAGAAATGTACCCCTTTGATAAAAGCTTTTTGACGAAATTGCTTGAATGTCTGTTAATAAAATATAAGCTCTGTGACGTCACAAATTGAATTTAATTGGCAACATTACGTTTAAAAGCACTTTGTAGGGAACAGAACTAATCGTATGGATTTAAAGCCGCTGCAATAGAATCCCACAAGGATGGAGCCGTTCGCAGAAGTGCATGCTAGTGCGGAAAATCTCTGATCACCATTCCCTTGGGTGTGGCCAGAAATTATTCTTTTGCTGAACGGTTCAAGCAGCTCACAAACTTCCGACTTTCAGTCAAGTACCCTGGGTAACCCCCTGTATAACCGTTCTGGGGACTAGCTAATTGTGAGGAGGCGAATCATGGCTTCGCGATCATGTGGCGATCCACAACGTAGGGTCTGGTTAGGGGCGGACTAAAAGTAACCTGTCACTGCGAGCGGAGTTGTCAGGACTGACTTTGAGCTTATAACTTACTGTCAGAACCCTGCTCCCTCCCACATATTTCTTTATAAGTATGAGAGTAAACCCGTGGAATATCCATTCTCCAAAAGGTACCCGTGTTCCTGCGGCTAATCCACCTGATTCGGCAGCATGCACGAGGGATTTGGAGGTGCAAACCCCATGTTTTAGAAAAAACAATATAACGGAAACCATTTATGACCCTATGCTCCACTTGGAGTAACAGGACATAAGAAGAACAGAATCCGAGATGTTAAAGAATACCAGTCGGGGTTGTGACATAACCTCAAATACTCCCCATACATAATTTATCTGAGAGCACTAACGCGTAAGTTTGTTTAGCTTGGAGCTCTACGGTACAAAAAAACTTCTGATCGCACTGCCCCATCTCTTTATGAGGAACCCATACAGGGGAATAAAAGAAACCATAGAACCCTATTGTGCTGAAAATGTTTAAACCAGGGATTTGAACCGACTGACGTCATTTTGATTTCATTGAGTGTATTTCTTCAATTTTTTTGATTACTTTCGAATCAATTTTTTCTGAATCTAGGCTTCAATACCATATCAAAGCTATATGACTCAACTTTATCAGAATATCGAAATCTATAGATAGTACATACTTCGTCACATGAACAACTGACGCTCTTAGATTTATTGATTGGGAAAAGGCGCAACATTACTCTGTCGTTGTTATCGTATAAAATTAATTAATTAATTAAAGAAGACAAAATAGGAAAAACGCTATGAAATAAACCGTGTCGATAAGCCTAAATCGTTGATTGAATATTTTGACGAATTAATTCAGAATAGGGTCACAGACTAGGATTTACAAAAACAAAGATTAAAAATTTGAATTCAATTAAAAACAACGTAATAAAAATATTAAAAAGCTAAAGAAAAGAGTTGGAAAAAATTGGCCACATATTTGGGACGTTACGCTCTTTATTATCCAATGCCAAATCTCATCATCAGATTTCGTGATTATTGAAGAAAAGAATTTGTAAGTTGTTGTCTATTGAAACAAAAACGAGAGATAAGAGGCACAAGATGCTATAAAAAAATGTATACAAGGGCAATATTTTAGAATTGAAAAAAGGATAGCGTTAATGGGAGCGTTAATTCATAAAAAACAGGCCCAACGAGAGTGGTAGGGGGATTCCTCCTGGCTCCGGAGTTTACTCAAGCTAAAGGTGTAATAGAGGGGCCCGGTACATATTCCCCCCAGACCAGAAATTTTTTCTACAGCCCTGTCTCTCACACGTCGTTCTCAAGCGTTGGGCATCTCTGTGACGTCTTTGTGGCGAGTTTTGCGAAAAGATCTTGGCCTACATCCTTAAAATATCAAATTGACGCAAGAACTGAAGCCGCTTGACCACCAGAGGCGTCGTATGTTCGTGAATTGGGCTGAGCAACAACTTGAAAATGTTCCGGATTTTCATCGGAAAATCATCTTCAGCGCTGAGGCTCATTTCTGGCTGAATGGCTTCGTCAATAAGCAAAATAGGCGTTATTGGTCAGGCAGCAATCCACACGTACTCCATGAGTATCCCGAAAAAATTTCGGTTTGGTGCGGATTATAGGCCGGCGACGTCATTGGGCCGTACTTCCGTGATGATCAAGACCGGCACGTTACTGTGAATGGGAATCGCCGAATTGGATGATATGGACTTGGACAATATGTGATTTCAACAGGACGGCTCCACAAGCCACACAGCGAATGTCACAATCGATTTATTGAAAACCAAGTTTGGTGAACGTGTTATCTCACGAAATGGCCCAGTCAATTGGCCGTCTCGGTTGTGCGATTTGACGCCGTTAGACTATTTCCTGTGGGGCTACGTCAAGTCTATGGTCGATGCCAACAAGCCAGCGACGTTTAATGAACTTCGTACGAATATCGAACGTGAAATTGCAGCAGTATCGGCCGATTTATGCTTTAAAACCGTCGAAAATTGGGTTCAGCGTCTGGACGTCTGCAAGCGTGCCCGTGGTGGCCATGCAAAATAAATCGAGTTCCATTCATAATGGCATCGAATGTACTTTCACAGGAATACCAGCGTGTAGCGTCTGACAATCACTGCTCTAAGCCAGATTTTAATTTTAACCTGCTCGCACAGAAAGTCGCTCTTGGCCAAGATTCGGCGCATGTTGTGATAGGAACACTCTTAACTTCTATGTAATAAAAGTAACGATAATAGTTATAGCTTCCTAATAAAAGACTTACATCTAAGATTAAATGCTTACTGAAGCTTAACATTTGCTCTCTGTCTTTATTGCAGATTTTTCGTGTGCTTTGGTCAGTGATATATTGCTACAGGGTCATCTTTATATTACGGAACAGCACTTTGCGTTCTATTCAAATGTTTTTGGCTATGTAACCAAGGTAAGTAACCCAGCATACAACGCTCTCCGATTATTTTTTAACATTGTCTACAACTTGCAGGTTGTCATACCCACATCATCTGTGACGAAAATCTCCAAAGAGAAAACCGCCAAGATCATACCAAATGCTGTGGGTGTGGCCACTGCCGATGAGCGTCATGTTTTCGGCAGTTTCATCAGCCGAGAGTCAGCCTTTCGTCTTATGTCCAATGTCTGCTCACAGCTGGCGCCCAATACAGAGATCTTGCCAAAGCAGCTACCGGCCGACATTGAAATCTCCGAGGAGTACTTCATTGAGGATGACAGCAGCTGCTCGATCAGCGGCAATGAAAGCCCACCGCAGCTGCTGGACAGCGCGGCCGCTGCCATAGTCGCTGCCGAAGCAGCAGCTGTTACGTCGGAAGCAGCCACCCTAAGGCAGCGCCATAGTGATAATCCCAAGCGACATTCCGGTAAGTCAATCAGTTTTGTGCAACTGCCCCAATGCTAACTTCGTTTGGTTTTTGCAGAGCTACAGCCGAAAAATTCCACCGTCAATAGTCTGGGCATAGAACATGCACCGATTGCTATGCGCAGCTCAGCTCCACCAGGTGTGCTCTATGAGACGCAAGCGGGCACACCCATGCTCATTGTGGGCGGCAGTCAGTCATCGTCCACTTCCAACTCTTCAGGTCCATCTAGCTCTTCATCGCCCATTACTGTGGTGGGTGCGGGCTTGCATAGTGCAGCTAATACGGCCAATTTGGCAGCCACACCGCGTTCCTTTGGTGATAATCTACGCGGCATTGCTCAGGCAGCACGTTCCCGTCTAAGTCTGCGTCTGCTGCTGCCCACAGAGCTGCATATCTTATATTTGGGTGTCATGCTGGCCGTCATGTTGGCGCTATTCTCCGTATTTTTGCTCTATCGCATTTTAGATATTGAGGCCAAAACTAGTTTGTACAATACACCGGTGGACTTTAATTGGGTAAGTTTGAGCGACGTAGTAGATTCCTAACAACTTGACATTTGGCTGTTTTTTTAGCGCTCGGGCAATGATGAGGACATCTTTGCGGAAGCCTTGCGTTGGCAAAAGGAATTACAGGCAAAAAGCACCGAAGAAGCCCAGCATATATTATCTAAAAACTTGGAGCAAATATCAAAGGTAATGGCCAATTATTTTTGCTTATCTAGAACAGAATGGGGCCAGCTGTGTGCCATATGTACAACAATAAAAGCGCCTTCGGCTGGAACTCCATAATTAATAAATTTCTGATTAAATCCATACAAACTTTTCTTATCTTGCGACTACTACGTATTAATTTATCGTTTATTAAAATTGTTTTTAAATATTTTGCAGGTACGTCGCAGTTTGGAAACGCTTTCAATGTTAATCCATGACAGAAGCTCAGCTCTTGGGCAAATGGCCGAGAGCCAGGCCCATGCCCAGACCCAGGCTCTTAATAACCCAACCATACGCGATGATAGTGACTGATTTTAAAAGGCGTTTTACTCTCAAACTCTTTTATTTTTGTTTTGTTTTTTGTTGATACAAAAAGAAATTAACAAAAACAAATGCATGAAGATAGTTCTTATATAGTAAATAAGTACGATACAATATGCTCTATATACTAAATATGTGAACTCTTGAAATACTTTTATTAGCAATTTTTTTTAGTATAAAAAGAAGAATTTTCTGCATGAAATTAAATATGAAGTGTAATCAAAGCTATAACTCTACATATATACACATATATCTCTACAATGTCTATATAGTATATAAATTTCTATTTAATGGACTTTTACATATATATAAGCTAGCAAATTAGTGCGCCTGCTAAGCGTTAAACGAAATACTTATAATATGTTCTGCAAAACTTAAAAGTTTTTACTTTGTTTTAAAGTTTCATGAAACAATTGAAATGAAATTAAAGTTAAACAACAAACAAATCAAAAATAATATCTTGTAGGCCATTATATTAATTATTTTACAATGTAATGCACATTAACTAATTTTTTTTTTTTTTTTAATTAAGCATAATAATTCTGTGATATGCATATTTTAAGTTTTGACATTTTACTTGAGCTTTTTGAGTGTGTTTTTATTTGAATGGTTAAATATGCTTTATACTACGATGGAACTCAAAAAAAAACTATATACTAGTAACTCTATATGCTTTAAGTAATGGGAGTAAAGCAAAAATTAAAAATTATAAAAAACATAAAAAAAAACCTTAAAAAAGTAGAAACATTTTATATTGAAATGCACGAATTTTATTATTTTAAGTTTAAAGAAAATAATTATGTACGTATTGCATATAGCAAACTGCTAGCTAAGTATATAAGTGCATCTTTTGTACTATGTATGTGTGTGTTAATTATATGCAAAGCAAAATCCCATATACATATGTATGCAATAAATATAAAGCTAAAACATTTTAAATTTCAACTCAAGCGTTTTTTTCTTTTAGCGTAATTGGCGGCATATGGCTTAAAAAAAGAATTTCTGTAACCCAACTAAACCAAAATTTAACATGCACAGTACTGAACTACCTACCAGGCGAGCAGCAAACCCCAGCAGGTGCCGCTAAAATGTATTTTCAAGCTAGAAAAAAGCTGCTTGCTAAGCAACACAAAAAAGTCACTAAAAGTATGCTACAAAAATTTGCCAACTAAAATGGCAGCCTTGCAATATTAACAAAATAGTGTAGCATACTTTTTGTTACTTCTGTTTGTTTTTTAGCAAGCAGCTTTTTTCCATCATGAAAATACATTTTAGCGACACCTGCTGCGTTTTCTGTTCGCCTGGTAGATATTTTAGTTTTGCAATCTTGCTTTGGCGCAACGTAAATTTGGAGTTTAAAAATACAATAGTGGACAATAGTATATTGACATTAGTAAAAAAAAAATTGATTTGGCAATTTGTTATTGATTAAATATGCTTCTCGAAACGCGTAAGCTTATTATTTTTATACCCTGTACCGTATGGTCCAAGGGTATATTAAGTTTGTGCAAGCCGAAAATGTATGTAACATATAGAAGGAGACGTCGGAGACACCCCAAAGTTACCTAAAATATGATCAGGGTGAATAGAGAAGTCGATATACCCATGTCCGTCTGTCCGTCTGTCCGTCTGTCCGTCCGTCTGTCCGTCTGTCCGTCCGTCCGTCCGTGTGAACGCCTAGATCTCAGAGATGGTAAGAGCTAGAGTTACCAAACTTTCACATTAGATCCCATATTATTCCATAGGAGGCAAGTTTATTTTATTTTTTTGATATCGGGGATAAATTATATAGCTCCCATGGGGGTGTTTGAGACGACCTCGAAAAAAAAAAGCGTTTTAGATGAATAATTCGTTTGTTTATGAAGATATCGTAACGAAATTTGGCAATCGAAAGTTTTTTATAGTTCCCAATCACTGTACCAAATTTGATCAAAATCGGTTGACTATATCATATAGCTCCCATAGGACCGATCGGCCAAAATAACTTTTTTAAAGAAAAATTGGCTATATTTCGTTTTTTAATAAAGATATCCTAACCAGATTTGGCGTTTGGAAATTTTTTAGACCACTTAAGCAATGTGCCAAATTTGAACAAAATCGGTGGACTCTATCATAGAGCTCCCATAGGTCCGATCTTCCAAAACATCGATTTTTTAACAAAATTTGTTGTGTTTCGTTTGTTTGTTAAGATATTGGGACCAAATTTGACATTCGTGAGTATTTTATAGTTCCTAAGCACTGTACCAAATTTAATCCAAATCGTTTGACTAGATCATATAGCTCCCATAGGACCAATCGGTCCAAAAACACGTTTTTTATACAAAATTCGATGTGTTTTGTTTGTTTGTAAAGATATTTGAAATAACTTTGGCGTTCATATCTTTTTTAAGGTATTTAAGTACCGTGTCAAATTTTATTGAAATCGGTTGACTATATCATATAGCTCCCATAGGAACGATCGGTCAAAAAAAATTTTTGCTTAAAAATTCTTCTGTTTTTGGTTTTTTGTGAAGAAATCGGACTTTATTACAAGCTAGTGGTACAGGGTATCCTAAAGTCGTCCGCGCCCGACTTTACGTCCGCCATTTTTAATTTTATAGTTTAGGAAATTTAAACGATTTCTCATAAATGGCCAAAAGTATTTGGCAGTACAAAATAATATGGCAGATGTAGAACAAAAAGCTGTAACTTTAGATGTATTAAAATTAATAATAAAAAGTAAACCCCCCTTTGACGTCATAGACCTTTTGCAAAAGTTCAGGAATCGAATTTAACATATTTTTTTGTGCTTTTCGTAAGTAATCCTTCCAAGGTTTTTTTCTTCAACAATTGTCGCGAAATCAATCCTTTATCTCCTATTGGAGCATACTACTACTACTACTTTGAATTCTGGACTCCTAAGTGGAGCATAGAGCCTCAATAATCAACTTAAATCTAACTTTGTTATGCGCATTAACATTGAAAAGCTTTTGGTGTAATTAAAACATATTTTCTAAAATTTAGCGTCCTTTTGCGTGTTCTGCCCGAACTGGCTGTATTATTTATAGAATAAGTTTTCTTTTGCCTCATAATTTGTTTGTAAATGGTTTATTTAATATAATTTGCTATTCCACCGGAAAATAGGCATTTTATTTTGTGACTAATTCGTTTCGAACAAGTTGAACGAATTCACGTTTTTCGCCGATTATAAAAAAACCAAAGCGCAAGAAAATTGGTAAAATAAATAAAAACAACTTTTAAAGTTGCCACACCCTGTTTTTAGCTTACGGACATCAAGGAAATTGCAATTGATCGCAATGTCAAAATACTTATTCACATTAAAAATTAAATATTAATAAAAGTAAATCCTTATTAGTGAAATATTTTGCTCACTTAAAGCTAATAATAGATGCCCTCTCTCAAAAGTAGAATGGTTCTCAGTTCTAAGATATAAGCGGTATTACATTTCGCTCAGCATTGTCAAAATACTTTTGTACACTATTGTATGATTTAATATAATAAGTAAAGTATAATAAGTTTAAAGTGCTGGATCTCTGAGATCTAGATATATTATTATGTAAAATAAAACAAGTCTGTCAATTTTTTGTATAATTTGGTGATATATTATGTAGCTCCTTCCTTAGGTGTATTACAGAGTATGTTGAAAAAACCTAAGCTCTGTACTAAATTCTATAAAATAAATTAAATTGGTTTACTATATCACATAGCGCCACCAATTGGACTGATTATAGCAGCGTCAACTTGGAAAACATGGAAAAGCCGAAGCCTGATTTTTAGTTTAATAAAAAAAAGTTCCTAAAGCTAATTCACATGTTTTATCGCAAACTACATAAAATAATTTAGTCATAAGATATTATATTATATACATACTTTTAAAATAAGTACCCGTATATTATTTATCTGGTAGGCTACAAATATTGAGCCAAATGTTTGCAGTCATGCTCTTTTGATAGAACCTCTATATATATATATATGTAATCCTAACTATATACTAGTTAACTATCTCGCTCTGATTTGTGCGATGCAACTCTTATGATGAACTATTTAGTTCTGGCTCTGCACTAGCTGCAGTATTTCTTAAGATAACTAGTAACCTGGTCAGATGATGAATTAGCCCTAGCTCTTGGCTTTAGTTGTAGACCATTAAAGATGGTCTGCTCAATGGTCGGCACCTGCTTGTCCTCATGATGTTGCAATAATTTAAAGATGCCTGTGCCAATGCCAGCTGGCATGCCCAATATAATACGCTCGGAGACACCATTCACTGCATCCTTTTGACCATAATAAGCCGCATCAAACAAATGATCCGCCGTCTTTTCAAACTGTAACAAAATAAAAATGCAACTTAGAATTGGTAGTCAAAGCATATTATATGGAAAACTTACCGATGCCAAATTAAAGACACTCTCGCGCATTTTTGCCAGACCATGTCGCGTTATGCCCAAAACCTCACCACGTGCTGTCATTTGGCTGGCCAGCAGCATTATATGACGATAGTCTACGGTCATGCCGTGACCCTCCATAACGTCCGAAATTTCACTCATGATAATGGTACGCGCCGCTTCAATGCCCAGCGTCTGATAGATTTCACAGATATTATTGCTGCGTGTTTGTTCGCCAACAACTCCATACGTGGCCATAACATCACGCAGACCGTAGCCCTCGATGCATAGCTTGTAGATGGCCGGCTGCTTGGTATCATCGATAGCAATGACGGCGCGTGCAATATTTGGTATGCCAGCAACTACCACATTTGGTATGGTGGTGGCCAAACGCGTTAGCTCTGCATTGATGGTGTTATTGCGCGTTGCCTCCACACGGATAATGATGCGCGATGTCTTGGGCATTGCGTCCACCTGATTGGGCTTAATGCGCAAACGTGCCTTAAGTATGCTGGCCAAGATGGTGTCCAAGTTAATGTGTAGGCCCAGCACTTTAATGCGCGCCATGTCAACGCGTATGGCTAGGTAGCAGCTATTTGGACCAGTCACTGACTCTATGTAGGAAGCAAGCTCGCCCAGTGTGGTTTTCTCTAAGCGTGCCTTCACCTGGCGCGCATGCTCCATGCTAGTATTGTTGCGCAGCTGTGCCGTAATTATCGGTGTTGAAATGGTCTTGGTGGCATTTATAATCTCCACAATACGTGGTACACCCTGTGTTATGTTCATAGAGGCAACACCAGCAAAATGAAAGGTCTTAAGTGTCATCTGTGTGCCCGGTTCGCCAATACTCTGTGCTGCAATGGCGCCCACTGCGGTACCGGGTTCCGTAACCGCACGATTGTAACGTGTATTGTTTATGGCAAGATATTTGCGTAATTGTTCCTTGGTGATAGACTCAATTTGATGGCATAGATCACCATATTTACCATATTGCTCCTGCAATTGTGTTAGTCGTTTCGAAACCGTAGCCAAATATTTTCTGTAAAAAGATAGAAAAAAAAAGTATTGTAAAACGACGATAAATGCAACAAAGACTTGTAATACATACAGCACATCCTCCTTAAAATCCGCGCGTGCTTCGGCTAAATCTGGCTCTTCTAGCAAAGCATTCGCAACGCTGATAATCTCATCCCCCTTTAAAGGTGTCTGATCAACGCGTGGTGCAATGGCACGCACATGTTCATACTGATGCACTAAATCCACCGGCTTGTTGCGGGTTTCCATTGTAACAGGATCAAGTCCATCGCCACCATAGATGGTATCCACCATTTCGTTAATGGCATTGCGCACAGTACCATCATAGTGCACAACCAGATCCTCCAGACACTTTACCAAACGTCGTTGCAAATAACCAGTCTCTGCTGTTTTGACCGCCGTATCCACCAGACCTTCACGACCGGCCATGGTGTGAAAGAAGAACTCCGTTGGTGTAAGACCCGAATAGAAACTATTTTGCACAAAACCACGCGCCGCCGGTATAGCCGCTGCAAAAAAAAAAATAATAGGAGCGTTAGTACTTAATAAGGAAATGTAACACCATCGGAATGGTGCTCGACTGCGTAATACCCTGAGTATACAACGGATATACTCTACTGCAGTGTATTTTAAAGACACGTAACTTTAGCGGAACCAAAGAGTTTGATATACTTAAGTAGCCCTCTAAATGTCTTCATATAATTGCAAAAATTGGCGCAACCCAGCACAGACGACGCCGATCAGCCAACTCAACCAAACCAACGTCACTACCAAAGCAACCACAAAAATGCCGACCTACATTATAATGTTGACCATTATGCTAATGATTCGTGATCTGCAAGCAACGCCATCTACCGGTCTACATATTGTAAGTAGCCAACTTGAAATACTTGCAATATACAAGCTTTATAATTGGGAATCTATTGGTAGCGTGGACGCACCATATCGGGCAAACAGGCCACAGAAGGTCAATTTCCTTGGCATGTTATAGTTCGAAAAGATGATTATGACGATTTGAAATGCGGCGGTTCCATAATATCCATCTTGTGGGTACTGACGGCTGCTCATTGTGCCTATGGACTGAATTCACTGCAGCTGATTTTTGGTACCAACCAGCTAAACGATGAACAGGCTCTCAAAATGACCTCCAATGAGCTATTTGTGCATCCTCACTACAATATGACTCCTCCTATGAGGAATAACGATGTGGCTTTGGTGCTCTTGCCCACAATGCTTACCTTCTCCAGGACTATACAGCCCATACAGCTGGTGTCCAGTGAACAAGAAAACAATAATTTTGTGGGCACAGTTGCTACCATTACAGGCTTTGGTGTGACGGACGATGAGTATCTGGAATACTCGCAAACGCTGCTTTATGCGCAGGTGCAAATTATCGATAACGCACAGTGCGAGTCCGTCTTTGGCAAGCATGTGGTGGATAGCTCAATCATGTGCGCGAAGGGTTATGCCGGCAGCAATATGTCCCCCTGCAGCGGCGACTCAGGCGGGCCACTGGTTATCAATGATTCGGGAAAGTATACGCAAATTGGCATTATCTCGTTTGTGGCCGAGGATCGATGCACTGAGTATTTGCCCTCGGGCTATGTGCGACTAACATCATTTTTGAAATTTATTCAAGCTATAACGGGGGGCCAAACATTCGAGTAACAAAAGAAAAATGTAATACAGTCCAGGCGGGGGCTGACAGTGTAATACCCTTTTGTTCCTGCATATTCCTTCTAAAAATTGTTCCAAAGTTACGTCAAAGTAGCTATTTAAAGTATATGAGATCAAGTTGTATGAAAAATTGTAAATGGCTTGCGGGCGGCTTGGGGCTGCATCGATAAAACTCGGATGTGGATTTGTTCATAAGAGGCACATGATTCATATTGCCAAAATGACGTCACCGAGGTGTGTTAAAAAAGTATCGCGAATTTTGAATTTTCGCGGGTTACGTAAATTCGAATTTCGTTTTTTTTTGTGGCGTTATGTTGGTACTCATGTCTCTCATTTATACCGATAAGCTCGGCCAATTTTAATGTTCACTTAATTGTTGACAGCTGCTTTGCTTGCACGTGTTTTGGCTCGTCTTCGATGGCTCGTGCCATTCGATTTTTATCAATGATTTGGGCATGAGACGGGCCGCCGCGAAATTCGTACCAAAATTGCTCAATTTCGACCAAAAACAGCGTCCGTGACGACCCAAATTTGCTCCAGAGGGTCATAACTGGTGACGAATCGTGGGTTTATGGTTATGACGTAAAAACCAAAGCTCAATCATTTCAATGGAAGCCGCCGCACGAACCAAGACCGAAAAAAACGCGCCAAGTTCGGTCGAATGTGAAAGTTTTGCTTACAGTTTTCTTCGCTTGCAGGGACGTGGTGCTGAACAAGATAAAAAAATGATTTTCTTAAGTGCTTCGAAGAATGGAAAAACCGTTGGCACAAGTGTATAATATTTCATGGGGATTACTTTGAAGGTGACAAAATAGATATTCATGAATAAATAAATAATGAAAAAACACAAAATTCGAGATACTTTTTGAACACACCTCGTATAGTTAAATATTGATGTATTTGTAAGATTTTGATTTAACGCATTGATCTGTTAAGTTTCCGGTTAAAATATTAAACGGCGTGTCTAAAAACCGCGAAAATCTACTGCGGGGAAACTTCACCTTTTGAGGTACAGTTTCGTATCGCTAGATCTTATAGTCTCCGAAATCCAGGATCAATATCAGACGTATATGACCCAATCGTTAGCCAAGGTTATGATATGCATTTTGGTATAAAGAAGTTGGCATCTGGCACGCCACCTTCTGTTCGTTACACACATTGCAGAAATCTAGTATACCCTTTGTACCTATGGGTACAGGATATGAAAAGATTAATAGCCTAATTCTTCACTTGCATTAAAAGTTATTTATGAACGGATCAATCCCCAATTCCTGCTTATTGAAGCCAATATTCACTACAAATTTTTAAACTTTAGCAACGAATTTTTTCATTTCCAAAGTTGAAATTTGATACAAAAGGGAATTTGATACAAAAAGACGTTCCTAAGCTAAAAATTGTGTATACATATAGGCAAATGCGCAGGGTATATTATAATCCATATAACTGGTCTATAACCTCCTTACTTACATTAACATGTTCTACTTACAATTTCGATTAAAATGCGGCAAGGCGCGATGCTCAAAGCCATTTGGCACACGTTTTCCACTTATAGCCTGCTGTCCCACACAAGCAATCATTTGGGATATATTAATATTGGAACCCTTCGAGCCGCAGAGTGCCATAATTAAAGCACTATTTGTCGGATGCAATTCGCTAAAGCAAGTCTTGGCCGTCTGCTCACGTATGCCAGACAATTCGCGCAGCATTACGGCCTCCAGTGTTTCATTTGGCGTACAACCTGGCTGACATTGTAAGGTGCCATTTTTAAGCTTCTCGATGTACTCATTACACTTGGCATAACCGCTCTGTAGCAGATCCTCTTTGAACTGTAGCAACTTTTCGCTGGGCGTCACATCGCTTATGCCAAAAGAGAAGCCACGATTCTGTATAAAAAACGAGGCAATCTGAAAATAAATACATAAAAATATTATATGGTTTCCATGTAAATGAGCACAAAAACAAGATCATAAATTCCAGACATTTCTGGAAACACCAATGATTTGGCATTTAATAGAACTTTGGGCAAACATAAGCTTGTTGCAGTCGCTGCTTTTTTAAATAACACTAAACAGCAGGAAAAGTGGAACTAGGTCAAAAACTGACCATAAAACAAATACAAACAGACCCATCATGGCCTGATATAATTTTAAAGCTATAATAATGGCGTCATGAGCTTAAACGAGGGTTGGCGGCAAAATTTAGAAATCACGTAAGCAAGCATTTCCGTTTATCTTAGTTCGGATATTTTTGATGGGACTCTTTTCATGGGACATATAAAAGAGCAATGCCCAGCCGTCTTAACGAAATAACCATTAGAGAAATAATTTAGAAAACCCAGGATGTGTTAAATATCGATCAACCAGCAAAGCTAATCAAGGAAAATACATTGGCATTATGGATATAATGAAGGTGTTTGGCCATGCCAGAGGCAATTTTTTCTACTGTTAAAATACCAAAGAAGGCCAAATAGCAATGCATCACTTTAGTTGCCCAAAACCCTTTGTTAAAATCAATGCATAATAAGAACATAAATCTGTAATCTTAAGTATCAAAAATTTTACCAGATCGCGCCGCCGTTAAGCTGTTATCTGCTGTTAATAAACAAAAGCACTTCGTTTTTGAAATGTAATTTTTTTGCAGGCAACTTTAAATTGCTAAAATTGAATAATTAAGCAACTCAAGTCAAATTTTTAAGATGCATTTTTTGAATTTAAATTGCTACAATTAATTGTTCTACGTTCTCCCAATAATGTATAATCGCTAACCATTCAAAAAGCTCAAATTTGTAACAAAAATTAACGCAAAAGTAGATGCCATGCTGGCACCTGTTCTGAAGACGAAACAAAAATAGTGGGTGCCGAATCTTGCCAAAAAAGCTATATGTAAGTCTGATCGAATGCATCATGCAAGGAAAATCAGTAAATTACTGGGTTTTCCTTAGAGCAATAGAAACAGGATCATACAAGATCCTGTCGAGCGTATTATGTGAAAGACTGAAGCCATATGCCAACACACTGATCGGACCCTATCAGTGCGGCTTCAGACCTGGTAAGTCCACCACAGACCAGATCTTCACTCTACGCCAAATTCTGGAAAAGACCCACGATAACCATCATCGCCCGATTAGGGATCGCCTATACACCACCATGTCTGAGTTCGGTATTCCTGCAAAGCTGATTCGTCTTTGCAGAATGAAATTGAGCGGCACCATCAGCTCTGTCAAGGTAGGAACGGACCTCTCTCAACCTTTCAATACTGTTCGAGGTTTCAGACAAGGCGACCCTCTATCATGTGACCTTTTCAATTTCGTGATGGAAGGGGTACTGCGGAAGGCCAGTGTACATCGCAATGTCGCTATTTTTTACAAGAATTTCCAGCTTCTTGCATACGCTAATGATATCGATGTCATCGGGCGTTGTAAGCCAGATGTTACTGCTGTATTTTCCGCGATCGAAAAGAAGTCAGCGAAAGTGGATATAGCGGTAAAAAAGGGCAAGACGAAGTATACGGCGTCTGGGCTCCCATGTTTTAGCGGACCGCTATACTTTTGAAGTGGTCAAGGAATTCACGTACCCTGGCACCGCCGTTAACACCGAAAATGACATCAGCCTGGAGATAAAGCGAAGAATCCCATTTGCCAATAGGTGTTACTATGGTCTCAGTAAGCAGATGTGCAGCAGAGACCTCTGTCGAACAACAAAAGTAACACTCTACAAGACGCTCATCTTGGCGCAAAAGCATGGGTTGTGTCACGGACAGATGCAGCTGCCTCGGGGTGTTTGAGACGAAAATTCTTCGTAAAATCTTCGGTCCCGTACGTTTTGAGGACGACTTTCGCATACGGATGAACCACGAGCTGTGCGAGCTCTATGACGACATAGATGTTGTCCAGTGCATCACACTACAACGTCTGCTGTCGTACGTATGGATAACGATGCTCCAGCGGAAAAGGTATTCGAAGCGAAAGCCGACGAAGGAAGACGAAGAGGACGACCACGAGTCCGATGGAAAGATCAAATGGAGGAGAACCTATACTGCCTTGGTATTTCTAATTGGAGAAGGCGCGCGCAAAGCAGAGGCGCTTGGCGAGAGCTGCTGAGGTCGGCCGTAACCCTAGAGCGGGTTGTCATGGCCACACGATGACGATGATGAATAGAAACACGATATCCCATCATAGCATCAATTAACCTAGACAGACGTATCCTAATAATTTTAAATTTATTATCGAGCTCTTTGATTAGTTCAGGCAATATGTCTAAGAATCAATATGGTGAGCTTGATCAACTCGTGCTGGAAAAATATCGATGTTTTCGATACTTTTAAGTGGAATACATTGCTGTATTGCTATATCAAAGTTTATATTAATATATTAAGAATTAGGAAAATTTAAAAAGACGAAAATTAAACTAAAAATGTATTTTTCTCGTGCTCATCCCAATTTACGTAAAAAGATGTAAACACATGACTATTTTGAATATTAAAAAGTAACGCTTTTATTCTGAACCAACCCACTGTTTGCAAAACATAAATATTACACAACCAGATGCTGTCCATTTTTTAGTATATAGTATTCTATTCTGTTGGTTTTGTTGTACAGTGTAAATAGCAACAAACACTGACTACTGACTTCTGACTTCGATAAGAGCGTCAATTGTTGGACACAGGGTAATTGATAATACCTAATATGTAGGTAGGTATACTATACAGTGTTAACAGCTGCAAGCAGAAGCAATATCATCATACACTATTAACGCTAACCGTATACGTCAGAAGACAAAGCCATCCAACAAAATTGGCGTGTGAGTAACTTAATCTTATCATGGGGTAGCTAGTGGGAACAACCAAGCTGGCCAAATAATAAGAACACGGCGGGTCTTGTTAATAACAATTTGTACTCGGAAAAAAATAAATAAAAATAACAAGCAACAAGAAATGTTTTTAAACATTGGTAACTTGCGGATACTCTTGCTTCAGGTATGATGACGAAACCAGACTGGTGTTATATAGGCAAAAAGTAAAGTACAGGTAACTCTCCTACAACGCGGGATTCTATAACGTGTTTCTCAAAATGCGGAAATTTTCTTACAACGCTACAGCTACAACGCGATTTATCCTTTAAGTTAATATTAGAGAAGATGGAGTCAGAAAATATTACTGTCAAAGAAGTCTGAAAATTATTCTCAATTTTAAATTGCGTTAAAATTGTTTATACGTCACTTAAAGAAATTCGTCGTTCAACACTAAAAGCTTGTTGGAAAGCACTATTATCGGGAATAGACGTCCAGGAAATTTTTGTTACAACAATAGAAAACGAATATAGGAACATAGTGAGATTGGCGCATGCAATAGAAGCCGATGGATTTGATGAAATAACAATGGACGATTTTCAAAAATTAATTGCGGACGACGAAATAAACGAAACAAATCTGCTTGTGGCAATGACAAATGAAGAATCGGTTGGCGATAGCTCTGACGGTCTTTCCGATGTTTCAAATAAAAACTTTTAACTAAAAAGTATCGAGAAAGTTTAAAACATGGCAAAGCAGTTGGAAGAATATATTTTGGAGAACGATCCTTAAAGGGATAGAGCAGAAATATTTAAACGAAATCTTCAAAACAGCTTAACTCCCTATAAAGAAATTTATAAAGATTTACGAAATAAGAGCAAACAAACTTCATTAGAAGATTTTTTCAAACCGATAATCGATGAAAGAATGACCGAATGGATCAAGCTCAGATTTTGAACTAGTATGAACAAAACGTTCGAGACAAATCATACTAATTGATGAGGAGGAGTTGGAAGTTATGGTTCTATTTTTGCTTCAATTTATTAATTTAAGTTATTTCAACTTAAATATGTTACATAGAATTAAAATTTTATTTTATTTTGTTTTTGTTTAAATAAAAATAATAAAAGTCTTATCAATCGAATTTTATTATTATTCAATTTTTATTACAACATTTTTTAGTTTGGAACCAAACCCTGATTTTTGTATGGAGTTTATATTCCCTACAATACGATTTTTTACAACGCGTCATTTTTTGGGAACCTATTCCCCGCGTTGTTGGAGGGTTTCCTGTACTTTATCTTTGGTTTTCTATTCTTAATCTTAACCGATAAACAGAGTCTCAATTTGTAAAGTGACATCGAAACTTCTGCAATAACAGATTTTTTGGTTTGTTAAAAATGTCAATTACAGCGTGATTATTAACTTTAAGAGTTCGACTTGTTCCAAATCTGTTAGAAACTCTGATGACGCTCCTCCTAGTTAAAGTTTGTTAGAGCGGAATAAAGCGCAACCAGTTTTTTGGCTGCCTTACAAATTCTTTCATAAAACTGTTATACTCTGCTGCAGTGTACTTTAAAGACAAGTACCTTTAAGCGCAGTGGCAGAGAGCGGAAACAACGATATTGATATACTTAAGTAGCTACATGTCTACATGTCTTCATATAATTGCGAAAATTGGCGCAACCCAGCGCAGACGACGCTGAGCAACCAACTGAAGTAACCCAACGTCAAAAAAGCAACCACAAAAATGCTGCCCAACATTATAATGTTGATCATTATGCTAATGATTGGTGATCTGCAAGCAGCGCCATCTACCGGTCTAAATATTGTAAGTAGACAACTTGATATACTTGGAATATACAGGCTCTATAAATGAAATTCTATTGTCAGCATGGACGCATCATTTCGGGCCAACAGGCCAGAACTGGTCAATTTCCCTGGCAAGTTATATTGAAACGAGATGCATGGGATGATTTGCTATGCGGTGGTTCCATAATATCCACCACCTGGGTGCTAACAGCTGCACATTGTGCCTATGGACATAATTCACTGCTGCTGATTTTTGGTACCAACGAGCTAAACGATGAGCAGGCGGTCAATATGACCTCAAGTCAGCTATTTGTGCATCCCAACTACAATGATAAAATGAATAATGATGTGGCTTTGGTGTTGTTGCCCACACCGCTCACCTTCTCCAGCAGCATACAGGCCATACAGCTGGTGTCCAGTGCACAAGACAATAATAATTTTGTGGGCACAGTTGCTACCATTGCAGGCTTTGGCCTAATGGACGATGAGTATCTGGAATACTCGCAAACGCTGCTTTATGCGCAAGTGCAAATTATCGATAACGCACAGTGCGAGTCCGTCTTTGGCAAGGATGTGGTGCTTAGCTCAACCTTGTGCGCACTAGGTTATTCCGGCAGCAATATGTCCACCTGCAGCGGTGACTCAGGCGGTCCCATGATTATCTATAACAGCAACACTGGACAGTACATACAAATTGGCATCAATTCGTTTGTGGCCGAGGATCAATGCACTTCGGGTTATCCCTCGGGCTATGTGCGTCTAACAGCATTTTTGCAATATATTGAAGACACAACGGGCCTAACACTCAACTAATAAAAAGCATTGTAGTTGGGTTTTTCTGTTTTGTGTTTTAAAATAAATCCAGAAATATTTCATATTAATTATATCTTAACGATTGCCTTTTGATAAGATATGACCGACCAGCCCCACCACTTGGGTTAAGGCAGGCAAAGTCAAGTGTAACATTATTGCAAATTATCAAATGACATGATGCAAGACAAGTTAGTGAATTCCAAGGGACTTGACTTGCGGAAAAAACAAAACAAAAACCCGGAGAATAATATTTGGCCCAAGTGATAAGAATGTAAAAAAAACTGCTGCCAACTAAAGTGAGTGATTTTTTTTTAGTTTGTCCGATCTTTCAATAGGGATAACTACTACAGAGACTTTGTGTCTAGGAAACATATTACTGTTTGTACAGTGTCGTGATCTGTGATTCGAAAAACCTCAAGGAAGCACGTAGAACGAGTTATTTTGGAGCAACCTAAGCAGCTGAAATTTGTTTAACCTAGGATTTGGTTTCTGCGACCCCAAAAACATATAAAAAGCATCGTCCTTTAGGATTTTATTTAGTTTGTGTTTTTTGAGGCCAATTTCCAATTTGGCAATACAATTTGACTTGCCTAACACTTCAAATCTTTGAGTTATGGATGTCTGTACAAAATAGTCGGGCATCATTTATAGTATCCCATGTAAACAGCTCGTAAGTCTACCATGCTTTCTTCTGCCTGTAGCTTATACTGCGCAAATCTATTATACTCTGAATACATCGGGTAGAGTATAAAATTTAAAAAGGTCTAGACAAAATATACTATGGCCATAAACTTCTAGGCTGCAAGGGTCACCATTTACATTTTGCGCCACAGCAAAAGATAGATAGATGCAATCTGACACTTTTATAAAAAAAAACGGCACGGACGACCTTGGGATACCCTGTACCACTAGCTTGCAATAAAATCCGGTTGCTTCATAAAAAACCAAAAGCAGAAGAATTTTTAAGTAAACATTTTTTTTTTTTGACCGATCGTGAGTTATATGATGTAGTCAACCGACTTCGATCTAATTTGGCACAGTGCTTTAATACCTTAAAAAGATCTGAATGCCGAATTTAGTTCAAATATCTTTACAAACAGATGAAACACAAGGAATTTTGTATAAAAAACGTTGTTTTGGACCGATTCCTCCTATGGGGGCTATATGATATAGTCAACTGATAATAAAATTTGGTACAATGCTTAAGACCTATAAAAAACTTACAAGTGCCAAATTTATTTTCAATATCTTCACAAACAAACGAAACACAACAAATTTTATTCAAAAATCGATTTTTTGAAAGATCGGCCGTATGGGAGCTATATGATATAGTCAACCGATTTTGTTCAATTTGGGTACAATGCTTGGGTACTCAAAAAAACTTCTGACCGCCAAATATGGTAACGATATCTTTATTTAAAAATGAAATATAGCGAATTTTGTATAAAAAAAGTTATTTTGGCCGATATGTCCTATGGGAGCTATATTATATAGACAACCGATTTTAATTAAATATGGTACAATGCTTGGAAACTATAAAAAACTTTCGAATGCCAAATTTGGTTACGATGTCTTCACAAACAAACGTGTTATTCATCTAAAACTTTTATAGCTCCCCCATAGGGAGCTATATAATTTAATCCCGATATCAAAAAAATAAAAAAAATAAACAAATAAAATAAACTTGTCTCCTATGGAATAATATGGGATCTAATGTGAAAGTTTGGTTACTCTAGCTCTTACCATCTCTGAGATCTAGGCGTTCAAACGGACAGACGGACATGGGTATATCGACTTCTCTAGTCACCCTGATCATACTTTAGGTAACTTTGGAGGGTCTCCGACAATTCCTTCTATATGTTACATACATTTATTTTTATTGTTAAAAATGAGTAAGAGTGGAACAATCTATAATCAGGTACTCCAAAATCGTGCATAAGCGGCGATTTCGAATTTCTTTGAATTTCTTTGTTAAGTGAAGCTACTAATTCAGCTCTTAAGTCAAAGAGGTTAAAGGAAAACAGTGAGCAACCGAACTGGCGGTTAATTTTGCCATAAACTTATCATAAGTAGGTAGGTAAAGTGGCTGTCGTTTGACGCAGCCAACTGTAACTTATCATAAGTTACAAATAGTTCAATTCAACACCAGAAACTACAATATTATAACATTTAATCATTATACTTACTTTGGACAAACGCCACATAGCCTTTGTGGCAGTGCGCTCTCCATAATCTCGCAAAAGTAAATAAAAAATGCACTGTTTGGTGCCCGAACCCAAAGAAGCCTTGTCCATAGTGCCACACATCAGCTCAGAATTTCTTATGTGAACCCCTGTTGGAGAATAGAAAAATTGTTGTGAGAGCTTCTAAATAGTTTCTTAAAAATTATGCTACACCTGCCCGAGGCTTGAAATCGCTTAAATAGCTTATTCAAGAAGCAAAAGTTGTATAACTTACAAGAATCATTACAGCACAAATCCTTGTTTCCAGAATAGTTACGACCCTTGTTGGCCAAATTAAGTAGCACATTTGAATCGGTATTGGGTCGCAGAAGCATGCTAAACATTTGCTTGCCTGTCCATAGACGCCGTGGCTTTAGTATTACTGGCGCCGGCATGACAATTGGCATTGTGGTATCATCACCGGCCAAAAAACAAGCAACCAACTGCATGGCCTGCTCTTTGGTAAGAAATACATCTTTTTGAGTTAGCAAATAGCCACCAGTTATAAAATCCTGAGTGGCAGCAATTAAAATTTCACCGTTTTTGGGCGTCACCAGATTCGATTGATTACCCATTAGTACAAGCGCCTCGGCGCGTGCCTCCTCTGTCTGCGGCAAATGTATATTCATTTCATCACCATCAAAATCAGCATTATAAGGTGTGCAGACACACTCATTAAAACGAAAGGTGCGCTGTGGTTGCACCTTGGCGCGATGACACATAATGGACATTTTATGCAAAGACGGTTGACGATTAAAGAGCACAATATCTTCATCGCGTAGATGCCGCTCAACAATGTCGCCACATTTCAACTCCGTAGCCACTTTCTCGCGATTGCCATAGGCCAGGTATTTTTTGAAGGTTGATCCACGCTGTTGTACATAGTTGGCGCCCGGATGTATGCTTGGCCCATTACGCACTAGCTGCTTCATATGTCGTATATTCGCAGGATTAACGCGCTCCGGAAAGGTAAGTATTTTAGCAACACGCTCTGGCACACCCACCTGATGTATCATGAGATTAGGATCTGGTGAGATTACAGTACGCCCGCTAAAGTCCACACGTTTGCCCGAAAGGTTACCACGAAATCGGCCCTGCTTGCCTTTAAGCCTTTGCACAATGCCTCGCGTTGTCTTTTTGGGCGCCATATTAATAGGTATGCCGCTTATTTCACTGTGAAAGTACAGCGCCACATGAAGCTGCAGGAAATCCCAATCTTCGTGTATGAGCTCTATTTTGCCGCCAGTTGCCATATGACGTTGTATCACATCGTTTATGAGCAAGATTTCGCTTTGCTTCATAGTCAGATCGTCCTCGGTCGTGCCAGCTTTGACCTCGGACAGAACAGAAGGGCGTATGCAGGCGGGTGGCACAAAAACACGCGTTACAATCAAGTTCTTGGGATGTGCACCCCGCGAGCACATACCCAATAGAGTAACATCTCCTTGGGGTATTTGTTGAAAAAGATCCAAGACCATGAGTGGCGTCAGTTCTTCAGCAGAGCTATAGTTGCTTAGTGTAAGGGAGAGATCACGGTTAAGTTCCGTAGAACGCAGCAATTCGTCAAGATTATTTGTGAATGTGGCATCGATCTTGCGACCTTTGTAAGGATCATGCAGAATCTTAAGCAAACCTGGTCCCTTCTTAACACCACCGTTGGGTGCATCGCAATGTGGACATTTGGTGACTTTTTTGGCTTTGGTCAGCATTTGAGTGTGCAGCGACTTTTTGGCAAGATACGAAAAGTTGGGGTTGTGTAGCTTCTTTTCGAAAATGGCACGGTCCTCAGGTTTAAGCATGACACGAGCGCAAGTCTTGCATATCATTTGCAGTATATTGATGGTCGAACGAAAGTGCCCAATGTGAAAGACAGGCAACGCCAGGTCCAAGTAACCGAAATGACCAATGCAATCGCTTAGCCCCTGTCCGCAAGTTTCGCACGAGGCATCCTTAGTGCTGATGCCCATGCGACGATCTAGCACACCATAAGGCACTGGTTGGCGTTGCGCCTGATACAGATTTTTAGATACAATCGGCACCACAGACTCCTGTTGAATTTCATCGGCGCCGCTTATGCCAAACTGCACATGTGAACTGTGTGCGAGTGTACGTAATTGAATAAAAACAGTAGAATCAAAAACACCGGTTATCCAATTAACCAAATCAACTTACATTTTCATGTTAAGCGCCGAAGCGCGATATTGTTCTTTAGGCATGATGCCGACACTGGAATACACCAAATGCGTACAAATGCAATAAAATAAATTAATTTAAAATCATCAACACAGCATGGTCTGCGCCAAGTAGAGGACAGTGTTGTTAAATTACATTTAACGCAGTTTTTGTCACGAAAATATATCGATGTGCACACAATATGTCATGCAACAACTATAAGCAATCTGGCTACTCTTCAATTGATGCAATTAACAAATTTCATGTTAGAAATATAATAAAAGAGCAATATAATATTATATTTGAACATTTTTGATTCGATATTAGGCATATCGATACTTAAAGAATTAGCTAATTTAAAACATGTGTATATCGAAACTGCATTAAGTATCGATATTGAAAATCTATCGCTATCACGTCAACAACCGCAACATCTTGTGCAAGAAAAAATCCAAGCGCAAACGTATACAATTACCAATTACCGCAAATAAAATTTACGAGTGCTTCAAAAAGTGTGTATTTTACGAGAGTTCAAGTTTGCATAACAAAATAAAGGTAAAAAGTAGCTTTTTAGATATACAACCTCAAAAATGTTGAATGGCGTGGTCAGCACTGGGTGCATATATATATTGAAACATATACACATATATGAGCACATGTATGCGTGTGCAGTGCGAAATTATAATTACGTGCAAATGTTATATATGCTTTTTTTTTGTACACACATATGTACATGCATATCTAAGTGTATTAATAACAATTGCTAAAAATTTAAAGGTTATCAGTAAAAACGCACTATTTACCTAATACAATTCAATGAAAGGTGCAAGACATATTTGTGTGCGTTCATTTTGATTGCATGAGAGGCATTAAAATTATATTCAAATGGCATACTTATTGTACAATTCGTATCTACGCTATAAACTTGCGCACGTTTTCGTTCCGCCATGCAACAACAAAAGCCACAAGTCACTATACATACATATATATGTAAATGTATATATATATATAATTTTAAAAATAACAGCGACATAACAGCAGCAACAGCTGCTCGTTGAATGCTGTTAACTATATGATAATAATGTTATTTTAACAGCATTTGAGAGTGCCCAATTTAACTAATACACGCATTCGACAACATGCTATGCTTTCTTTTATTATTATTATTTGTTTAAAGTACCCGCTCATACTCATCTAAAATTTAATTGGTTTGATTTCTTGCAGTGCTTTTGCGTCTCTTGCAAAAACAGAATTAAAAAAAAAAAAAACTGCGCGTGGGCAGCGTTGCCACCCCCCTGCAAAACGCAAAACGATTTTTTACAGTTGCGCGGAAATTCTCACGTGGCAATAATATACCAAGCAAAAACATTCAACCAGTAACGCTTTTAAAGTTTGTGCATTATATTTTAATTTTGTGCTGAAGCAAATCCAAACAAGATCTTATAGGAAACACGACAAGTTCGTAAGGGAGAGATCGCAGCAAATTGAAACGCAAGGAAACTTTGGCCTTTTCTTTATATTTTTCGTGAGATTGTATTGCGCACCCCAAGCAGGGGAAACATAATATCTTATATGACTTTTGAAAGATTAAGTGGTAAGTAAATAAATGCTAATTTTTTTTAATGTGGTTATAATTAATTTATGACGGTGGTTAGTTGTATAAGCGCATTAAAGTGCATTATCAATATTTATATGTGATTAAGTTAAGATTTTAAAAGCACTAATAATGTCGCTTATTAGAATTTTGTATTAAGCTTATATGCACCAATAGATTTATTCGATAACTAATAATGTTGACTCAAATTTATGCTCAATCTAGATTGATTTCAAGATTTCAAAATATTTCACATTTTGCGGCTAGTTTTAAAAGCCCACAAACATAACAACAAACGCCATAGTATACCCACATCGCATCAATTGCCGATTTGATATAGTCGTGTCAGTCTGTCCGTAAAAACAAAGCGGTCAAAGAAATTCTAAAAACTATAGAGCCCAAAGATCGCCGTTTACCGTGTCCAAATATTCTTCAACATACAGCAAATACTATAATGATGGCGCAGGAAAACTTTGAAAATTTACAGCAAAAACTTATTTTATAATTGTAAGGAATATCTTAGAGTCCGACAGGAGTGTTGCATTCTGAAATTCTAAGAAATTAAGAAATGTAAAGCTTAGATTATTGTCGAGATGTATAGAAATGAATATAAAATGTCTAGGGTGGGCGGTCGAAACTCCTAGTTTTGCCATGTTAATGCTGTTTGATAGGTATTATTCAAAAAAAGTTACGTCTGCTTGCATTTAAGGTTAAAGGTTTTATCAAATTATCGACTTCTAGAGCAGTAAATTCTGCTATTTTTGTACCCCATAAATACAAAAAATTGGATTTGTATCAAGGTTAAAAAATAAAATTATTTATTTATATAATTTGCTTCGAACTTATTACCGATTCGATTTCGGAATGTGGTTACTTTTTATAGTCAAGCGATTTTGAAAAAATTTGAAAGCTTTAAAATATTTCCCAACGTCATTTTAATTACGATATGTTTATAAGCAAACATTTATTTAGTTGGTAAACTTTTAGACTATACAGATTTAAAATTTGTTAAATATTATTTGATTGTAGTTCCAAAAACCAACCCAGTTATGATAGTAATTTTACGAATACATACATATATGTATTGGCTGTGCTCTTTTAAACTTAATGTGCACGTGCCGTAACCGAATGTACATATAGCTATATATTGTATACATTTATGTACAAAATATGTACTTTTTTTTTCCTCCATTTCGGACTGTTAAGCTATATAAAACAAAGGCTACCCTACTACTTTGACTTATATATAATGCAAATATTGGAACGTAAAGTAGTACATTTAAAGCAGTTTTTTTTATAATATCTGTCACGTTTTACTTTATATAATCATTTATGTATTAGCAACTATGCTTTTTGGGGGACTTAGTGGCCGCCCAAAAAAAAAAAAAAAATACCAAAACATTGAAAGTAAAACCAGTTTTTGGCACTAAACTGGTATCATCTGAACGGTCGGTCGTTTGGTCCCAAGCCGTTTAAGACTCTCTCGCTTGCTAGAGCTGCTCTTTGGGTTTGGATTTGTCTTTGCCATTGGCGGCGGTTTATCTTAATGTAAATAGTCTTTTTCGTTCACTTTTTTGCTATATATATTACGTTTATTTATCAATTTAGTAGATTGCCTATAGGTGCATTGTACTAGATTTGCACAGATAGTTAAAGAAAAGATTTTATTTATAATAATAATGAAATAAATAATACAAATTTATACAAAAGATGCTTTGTTTGCAATTCAGAACAAAGGCGCAAGCGAAAATACTACTACTGGGGGATAATGAGCTATAAAACGTAATAAATCATTGCTTGTTAAAATTCTTTATTTCATCTGTCAAGATCTCTCTCTAGTTGTTAATACGGACGGTTAAAAATTGCTAAAACTCTGCTCGAGATATTGATAGTTATGCCAGCTTTTACAAAGTCTTTGAAAGTATAAAATGTTCCGGAAACAAATAGAACCAACGGAATGAAGTCTTAAACTTAACATATTTAGAAATGTTTTTGGAATTAGGTTTTTTAATATAATATATGTTTACATCTTACAAAAGTCTAAAGGTCAAATGATGATAATCATTTATAAAGATATAAATGATGTCTATAATAAAGTTTGTGATTGTTTTTCTTAAATCATTTTTGTTTTAGAAAAAAGCGGTATGACATTTTACGGACGCAAGCAAGAGTTTAATCCACCAGATTTTTGCCACCTCAAGGCGCTGCTTGCTAATGAATATCAACGAAATCCGGTGACTTTAGCACTTATACGCAACGATATTAAAGAATATTTGTCCACTGGAGCAGTGAAACCTTGCAACATGTTATTTCAATGTGCCATTCATATAAGTCTCGATGCTTTTAAGCTTTCAGAAGAAAATGTGGCATCTTTGCGATGTTTTTGAGAAAGATCTTCCCAATTGGTTCACATCGCCCGGATTACCATGGATCAACCTAGGTTTTAAATCAACGAGACCCCTATGCTATTAAGCGCTTCCGATGGTTCTGGCATGAAGTCAAAAAGTCCAAACCATTACAGCTCCCAGATTGTTGCGCTTATGTACAAGCCCATATAGAGAATGGAACATTTAAGTCAAGAGTCGTATGGGACTATCCCGCTACAGTGAGTTTCGGCGAAGCTGTATTTGCACTGCCCCTTATCAATGCATACAAGAAGAATAATAATTATTGTCAACGTATCTTGCAAGATTTCAAGGGAGATTACTTTCTTAGTATTAACTTCAAACATTTTCGTAAAACTGTACCCAATTGGTTAATAGATATTGCCTTTAATATTCTCACATTAAATATAGACTTTGTGCACTTTGAGAATGGTGGCGTACCGCGTGCCGACTATATGTATCATATGTTTAAAGTAATTAAGAACTACTTTAGAAATACGAAAATCAGAATGTGCAACGGCGAACGCCACTCCAAAATCTCGGGTCTACCGAATGGTAGTTATTTCACTCAGTTGATTGGCAGCGTTTGCAATTATATTCTTGTCACTTATGCCTGTCTTAGTAATAGAGTTGCAGTTGAAAGTATTCTTGTGTTCGAAAATGAAGCACTGATTGGAGTTAACAAGGTGCTCGCACCTGATAACATCGTCAACGTACTTGAACCACTTGGATTTGAAGTGCATGTTGGTTTCAGTCGCCATCTCGGAAGGTTGAGATTTCTTGGCTACCAGTTGAACGATGCAGTCGTAAAATTCGACCGAATTGTAGCATCGCAGAACACTGTCAAAGTGCACTCAAATTTTGGTGTTGAACCTGTAGTTGATTTCTGGTGTCGTAAAATTATACGACTTAAGCATCTTGATTTGGCTTTAACACGCGACCAACTAAAACTAGTTGATAGCTTTAAAACTAAAAGATCTTTTATTTTTTCGTAAATTTAAACTTGAGAAAATAAATATTTGAGAGTCAAAAATGCGTTTTCGAGAACAATTAATAATAAAAGTAAAGTTTTAAGAAATGGAAAGTAAACGAATAAATTTATGTTTAGAAATCTCTAGATAAGTAAAGAATAAAAGTGAAAAAGATTTGAAAGAAATAGAAAATCCAATGAGAACTTTTTTGTTCATAAAATATTTTTATGCTAATCCTAATATTTACAATGTATAACTTTTTAATTGCGTATAATAAAATTATTTACAGCCATGCGTAATCACAAATATGAAAAGACTAAGTTTATTTTTTTTTCTTTATTAATGAGCCCGGCAGATGTCGTCCTGCCCAAACTTTTTGAATACTCTTAAAACATCGTAAGATTCTCCAGTTAGCTTATCAAGATAATCGTACGATTTTTGGATTAGTTGACTTTCATGGCTCTCTAAAAAGCCTTATGCACGAACTTAAGTATTCCTAAGGGAGCTCGCATCTCTAATAAATTCATGACCCACAGAAACTACATTTCAACCCCTGTGTTGAACAATTTTCTACTTTGCTATATTCACGATATTCAGAAAATTGCGTAAATTTCACGAACCAATACATCTAATACACATCGCATAGGCTTAACACCTCCGTAATGACAACTTCTAACACACGCAAAAATCATTTTTGAAATTCTTCAACGCGTTCATGAGAACACCCGTCACACGTAAAACATTAACATAAGTCAATCTGACAATGCCACACAAGGTTAGGTTAGGTTACACTGGCCGGCCACAACAAAGTGCAGCCTAGCATAGACCTTTTGGTCCTTAGCTGTGCCAGATTTGAGGTTATTACGCAAAGTGATGGTCGGTTAAAAATTTGACTTTTTTAGCGAAATTAAGTAGCCGCCCAACTTGTAGCCTGGCCACCTCTTCTAGACCGACAAACGCTGGTTCTCCTAGGGTGGTCAGACGATGTCTAGAGATGGCGCAGAGTACGTGTGCTAGGGTCTCAGGGACTTCCGGATCCCTGCAGATCTGAATGCCACACAAAATAATACAAAAAAAATTTTCGAAAAATTAAAAAAAAATGTCAAGGGTGGCAACCCAATCCTTACCAATTA
Organism: Chymomyza amoena; assembly: GCA_037043745.1. Taxonomy (NCBI): domain Eukaryota; kingdom Metazoa; phylum Arthropoda; class Insecta; order Diptera; family Drosophilidae; genus Chymomyza; species Chymomyza amoena. The sequence goes on from JBAMAX010000538.1 coordinate 141,924, forward strand.
CTTAAAACTTTTTGTGCTATAAACCTACTTCACACTATAACAAACAAACTATAAAAAAATAGGCAAATTCGTGCAGCCGTTTCAGAGTTATGCGATCATAAATGTACAGCATTTCACTTTTATATACGATATATAGATAATCCAATGGAATAGAAAATTCTAAATTGTACTAACCCAATACTTTTGAGAATTTAGTTTCTACACAAATTAAATAAAAGCGTCGCGTCAAAGAAAATATATTTCGTGAAATACTCAGACCTGTTCTAGATTTTATAAGTAATAACGAGTGCATTCTGAGAAATGGTATTCTGGATTTCGATTACCATTTGTATAGAACAGCTGGCCAGCTTTCGATAAGTTCAAGTTTTCAAACATTCACTTTATTAATTTAATTTTTGTTACTGCCAAAACAACTCTTTCTAAAAGAAAAATATTTTTAATTTATTTAAAAATTTTTAAGCCATGCATTTATAAAATTATCTTCTAACACATAACTTATCGAAGTTCGGTTTTGTCTAAATCCAGAACACCTTACTTTCATTCCAATCGTATTGGTTTTGCATGTGCACACGACAAATAATAAAACTGATATGATGAAAAATACCTGATGGTCTTTGTTGCTCTGGCTTTAAACTATTTGTTTCCTAAATTTAATTTAAAATATTTAAAAAAAAAAAAAAAAAAAACACTTTTCATTTCGACAGCCGCGAGTCAATCTTTTCAAAACGAGTCGGAACACCTAGAACACCTTTCATTTCGATTCCGACAATTTTTGTTAGAATCGAAATCTAGAACATTACAGGCAAACGTAAAACAATTGATGGAAAAATAAAAGCTCAGGTGAGCGAGTTTGGTACGTGGCTGGCAAAGGCAGACTTATATGCAAAAGGACTACAAATTGTAACTTTGAGCTAAGATATTGGCACAGATTTCTATTGTCAAAAATCAACTGCAGTTCCATGACGCAGTGTGAACACAGCATTAAAAATACAAAAAAAAAAAAAAAAATCAAATTTTTCTTTTATTATATTTTTCTCGCACTCTCTCTCTCTCGCTCTCTCTGTGCGTCTTCTGCTAAAATACACTTCTGTCAAAGTTCAAACATCTGTTGTTGTTATTGTAGCGGGCGGCCAAAGCGCAGTCGCTGTGCAGTCACCGAATAAGGATAACGGCATTAAACGAGCACAAGCCAGCCACACGAAACGACGAAGTCCTTTCTCGTTCTGCTCAGCATCGTCGAAAGTTCTTGTTGGTAGCTGTCTCGTTAGTTTATTCGTGAGTGTCGAACCATACGCAAGCTTTAACATTTTTAACTTTCCGTTTTAAACGCATAAATTTTCCACGCAGTTGCAAAGCATAAAAGTAAAAATCACGGCAACTAAAAGAAAAGCCACGACAAATCGTTGTTAAAACGAAAGCTTAGAAAAGCAAATATATCAATTCTATAATTTATGATTTTCATTAAATCTAGAACTGCATTATTTTGTTATTTTTTTGCTGATTTTTCCCCAAGACTTTTCATATAGGCTTTGTAATTATTGGATTTTCAGTGTGCCAGCGTACATATGTGTGTGTGTGTCTGTGTGTGAGTGTGCGTGTATGTGCGAGCGTGAGAGCACTTACATGAGTATATGTATAAACTTTTTTTTTCTTTTTGCAGAATGAGTTTAATTTACATTTTTAATAGCATTTTATACATAGAACCTACAGCTTTATTCATGAAAATAGTAAAGGGCCTGTAACTTGCAATTGTGTTGTCTTAGTTTAATTAAAAAAAAAATACGTATTTATTTTTGAGTATAGTGTACCTACCATGTAAGGGAATCTGTAATTTTTTCGCATCATTCATCTTGGCAAACAAAAAAAAAAGGACAACTCATGTTTTGAGGTCAATCGAATTTATGATGCATTCAATTAAACTAAAGACCACTTAGTATTGACCAAAACCATATAAAATTTGAAGGAGAACTCTTCAGAGTTGGTATGAAAATAGTTTTTTACAATTAAAGCAAGCTACTCGTGCAGCTTGCCAAATTTGGCACCATTAACTTTGGCCTACGAAGTAATTATGTGGGATTGGCCAGGATGTACATATGATTTTTTGCTTTAGTCCCCTTAATAATCGGCTATGGCCTTGCAGTAGTATTAGTGAACTGCAAAATGGCCGAAACGAATTGTTTCCAGACTGGCATACAGTTTTAGGCTGACCATGAGTTGTTTCTAGTGCATCAAAATAGTTCATAACAAAGCCTTCTATTATTCTTAGTGTTTAATATTTTTCGCTTGAACAAGCCGATTCTTGCTGTCTGTCTTGGTGTCAAATTAACATTTTCATAGTCAGCATTTTTTTTTTTTATTTATTGCAATCTTGATACTTCTACGAATGAACAATTCGATTGATATTTAAAGCCACACAACGAAGCATTGAATTATTATATATCTATACATTTTCTATTTAATGCAGCTTTAAAGAATTGGCCATAACTACATACAGTCTGGTGCACCATATCCATATTTTTGCATATCGCATTGTTCGTCTCTGCTTTAAAAACTGCATAGTTTTACATTTACCAACACATCAAGTTCTATCTTAATTTATCGAATTTAAAAATAATCGATATAGTTATACATTTTACAAAACTGTGTGCAGCAGTGCTGAAAAACTATTTTCATGAAAACAAAATGGTCTTTTCGTTAACTGTCAATATATTCGTTTTATTGTTTTTTGAGGTTAATAAATTAAATCAATGTAGTAATATATAGAAAAATTGTATTTAAAAGCGTGCAACGTCAAATTCAAGTTATATACCTAAAATAAAAAAAGTCTTCGCAATATTTATGTCTCTTTGCCTTATTATAATTTCTACCGTCGAATTTTTTGCTTATTTGTGTAACTTTTTGGAATACGTGTCTTTCGTGTCTTTGTATATTATTTTTTGGAATAGTCTCGTTTTAATCCACTTAATTAAAACTGATCATTTAGACGCCGCAATTGAAGCCAACTTTAAATTGTCATTACACTTGATATTGGTCAACGTTGTTCTACCGGTGATCGTTGTCTTTGTGTTTTCGAAGATATCAAAATCAGCTTTCAGCAAGATATTCAATTTGAACTACATCAACCTGTCGCCTCAAAAGCAATTGCCGTTGAAATTTCTAACAGCGCTCGTTCAATTGTTGCTCGTAACAACGAACTTCAAGAGCGAGCTGCATCATATGCTGGGCGCTTTACTGAACAAGCGACAAACTGTGGCCATCTATGACCTCAGCGGTAAGTTTTCTCAGTAGAGTTGATTTTTGTAAAACAACAAAGTTGGGATATTCGGCAGTGCCGAAGCAACAAAAATATTGGGAAATTATTTTGAGATGATAGATCGAATTTGTCTCATACTCCTAAAATTGAAAAATAATCACAATAGTTTAAGAAAATGTTTTAGTAATGACAGTATACAAGTATCAAGCTTCTCTGCAGCTAGATATGGTAAAAGAAAAGAAAACTTGATCATACTGTTTTGTTTTTTTAATTTTTCATCTTCAATATGACATGTTTTTCAAGATCGGACAATAGTTTTGGAGCTATACACGATCTGACTAGTTAGAATGCCATATTATGGAGTTTTTGGAGTTTATTTTTTATTATTTTTCTCTGTATACATCTTGTCTTGTTTAATTTCTATCGACGGAATTTCATCATAACAAAAAACGATAGAAAAGACAGAACTCCTCATAGAAATGAAATTTAAGCTTTTTTCTATAAACTTGGTTTTTTCTTTTGAATCACATAATGATGTTGCCTATCATTTTGCTAACTTCATTATTTGCCTGAGTCACACTCAGTCAGATTCTTAAAACTTTCCGTGCAAAAAAAAAAAAACTCTTCCTTAGCCAGCTTTTCTACACGATGTCGTCGTTATCATCGGCTTCGTTACGAAAGACCTTCGTGTCAAAAGCCTGCCTAAGATTTAAGTCGGCCCATACTGAGAACTTTAGCATAGTTTCAGTTTTAAACAAACCAAGCAACTGGACAGTCCAAACATCCATTTAGTGCAAAAAAAAAATGTAATTTCTATTCATTTAGTGTTGGCTATAAAATCAAGCTCATACCTATATACACGATCAGCTAAATATATTGTGACTAAAGCTTAGAATTATAATCAAGAACTCTTAAGTTTAGTGTTAAGTACAGAATAAGAAATAAAAGTAGTTGACATTTGATTTAATTTCTTTTGTTGTCGTCATTGCAGAAACACCAGTAAAAAAGGGCGCACCTCCAATTCCACAAAAACGGAGTAAAGGTTTCGAACTGTGCATGAATTCAAAGAGGCGAACTATAAGTCATCGGTAAGTAAATGTAAATTCTAAAAAAAACAAAACCGTGCTTTTTTTTAAGCTGTGAACTTTTGAGAGCTGTGCGAAACCCTTCCATAAACAGAATTGCATCCTTTTTCACCAGCTTATAAATCAATTTTATATGTTGCTAAAAAATTTTCCTATAAAATTGCATAATATGTAGTCTGCACGTGGCAAACTGGTTTCATATAAAGTAATCCAGATATACAGTATATGGCTTTTGAACTGCACTCTGTAGAGTCCGATAGGCCGATAGGAGAGTTTTAAGTCCGCTCTGCCAAGACCCTTTGTATTGTTCATATCCAGAGGTTGAACAAGCTCTTTTGCTTGACGTAGCCCCGGTAAGCAGGGGTCCGTCCTTTCGGTTGAAGGAGTACCGGTTGCCCTGAACAGATTCAGCTGGTTGAGCCGAACAGCACTACTAGGAGGGAGTCGCTGGTTGCTGCACAACAGCCGTGACGGTACACTAAGAGGTCACGGTGCAGACTTCCTCTTGGCGTGAGAGTGTCATCAGAATTATTTAAAGTGTCCATGGACTAGATTGAATACTCGGGGCAGGGATGCCGCCCACGTGGGACGTCAAGGATTAAAACTGGAGGTTGAAAGGTATAAAGGTTCGCTTACTAGCGACCGAGCACCGAGTGCTCTTCTCTTCGCCCCACTACAATTAGTCAGTATCCAAAGCAGAGACATGACTGTGCCAAGGACTTGCTTTCAGCCGCCCTCAAGGGGAGTGTATAATCGCACTGCCAATAACGTACCACACAAAGTGGTTACACGTTGATCCCCTTGTGATACCTATTGACTGACGCCCTTTTGATCTTAACTCGAACTAATTGCATAAGCTAAACCCCATTCCGAAAGCACTTTCACAAATCGATAATGCTGCATTTCTAAGTATGCCAGCTAGCGCCAAAAAGTGTGCTTTAGAAATTGACACACAACGAATGTAATTTACGTGCAAGAGATAGTTTAAAAAAATAGCGTACGTGACCGATTTTAATAGACCCATTGCACGAAGCGATGTACAACATGCCGTATACTTACTAATTGGTATACTAATGAAATTACGAAATTTTGTGTAGAAAATAATATTATTAATAATAATTGTAAATTGTAACCGATTTTAATGTGGTTCGAAAAAAAACAAAATCTACAAATCATTTGCGAGAAGAAGATTCAAATAAAACAATTTCTGTGCTTCTTTGCGTGCACTGACATTTCTTGGATTGCCTAAAGCTAGAAATATCTTCATTTTAGCTCCCACTCAATAGAGTATCTTTCCAGAGGTTGTGGGTTCGAATCTCTCGTTAAGCATGGCCCTGCACTTTCCACTTTTCCTGTTTTCGTAATTTTTCCTGTCTATTCTATATACTTATCACTTACTCCCATTATCGGTATCACAAAGGGCCTGTTCTTGGCCTAAGTGAGTTGGCACGCTTAGTCCCAACTGCCGGTTAAACCTACCTAGCTCCCACTCAAAGGCAGCTCTAGTGATTAAGAATAAGATCTTCTTAGGTATTTGCCTTTAAGCTACTCTGATCTTTTTTATGTGCAGTAATCGAGTTCATCATATGATGCTAAACTATTTTCATGTTTATTTCAAAGATTAACATCCAGTCCAATATGACACTAAGGCATTTGTGAGCAGGTTCGTGCTTCAGCATAATCTTCTTCTTCAATACCCATTTGCTGTTAGGCGTCGGGGTAGCATCGGGATATCCATCTTCTCCAATTAGGTCGGTCCCGGCTCTCTCTTCTCATCCCAGCCATGGTTCTGCCCCTCATCCTTCCGACATCCTGGATGCGATTTTCCCAAGTTTTTCGGGATCTTCCTCTCGGTGCATTGCCTTCCGTTCTCATTTCCAGTACCTGTTGGGCTTTTCTTGACTCGTCCATCCGATGTCTCTCCTCGAATTCTTGTATAATCGCCTTCTTCTGCCCTACTTCTGAACATATTCTTTCATTTCTGACCATATCTCTGCTGTTTTTTTCTGCGACCCTTCGTACGTACTTCATTTCTGTTGCCTGAAGTTTTTCTAATAGCGGGCAGCAGTCGGTACTGTACAGTGCTATTGGTATGATAACCGTGTTGTAAAGCTTGAGTTTAGTTTTTGTGCTTATCTCTCGTTTACCCACTATTGTGTTACTTATATGATAGTACGCTGAGACCACTTTCTTGGTCCGGCTTAGCACTTGGTGTATTCCTCCCTTGCTGTTAACAATGGTTCCGAGGTGTTCATACGATTCAACTTTCTCTAATTCTCTACCGTTGCATGTTATATGCAGATTCTCTGTCGACCTATCCTCTTTAGAGACCCACATTACTTTGCTCTTGGTTATATTGACCTCCATTCCCTTTCTTTTTAGATTGTTCGACCATTTCTCTAATACATTTTGTAGCCTTTCCGGATTGTTTGCCCCCAGTTGCCAATTTTTGTTTTTTCTGTTTACCTCTTATACGATTTAGCTATTTCATCCATGAATAAGATGAACAGTAGTGGGCTAAGACTGTCTCCTTGCTTTAATCCTTTGCATATTACATATATAGTCTTACTTTCCCCGTCGGCTTGTCATAGACACTTTTAATAGCGTTTATAAGTCTCTCTGGAACATTTTTAGTTTTTAGTGCCTCCCATAGAAAAGATCCTTCCCCTTAGTCATCCATTTTTCCATGTTGGCTCTTAAAGTGAAGATGTGCTTTTGTGTTTGGCTACTCGGTTTGTACGCTGCATGCTTCTCTTCTAGGTCTTCTTCTACTACTCGTCTAAGTCGCTTTTCCAGTACCTTGGTATATAACTTATACAACTACAGGCCAATAACATTATCACCTACATAATAATGCCTGCATAATTTGGAGTTTCTTGTTCTTCTGGTGTGGCTGTGATTACATTTTTTTTTTTTCCATTTAGTACTCCTCCAGGGAGCTTAGGGCTTCAACAAGTACTTTCCACCGGACTCTGTTTGGCGCAGTTTTCTTTGCTGTGACCCAGCTGATGTTGCGTTGGGACAGTTCGTTGAGTGTTGTACGACGCCAGGTTGCCTTTGGCCTTCCCACTCGTCTGCTTCCTTGGGGGTTCCAATCCAAGGCCCTCCTGACGATGCTGCTTCGGTCCTTTCTCAAAGCATGACCAATCCAACGCCACTTGCGTGTTTTTATCTGGTTACAGATAGGAATTTCACTAGTGTATTGCCATAGTTCCGCGTTTGAAACCCTGTTGGGCCAGAATATACCGCAAATAATCCTTAGGCACTTGTTGACGAAAGACTGCAGTTTCGACATCATTCTCTGAGGGACCATCCACGTTTCGCTGCCGTACAACATGATGGATTTGATGCTCGCATTGAAGATCCTCAGTTTTGTTCTTCTGCTTATTTGCTGGTTTCTCTATATGCGGAATAGGCGTCTTAACGCTGATCGCGCTTTGCTTAGACGATTCTCTATATCCTCATTCACCCCACACCACTGGTGGAAATTGTGATGCCAAGGTATGAGAAACTATAGACAAAGTGTAGTATAGTGTTCCCGCAGATGGTTATGCTACCTTGGCTGGTGTGGTTGAGGCGCATCGCTTTGGTTTTGGATGCGTTAATCGAGAGTCCAACTTTGCTGGCCAGGATCTCGAGATCATTCACTTTGGCTTGGATATCACTTAGTTTATGAGAGATGAGACAAATGTCGTCCGCGTAATCCAAGTCTTCCAAATGACGGGTGAGACTCCACGTAATCCCTCGTCAACTACTATATTGAATAGTAGTGGTGATAGGGAGCATCCTTGCCTAACACCGGTGCTTGTATGGAAAGGTGTACTGATTTTCCCGTTGTGTAGTACCGCCAAGTCCGCATCATCGTACATCGCTTTTACTATCGATACGATGTTGACTGGCACTTCTTTCCTCGCTAATGCCCGCCATATTGCTAGACAGAGTGCTGAATCGAAGGTCTTCTTGAAGTCGATGAACAGGAGGTACAGTGGTGTGCGCCACTCCACAGCTTGCTAGGTTATTATGCGTAGTGTGTTAGCCTGGTCTACGCAACTCCTGTGCGGCCTGAAGCCTGCCTGTTCATCGCGAATTGTTGGCTCTATTTTTTCTTGAAGGCGCTCGTTTAGTAAAGTTGCTAGTATTTTATAACTAGTGTTAAACAGATTTATTCCTCGCCAGTAAGGCCCCCTTTCTTTGGTAGCTTGACGATTATTCCTGCTTTTCAAGATGAGTGTGCACACTCATTCTCCCAATGTTTGGGCAACAAGCTGCGTCTCCAACTTTAGCAGTTCGGCAGGCATGCCATCTATGCCAGCAGCTTTGTTGCGTCTTAGTTTCCTAATTGCGTTACCAATTTCTCTCACTGTCGGGGGTGTGGGTGATATCCTAAGGTTGTTGGTGGGTGCGACGTCTCTATAATCTTAATGGTTTCTGTTTCCTGGTACATAACAGCTTATCTCCATGAAGTGTTGCCGCCATCTTTTGATTTGTGCATCCCCATTCGTTAGGAGGTTATCATTAGAATGCCTGATCGGTTGGGTTTGCCTTAGGTAGCTTCCAGTTAGCTGATTTATTATCTGGTATAGCGAACGCATGTTATTTTCACCAACTGCCCTTTCTGTTGACTTGTTTGTAATATATATGTAGCTTGTACTGCCTTAAGAGACCCCAGTAAAAATAGGTCTTTCAGTTGCCTTGACCTCTACGTCGCTAAGACAAAAGAAGCTCACCTGGAGGTCACCTGTTAAATTGCATTTAAACCAGTTTAATTTATTATAAATCACTATTTACTTTTATAGCGTATTTTTCAACACTAACTTTACATCTTGAAACTTAGAGCTGCAAGCTGGCAAATTGATAGTTAAAATGAAATGCGAAACTTCCATGTTAGGGAAATTAAAAAAAAAAAATAAAACTTTTATACGCCTCTAGCTGCTTATGTATGCGTTGGACATTTATCCATGCTGAAATCAATTAATATCAAATTTATAAATATGAATTTTATTATTCACTTTAATCATTTATTCCGTTTGTACATACAATATGTATATACGTTTACTTGTTAACGTAATATAATGCGCTATATTATATAATTTGAAATTAAATTTTGAAACTTTTCGCTTTGATTTACTTGCAGGACTTCAAGTAATAGACATCGGAAGTTACAACCGTTCAGATACACGTGAGCCTACAGCCGTGGCGCCACTCCAATAGAATTTTGCTAAAAAAAAAAAAAAAAAAAAAAATTATATATATATATGAAAAAATCATTTAAAAGAAAAACCGTAGATAATACCACGCCACATTTTACATTAAATAGTTAAGCCTGCACTAATGCGTATACCAATATATACTACCGTGAAATACAAAATATTGTAGATGCCAAGTGTTTGCCGGGCAACAGAACAGCCAATGATCGCAATAGCCTACAAAAATATACAAACAGTTTAGTTGATTGATTGATTGATTTATTGATTGATTGATACAGCAGCTAAAAGTAAGCCCCCAGCTGAAGTAGCCCAGTTAAGTGGCATTGCTAACCGAAAATCAACATCTCAACTAAAACTGAATTCTTAACCGTTTCGTCAAAGAAACGCGCGCAGTAAAGCAGCAAACAAATTTAATGAACGGAAACGAAAAGTCAAACAATTGCACAATAACCGCAAAAGTCAATACATTGGTTCCAACAACAACAACAGCAATCACCATAGGCAATTGGAATTAGCAGACTGCTAAGTCCCTTTTAATAACCAACACCAACCAACCAATACACTAATCCACACACGCATATAAAATTCCAGTAAAACTAAAACCGTAACGTCATCAACAACGGCATAGCAACAGCACAGCAACAACAACAACACACACGCACACATATTCTGTCTCTGAAGATCTAAAAGAAGAAGCAACCAAACCAACCAGCAAGATGGCCACCGTTAATGTAAACCGCAGTGTTACGGACATGTTTTATCGCTATAAGATGCCGCGTCTGCAGGCCAAGGTCGAAGGCAAGGGCAATGGCATTAAAACCGTGCTTGTTAACATGGCCGATGTGGCTCGCGCCATTGGCCGTCCAGCTACCTATCCAACCAAGTACTTTGGTTGCGAGTTGGGTGCTCAAACCCAATTTGATCATAAGGTGAGTTGAGTCGAGTTTTTGTAATATTACGCATAACCAAATGAAACTAATTTTATATTTATAACTAGAACGAGCGTTTTATTGTGAACGGATCGCATGATGTGGGCAAGCTGCAAGACCTTTTGGATGGCTTTATACGCAAGTTTGTGCTCTGTCCTGAATGTGATAATCCGGAAACCAATTTGACTGTTTCGGCCAAGCATCAAACCATCTCTCAATCATGCAAGGCTTGCGGTTTTCATGGTCTGCTTAAAGTTAATCATAAAGTGAATACATTCATTGTCAAGAATCCACCATCATTGAATCCGGCCTCACAAGGCTCCTCTTTGACCGAGGGCAAGCGCTCAAAGCGTGGCAAGCAAAAGAATGATGTTTCTGATGGTTCTATATCCAACAATTCGATGGCTAACAATTCAGGCGGCGAGTCTGATGGCGGTAATGGCACAAATCAGGCTAGCCAAACCGAGGCTGAAATCAGTGCAGCCATACCAGAGAAGCACATTAACGATGACGATGATGATGATGGCTGGAGCGTTGATGTATCTAAGGTAACATATTGTACAAAAATTTGTACTCTCTGCTATATAAAAATCATTAATATATTATATTTATGTTTTTGCAGGAAGCCATACGTGCACGTTTGCAAGATCTTACTGATGGCGCCAAGGGCATGACCATTTCGGATGACTACGATAAAACCGAAAAGGAGCGCATTGATATATTCTATGAGCTTGTTAAGAATAAACGCGATCGCAAGCAATTGGATGATCTGGCCATACACAAGGAGCTATTAATTGAAGCCGAACGTTTGGATATTGTCAACAAGGCACCATTAGTGCTGGCCGAGTTGCTCTTTACTGAGAATATTATTAGCGATGTGCGTAAAAATCGCATCCTATTGCTGCGCTTCACCCATAATAATCCGAAGGCCCAGAGCTATCTAATTGGCGGCATTGAGCTAACCGTCGAGTTGCACACAAACACGCTGATGCCCAAGGTTGCCGGTATCTTCAAGATGTTCTATGATTTGGATATACTGGATGAAAAGGTCATACTAGACTGGGCTCAGAAGGTTAGCAAACGTCATGTATCTAAGAAGATTGCCACCGAAATAAATGAAAAGGTGCAACCGTTTGTGCAATGGCTAAAAGAGGCAGAAGAAGAAGAATCATCATCCGAGGAAGATGAGGAAGGTGCCGGTGATTCAGATGTTGAGATTGAGTATGATGATCGCGCTCGTGTTGAACCACTGAAGGTGGCTCCTGTAAATTCCAAGGCTGCTGTCAACAAGAAGAACGCTCACGACGAAGAGGAGGGCGAGGAAATTGATATTGATGAAATCTAAATCAAATCTGCTTCAATGTGGAAATTAGTGCAGAGTCTGTGGTATTTTTTTGAAAAATTGTAGCACAGTTAAAAACGATAGCACCAAATATATATCGAATCAGCCTGCCAAACCATCCATCAATGGCCATGTTAGGCTTGCTGTTATGCAGAAGATTTTAAATTGGATTAGTGTATACACATGATGCACAAAGAACAAAACACACTTTAATTTGAAACAAAACAATAAAATAAAATAATTGATTTTTGTTGTGCTTACTAACTGTGCTAATATACTACACAAACAACAAACAAAATTTACCACAAGATATAAAAATAAATCAATATGCTGTTATACCCTTAACGCTTCGCACTACATTTCAACTTGAGCTAATTAACTAATTGTATCCATAACAAAACAAAAACCCAGAAGCAGAAGCCACAATGTAATAGTAAAGGACGAACCGAACGTTTAACATGGAAAAAAGTAAATTTAACGCAATAGTTCAATATTTTTGTTGTGCTTTAATTTCCCATAATTTTTAAAACATACAAAAAGTTTGCTTCTTTTTAAACTGAATAATTAAAAAGAATCAAACTTTTAGTTTGGTTTGAATTACATATATTTTAAAATGTTCACATTATTTTTAAGTCCAGTACTTATTAAAATTACAATTGAAAATATTACCAATTTGAACATTTTTTAAAATTAACAAATTCAAAGCTTCTTTATGCGCAAAAAGCCACCCCCAAAAAAAGAGTGCAGCAATTAATGAATCATAAAAAAAAAATATCACAACAAAAAAAAAAATAAAGCAAAAAAATTTATATATACATATATGATGCAAAACTGTTTGCAAAAACAAAATTGTATGATTAATATAATTACTATTTTTTATTACATTTATTATAAGTTTTTATTAACATACTGCTTCGGTTTTTTTTTTACTTGGCAAGCCCAACATTTATTATGCTATTTTAAAGAAATCTAATAAATATAGAATATAAACAATTAACTGACTGATTTTGTATATGAATGCACGAACATACTTTGCTGGATGGAGGCAAGTGTAAAACTTATGGCTGAGTGTTTTCCAACGTTAGGGGAATTTTTCGGCGCACCAAAAATTTCAAACTTCTGTCATCTAAAAATCTGTGGAATTATTTTTATCGCTAAACTAATCAGAATATACTACTGTGTCCAAAAACTAGTAGGAATTTTTTTTTATAAATCAAAAAATCTTTATATGTACATACTTCCAAATCAATTTCGTCCCCTTCAAAATAGTCCCCTACCGATATTAAACACTTATGCCACCGATCACCGACCGTCACGAAGAATCAGTGCTGTTTTTCGCGAAAATTGAGCGTTTTTGGTACCAATCAAAACTTGACACGTTTAAGGCACAAAACATCTTTCAAAATGGTGTTAATTGATCCTTTTGGTATGCCAATTTAATCATTAATGTCTAAATATAAAGTATATTGGATCCATACCAAAAATAAACTTCCCTAAACAACATTGGCTTCATATAGTTACATATGTGTAGAAAAGTTAACGCCACACGTAAGGACTAGCTATAAACAATGAATTATGGATATAATATTTTGCCAAGAGGATACTCTACCCGGTCTATTATTTGCAATATAAGTCAAACAATAAGTAAAAATTTAATAAACTAATTTTTAATAAGGCATAGCTTTCCTTTACCTTAATATTCGGTTAAAGATTAGTTAAAATAGTGAAGAACTTTTGATTATTTGAGTTTTTTGACGACCATATTTCAATCTAATATAGAATTACGGTATACATACTAAAATGCATAATAAAATAATTTTGAAAACGGCGCTGAGCACTTGATATAAATATTATCATGAACAATATTGATAATTAAAAAATAAACATGCATAGCGATTTGTCGATACTGGCATTAATCGATATCTATCGGAAATGCCAACTTAATTCAAACAATATGATTTGTTTATTCACAGCTGTTTGACACAGATGTTTAAAATTATCTTATCAAAAATTTAATGCATACGCTGGACGCAGCTTATAATTTGATTTTTTTTTTAAACTAAAAACAGTTTTCACTATGAATAAGTACAGGTGCGTGGTAGAGGGATGTCCCACTGAAGGTAGACTTTTTACTATACAAAATGCTTATAAAAAGAAATGGTGCGCAAATCTGAAAATTGATCCCGAAACACTTAAATCAAGAAGTAAAGTCTGCAGTCGTCATTTCCAAAAATCGTGCATTGGAACATTAAGGTTGAGAAAGTATTCCATGCCTACATTAAATTTGGGTAAGACAAAAAACGTAATTTATGCTGTGCAAATACACTGACGAAATTTACTCATTTAGGCCATAATGATGAACCCATTTACACGAACGGAAGTGTAATGGAACTAACAGGTAGCGTTCATAACATCTGCCTAAACAGAATATACATATGAAAACTTTTGCTTTTTAGAAAACTCTGATACAGGCAACTCGGACATTTGCTTTAAGCGATGCTTGGTAAAAGGCTGCCCCACTGAGGGTAGACTTTATAGCATTCCCAGAATATCTAGAAACGAATGGTGTTCAAATTTAAAAAAAAATCCAACGACACTTACTTCTAAAAGTAAAGTTTGCGGTCGCCATTTTCCAAAAACGTGCATTGGAAAATTGAGACTAAAAAGCGGTACAATGCCGATTTTCAATCTAGGTAGGTAATCAAAAAAATTAGTTTGCAGTGCAAATAAGCTTATTTTTTGTTATTTAGGACACAATGATCCTATTTATTTGGACACTAAAAGACAAATCAAACAAACTCTGGAAAATGAAAAAAGAATGTAAGTTTTAGTGCATAGATTGGTCACTAGATTTGTTAATAGATTCGTCATGTTATTCCAGAAAGTGTATTGCAAAAGGCTGTTCTGGTGCACACAAATATTTTGCAATGCCACCAAAATTTCAAAAAGAATGGTGTGCAAACTTGAAACTTGATATAGAAAAGCTTACTAAAGAACCCAAAGTTTGTATACGCCATTTTCCAAGCTCATGCACACAAAAATATCGGCTTAAAAAAGGTTCTATGCCCACAATGAATTTGGGTAAGAAAAATAGTTAAAATAACTAAAAAGTGATGTGTAAAATTTTGTTGTCTCAGGCCACGATGAAGGTCCCATATATGAAAATATTATTAAAGATGAGCCGCAGATGAAAATGAAAGCACCTAAAAAAGCAGAGTAAGTTTTATTAGTTTACAACCATCAATGCACATTAAGTTTAACTTATTTTGTTTGCAGGCAATATAGAATAATTCGGTTTTCCGATGACTCTAGTGACTCCGATTACTCAAATGATCGCTGGGATGAAAAGGAGAGTATGTATATAAATAAATGTACGAATTTTGAATCTTTTAATTTACTTGTATATAATAACATTAGGTTTAAATGATTTAGTTCATCAGCGTGATCTCAGCTTTAACGAAATAATCGCAAATGGGATCAACAAAAACATCAAGTAAGTTTTTAACATTTAAAATCAAACGGTTTGACAAAATTAAAATATAATTTTACAGAAAACTTCGGGCCAAAGCTATGCCGTTCACTGAAAAAATTAAAAATTATGTCACAAAAGAACGATTCGAAGATATAAATGACTACACCAGTGATGAATATGAGGCAGCGATTGATTCAATATTGCTTGAAAGTGATGACTCTATGGCTTCAATCATGTATACAGAAGATGAGAGCATCCCGCATACGGTAGCAGCGCATTGTTCGCCAAAGCAATGGGCAAATAAAGTAAGTCGTGTCCTATACACTCTAATCTTTAAAAATATAATGTGTTCATTTTTACAGAAAAGAAACCGAACATCGATTGATTCAATGTCGTTTGAAAGTGATGACTCTATGGCTTCAATCAACTCTACACTCTCCAATGATGAATTCCTCACAAATTCTTCGGATAATGAGTTTTATTTTCCATCCTATAAAGTGAGACCTGCTCTATAGTTATTTATTTTATTTATAACTCTTTTTTTGTCAACAGAATAGTGAAGATGCAGTTAGTGAACTGGCTAAATATGCACAGTGAGTTTTTATAAGTATGAATCTTTAAAAGCATATTCAATATATTGTTTTACAGAAATTCTCAGACTGTAGGAAATAAATTTGCTTTGGAAGAAAATCCAGTTGCAGGGTTGGGTGTAACAAAAGTAAGAGACAAAAAACCTGTAAATGTAAGTTTATTTCAACTATGTGTTCTATGAATATCTTTTTAAGCAAATAGTTTCAGATTGATCCATTAGAAATAAGTGCGGGACAAACACAAAATGAGTTGGTTAATGACTTAATTAACTCCAATGAGCTTAGCGATGAAGAGGGCCAAGCAAAAAACAATCCAAAAATTGCAACAATTCCAAGGAACCTAAGTAATGTGAGTTTACCAACTGCGTCATTTAAATTCAAGTAAGTTTTTAACTTAACTGCGGCTAAAACGTTGGAAACATTAAAAAATATTAATAATAAAAATAATATAATACACAGAAAAACTCAGCGTGACCCCAAAAGTTTACCTGCCCTGGTTGGACAAAAGCAAACAGTCTGTAAAGCTGATAACTTTGATACATTTGTATGGAATATTCCGTGCAATGAGAAGAAAAAAATTCCGAAATTTCCAACTGAACGCAAAGATGGAGTGTTTCATGTTATAGATAAGCAACGCCTTGTAGTAAGTTACATTTTGTAGACTCATTTTCTATAAGAACTACAAAAAGCTAACATATTACACATTACAGCAAACCTCTCGTTCATGTAACAATGAACAGAACACATCCCACGCATCGGCTAATCCAATAGTTCATAGTAACGACAGATTGTCTGACACGGTATGCAATATTATTTAATTGTTCTGGTTTGTCATTATAAAAAGCATTATTATACTTTATAGTTAAACAAGCAACGATCGGAAGTACAACAAGAAAGCCATGCACAAGTTGAACAACAAAATATTCGTTTGACGTATCCCGATATGTATGCTTTTTGGGATAGTATTATTCAAACTTTTTCACCGATAGCATTGCGTGAAACAAGATTTGAGGTAACTGCATTGTTGGAACAAATATATTACAAACACAAAACATGAAAATTAAATATTTAATTAATTCAATATGTATTTGATAAATGAGAAGAGAGACGCTATATAATAATTGTAATATTTTTGTATATCAAAATTCATAGTTTTAACTGAATGCGTTATTGCCGTTTTTTTTTTTAATAAAATAATTTGAAAAAAAAATTTTGTAACTATATAATAACATGCATAAGTGTTGATCAATGCTAACAAAAAAAAACACTGCATTAAATTTAAAATAGGAAGGTTTTTTTATTATTTTTTAAAATGTTATTTTAGATAAATCAAATTATCTTTAGCTATAGAAAATTTTCACTTTACTTAATTTATAAATTATAAAGTTTAGAAAAATCGTAAGGCTTCCATTGCACTATTCTTAGAAATGTATTTGGCCCTAAACTTAAAATTGTTTATTCTACGAAAAAAAGACATGCATGTGTACTTATATATTTATATAATATAGCACAGAATTAATGAGGTACCCACTGTGTCATTCCTTAGTGTAAATATAGAACATGTTCAAATGTTGTAAAAAGCTTGCATTTTTAATTCTATTCTGCGTTGTTTCAATAGAAACTTTCACCAAGTTTGATATGACGGCTTTTCTTAAACAATATAAAACAATGGAAGTTGTGTCACCAATTACATAGCTGTTCCAGCATTTTGCAATCATATATATAACATACATTACTGTGTCCCTTATATGACAAAAACATTTTTTTTTTTGAATTTCGAATGCATACCCTCTATATTTTTTACTAATGCTATAAGATACTAAAATATAAAATTTTATCATTCTAGCATAATTACATCCAGTGCCGACCGAGCTTCAAAGTTAAGTTTTGTCCTGAAATTTCGGTCTGCTTTAAAATCACTATAAATGCAATGAATTAAGTCAAAAAAGTAAAAAATGACGTCGGGCGCGGACGACTTTGGGATACCCTGTACTAATCCAAGCTTGCAATAAAATCAAGTTCCTTCATAAAAAACCAAAAACAGGAGAATTTTTAAGCAAAAATTTTTTTTGACCGATCCTATGGGAGCTATATGATATAGTCAACCGATTTTGTTCAAATTTGACACAGTGCTTCAATACCTTAAAAAAGATCTAAATGCCGAATTTAGTTCAAATATCTTTACAAACAAACGAAACACAATGAATTTTGTATAAAAAACGTTGTTTTAGACCGATTGGTCCTATTGGAGCTATATGATATAGTCAACCGAATTTGATCAAATTTAGTACACTGCTAAGGAACTATAAAAACATACGAATACCAAATTTGGTCCCAATATCTTAACAAACAATATCTTAACAAACAGATCCTATGGGAGCTATATGATATAGTCAACCGATTTTGTTCAAATTTGGCACATTGCTTAAGTGCTCTAAACAATTTTCAAACGCCAAATATGGTTACGATATCTTTATTAAAAAACGAAATATAGCGAATTTTGCTTTAAATCAGTTATTTTTGCCGATCGGTCCTATGTGAGTTATATGATATAGTCAACCGATTTTGATCAAATTTGGTACAGTGCTTGGGAACAATAAAAAACCTTTGAATACCAAATTTGGTTACGATATCTTCTTGAAAAAACAAATTATCCATCTGCTCGAGGTCGTCTCAAACACCCATATGGGAGCTATATAATTTATCCCCAATATCAAAAAAATAAAATAAACTTGCCTCCTATGGAATAAAATGACAGACGGACGGACATGAGTATGTTATATCGACTTCTCTATTCACCCTGATCATATTTTAGGTAACTTTGGGGTGTCTCCGACGTCTCCTTCTATATGTTACATACATTTTAGGCTTGCACAAACTTAATATACCCTTTGTACCATATACGGTACAGGGTTTAAAAAGAAGGAATAAGAAGAAGAATAAATAAACGTAAACTTCAACGAAATTGATTTTATCTGAAAACAACTAAAAAAGAAAAAGATATTAGCTGATACTACCAGTCGAACAGAAATGCAGAAAGTAACTTTAAATTATCAGCTAAAAGTATGCTAAATAAATAGTTCTAAATTGGCTAGAAATCAGCGAACAATTGTGCAAATTTTGAATTCAACGGTCAGTTCTAAATTGTAGTTTTTTATTTTTCAGCTACTTGCTGTAGGTTTCTGTTCGCCTGGTACTTTGATACCAAAATGGCAGTTGTAATAGTTTGAAATTAGTCAGAAACCAACCGAATATACATAATAAAGAACAAACAGAACGGAAAATGGCTTACTAAATTTGTAAAATCTGTAAATATGTAGTCATTGGAGCCCTTATGCCCACTAAATTATATTTTATGTGTAGCGAATAATTCGTTGTACTCAATATTGGATCATAACCTTTTTGTATTGGTTGATTGCCAATAATATCGGACGATAGGGATAGCAAACGACGCCATATTTTTTTCCGCTCTCTTGACATTTCTCTTCAGTATGGTTTGACATTTCATCATGGAAAGATATACGATCCAACAACGAGTCGAAATTATGAAAATTTACTACCGAAATTCGGAGTCAGTGGCCTCAACTTTAAGAGCGCTACGTTCAATTTAGGGTCGTCATATTTGTCCTCCCGGATCAACAATTAAGCGTCTAGTGGAAAAATTTGAATCCACAGGCACAGTACAAAATGTTCCCTTGCCAGTGATGTCTGTGGTGTCGAGAATATTGCCTGTAGTGGGAATATTGCTGCCGCTGGCGCATCAATTGAGGAATACCCAAGTCAGTCTCTCTCGTTGTGTTGTTGTTGTGGCGAATTTTGCGAAAAGATCTTTACCAACATCCTTACAAGATCAAATTGACGCAAGAACTGAATCCGCTTGACCACCAGAAGCGTCGTTTGTTCGTATTGGGCTGAGCAACAACTTGAAAATGATCCGAATTTTCATCGAAAAATCATCTTCAGCGCTGAGGCTCATTTCTGGCTGAATGGCTTCGTCAATAAGCAAAATATGCGTTATTGGCCAGGCAGCAATCCACACGTACTCTAAGAGTCACCATTGCATCCCGAAAAAAATGGGGATTTGGAGCGGTTTATGGGCCGGCGGCGTCATTGGGCTGTACTTCTTCCGTGGTGATCAAGACCGGCACGTTACTGTGAATGGGAATCGCTACCGCTCAATGATAACCGAATAATTTTGACCCGAATTGGATGATATGGACTTTGTGATTGCAACAGGACGGCGCCACAAGCCACACAACGAATGTCACAATCGATTTGTTGAAAACCAAGTTTGGTGAACGTGTTTTCTCACGAAATGGCCCAGTCAATTGGCCGCTTCGGTCGTGCGATTTGACGCCGTTAGAAAATATTTCATGTGGTGCTACGTCAAGTCTATGC
This sequence comes from Chymomyza amoena, assembly GCA_037043745.1. NCBI lineage: Eukaryota > Metazoa > Arthropoda > Insecta > Diptera > Drosophilidae > Chymomyza > Chymomyza amoena. The sequence continues at coordinate 162,200 of JBAMAX010000538.1, forward strand.
CAACAAGCCAGCGCCGATTGATGACTTTCGTAGGAATATCGATCGTGAAATTGCAGCAGTATCGGCCAATTTATGCTTGAAACCCGTCGAAAAGTAGGCTCAGCGTCTGGACTTCTGCAAGCCTGCCCGTGGTGGCCATGCAAAAGAAATCGAGTTCCATGCATAATGGCATCGAATGTACTTTCACAGGAATAAAGAATTTCATTGAATAAGTATATAACAAAAGTAATTGCAATTGTTATGGACCGATAACAATAAGCAAAATGTATCGAAAAATCGATAATAATAAAAAAAGAAGCGGTCTGCCTCAAACACAGTATTCTATTGAAAAAACGAGATCATAAGATGAAGCCAGCACATGATGAAAGCGTCGTAAAAACGCCTTCATATCCCTTGTACATATGTTTTATATAAAACCAAACTAATTTTGAATTGGCTATTAAGCGATGTTTATTTTATAACATGTTCCGAACAAGATTTTCTACTACACTGCAATATACACAAATAATTTGAGAAATTTTTAAAGTCTTTTGAACACATAATTTGGATATGACTGCAACTCAAATACAATGTGCCATTTGTGAACAAAATTCAGTTAATTGCCCAGTGTGTAAAAAGTTTTTAGTCTTTTGTTGGCGGTCTTATAACTTTTTCGCCAATGTATACATCTTTGTCATCCTCCTTTGGGAATTTAACGGGCAAGCCCAAATCGTTTAGGAAACATGTCAGATTTACAATACGACCCTTATTAAGGAACGGCACTTTGGGGCACATTTCGAAGTAGTGATTAACGGGCGGCAGACCACAATCCTTGCCGCAGGATACATCAATAAAGTTCATAAGATCACAAACTTCAATTTCATCGCATTCGTTACGATTTAAAAGCATCATAATAGAATCGGTTAGTGCCTGCGGAAACGGTAGACGACAGCCACGCAGCGTCGAGCGTATCTTTGACTCAGGCAGGAAGGGTAAATTATTGGGATTTATATGATGGAAATGCTCCATAAGGTCATCGCGACCATTCCACAAAGCGCGTTTCATTTCAAGATGGGCCATGGCCAGCACTGTATTTCGTTCGCATGTATGCTTCGGCGCCTTTAATCCCGAGTATTTGCGACAGAGCATAACAATCTCTTGATCCGTAATCTTATTGCCCAAAGCGGTAATTAGAGCAGCCTTTAAAGATTCATAGGAGACGTACAAGTTATCTTTGTGCTCTACCTCCCTGCATTTTGGCATGCAAGCTGTGACGAAATCAACTAGAGCTTGCTCGCCCATATGACTGCGTATCTTTTGCAATATAAGCTCAATATTAGCAAACGGAAATTCATCTGGATGATGCTCCATATACAGTAATGTGTACTCATCCGCTGAGACAATGTGGAAGAGAAAATCTTGTAGTCCCAATGTAGCGCCAATATAAAGGTTGACCGGCTTATAAAATGCTGGTGTTTTGCATGAAAACTTCTCCTGTCCCGGCAGCTCCTGACGCGCCCTTTTCATAAATTCACCACCCAAAAATCCGGAGTTGCGTACAGCTATCTCCTGCACCTGCAGAGTTTCGTCGGCCAGATAGAAGCTGATGACAAAAATGCGTTCGCAGTTTTCACGTATGGTCGAAAGCATTTTGGCGCCAAAGCGCAAGATATAACGATCGAGTTTGACGAATTTCTTAAAGTCTATCTTGGGTCGCTTTGGCAGAACCGAAATGCAATTGCCCAATGAGTCCTCATAGGTGCCCCAACCATTATATGGTGGATGTATGCGTGTGCTTATGTCATAAGCCGTGGCAATATCTGAACGTATTGGTGTTGGCAATATTGTAAAGTCACTTAGGCCAAAGCGATTGCGATAATATTCCTTGGTAAAAGGATCCATATCGGTTATGATTATTGGTCTGCCATAGCAATTAATTACTGCGCCTATTTGAAAGTCTCGCTCATTGTAATATAATATCTCCTTGTAGCCCGTGTTTAATGGATCTGTATTATAACGCACTTTTTCCTTAGTGCCAATCACATTCAGCAAGGTTATTGGCGTTTGAGCACCCGGCAGCATGAGTCCACCGTATTCCTGTCAATTAGATTTATTTTTAAAATAATTTCCGACCCACTCTCTCTCTCTCTGTCTGAGTTACTTACGCGCGGCAAGCGTCCACGCTTAAGAAATACAGTTGGTCCCGAACGTCCTGAGTTGCGTATACGCGTCTCTTTAACCTCAACGGTATCATCAGCCAGATAGTAGCAGATCTCCATTTTACGAACATCCCCATATTCGGTACGATCGTCCCAGTAACCTTTAAATTTTAGAATCTGACGATCATATTGTAAAAATTGGGCAAAGGCATGATGCTTTGGCTGGGGATTGCATATTTTTCCACGCTTTTTTTTTTTTAAGCCTTCGAAGGGATCACTGTAAATGCAAAATAATGTTAATGGCTTTACATTAAATTCTGGGAAACGTAAGTTTTTGTATTCATATCTTATTATATTTAATTAGCAGTAAGGTTTTCAAAGTTTTAGCTGTTGAAACCCGGCGAAGGGGTAGACCGTGTTGGAAGAACCAGATAGTAAGCTTACTAGTTTCTTTTGCTATTATCATGGAGAAGGAAGGACGTTTTACATCACGCCTTTACACGGTAAGAGGTTATGGCCGGTTAAGATAGACTCTTGAGATTTCTGTGGTCGTACGAACACTCGGACGGACAAACAGATATGGCTTATTCGCTCATTGTACCTTATAATAAGTACTTTGGTCACACACTCCTGCCGACTCTTTCAGAAGTTATTTTAACTACTGAAATTTTCAAAAAATGTTGTGCTCCTGTTTTTTTGGTCTTTGGAAACACAAGCAGTATGGCATATAAAACACGACGGACGTATAAAATTGGAAGCCCCATTCGATGTTAACTTTTTGCATATATAGAATTACTTACGTTGGTGGTCCGACAGGATCTGGCACTATGATGCCGCGTCTATTCAAAAACTCCCGCGTAAATTTATTGCAATTGATAATATGATAATTGCGATCAAATATCCTCACCGTCATATTGACATTCAAATCAAACAATGTCATAAGCTCGTTCTCGCAGGGTGGAGGTTTTGGTATGCGCTGACGATGTAGCAGGCAGCCCTGCACAATGCCCGAATTCTCAATCTTTGGCTCAAAGATAGCAATGGTATCGTCCTCCAAATAAAAATTAATTACAACCTTGCGCACTAGATACGGCTCAGAAACGACCTCTTGCAGTGTCTGCTTAAAGTAGGCTTCAAACTTGAGCACCTGCTTGTCATAGAGCACCCAAGGAGGTAATTTCGGACCCGTACGTGGCGGATATAAGGCTGCAGCTGGATGCGGTGGGCAGGTAACGCTGCATACTCCACCACAAGTACCAGGCGGTGGCTTAAAATCGCGATCATTTAGCATAGACACGCCCTGGTAATTTAGCAACGTTTGTGGTTTTGGGTTGTGGGCTTGAGGGTTCTGTTGTGTACAAAAAAATGTGGTGCATTAAGATTTGAGATTAGTTATGGCGATAATCATTACTTACAGTTCGAAATGTTGAGCCCGGTAATAAGGGCATTCCCGGTATGCGATACATTTTGGCTTTATTGTTGCTGTTATCCTTTTTGGTTTAATTGGTAAAAATTTTCAATGTTCAAGTCAAGTGTTCTAAGGTTTCTTGTTTTGTTTTGGACTAAAATCAGTAGTGAGACTATGAGCCTAAATATATGAAATATATATAACTTTCCCAATAAGTCAATGCTTATATGATTTATTTTAGCAAGTTTTAAATACTTTTTTAAGACAAAATGAAATGTTACCGTATAACTTTTGAGCATAAAATACTGAGTTTAGTATTTTTTTGATTTTAAAACAAACAAATATCGACTAACTCAAATTTAATCGATATTGATAGAAAAAAACAAGTCAAAACATCAAAAATTTTTAACTAATTGGCAGCCCATTGATATGTTGTATTCTAGAAACATATGCTGAGCCTTGGCGGGGTTAAAGCCACAACGCATTTATGGTCCTCGTTCTCGTGCGAAGTCGATATAGCCATGTCTGCCTTTGCATCCGTCTAATTGTCAGTATGATAGAACAGATCTCAGCGTCTATAAGAGTTACGGAGCTGAAACTTTAACATAAAGATGCGATAATAGTCTGACAGATCAAGTTTTTGGATTTATTTCGATAATTTTTTCGTCTCCTTCATCTTTATTTTTATACCCTGTACCGTATGGTACAAAGGGTATATTAAGTTTGTGCAAGCCGAAAATGTATGTAATATATAGAAGAAGTCGTCGCAGACACCCCAAAGTTACCTGAAATATGATCATGGTGACTAGAGAAGTCGATATACCCATGTCCGTCTGTCCGTTTGAACGCCTAGATCTCAGAGATGGTAAGAGCTAGAGTAACCAAACTTTCACATTAAGTCCCATATTATTTCATAGATGACAAGTTTATTTTATTTTATTGATATCAGAGTTAAATTATATAACTCCCATAGGGGTGTTTCAGACGACCTCGACCTTTTCAAGCACTGTACCAAATTTCATCTAATTCTGTTGACTACATCATATAGCTCCTAAAGGACCGATCGAGCAAAATAACTTCTTTTTACACAAAATTCGCTATATTTCGTTTTTTATGAAGGTCTCACAACCAGATTTGGCATTAAGAAGTTTTTAAGAGCACTTAAGCAATGTATTGAACAAAATCGGTTGACCATATCATATAGCTCCCCTAGGGCTGATCTTTCAAATATCGATTTTTGAACCAAATTTATTGTGTTTCATTTGTGAAGATATTGAAAATAAATTTGGCACTTGTAAGTTTTTTTAGGTCTTAAGTATTGTACTAAATTTTATTAAAATCTGTAGAATATATCATATAAGGACTCGGTCCAAAATAACGTTTTTTATACAAAATTCGTTTTGTTTCGTTTGTTTTTAATGATATTTAAACTGAATTCGGTATTCAGATCTTTTTTAAGGTATTAAAGCACTGTATTAAATTTGATCGAAATCGGTTGACTATATCATATAGCTGCCATAGGAACGAACGGTCAAAAAAATGTTTGCTTAAAAATTCTTCTGTTTTTGGTTTTTTATGAAGGAACCGGATTTTATCCCCAAAGTCGTCCGCGCCCGACTTTACGTACGCCATTTTTTTCTTCTGAGGTCGTTCTTTCGTTGCAGCAGCAGAAATCAAACTCATTAGAAAATATGTATGCAGCTCGTTAGAAAAAGACGTTCAGGCACAGGAGGAACAGCAGCTATTGCTCCAAGTGAGAGACAGCGACCTCCGGATATCGCTGAATTGTGGAGCATATGGAATTCGATGCAATGGTTTTCTCAATTATGTCCACATGAACGTATTTCCAAACTTTTTATATAAATCAAGTCTTGTACAAAATAAAGATTAATTTGGCTGACTCCAAATCTGACCTGTAAACTTGGTTACTACATTTATATATATTATGGGTATTACCTTAACTCTCTTTGCCGCTGAATAAGTGCTGTATTTTAAAAGATATTCTATCCCAATAACAAATTTTGTTTGTAAATAACAAATTGACTGAAATAATGTTTTTTTTTTTTGTATGTACTTTATTTAACACCGGATTAAAAAGTTATTACAGTAAAATGTTTACACTTAAGTAATTTTTGCTGTGACTTGAATCGTCTTTGCTCATTGACGTTGGGTTTGGGCGAAACTAAATCTAAAAGCCGTAATACTCTACACTGAGCAAAAACACATACACATACGGCTGCGTCTTTGTGTGTGCCAAGGATGTACATAGCTTTTACCATATAGTAGTATATAATATATATATAGAAAGTATGTTTGCAATGTGACTAGAATTGAGCTGTTAAAGTTGCTTTCCCAAACAAAAAAAATCTAAAATAGCAACCGTTCTTAAACATATCATAACTAATATAAACTTTATAATATGTAGGATATTGTAAGGTGTAATATGAAGCTCAGTTGCATAAAGATTTATATATTATTTTAACATATTTAGCATTTTGAGGGGTGGAAACATGAAATGGAATGTTTTTGTCTAAGCTTTTGAAAAGTGTATACAAGCTTCGGCTTACCGAAGAATCTAGTGAATGTGTTTTTTTTTTCGTTTATATTTTTTCCATTTGCACTGCTTTGCTTAACGCACTCTTCCTATTTTTTAACGTTTTATTATTGTCATTGAAATAGTTAACATTCATATTATTTATTTATTACATATGCATTGTATAGTTGTATTGTATATATATAGAATTACATACATATACACACATATGTAGGCCTAACGATCCAAAGCGATTTCGTAATAGTTGTCACCACAATTCTTATGCGTTGGAAAGTGGGGCGCAAACTATTTCGGGAACACCTGGATTCATTTATAGTAGTATATATAAATATATACTCACACTATATATATATATATGTGTTTATAAATTTAACTGCAAAATAGTGTAACAAAACTTGCGTTTAGTTTAATGCAGGGCTTTACTTAAGCAGTGGCCCCCAACAGCCAACAAATTTTCTAGTTTGTCTTACTATATTTAAAATTTGACTAAAAACTATTGAAAAATAATTGTAACAAATTAAAATAAAAAATGCGTTAAATTATTAATGACTTCGTAGTATCGTATATTCTAGTTCCAAATGTGTATGTGTGTTTTACATAGTATAATAAAAAATACATAAGAACTCTGTTTTTTTATTTAAATATAAATTAGCATAAAAACAATTAAAGATAAAATCAAATCTTGCTGTGAAACCAAAATTGGCTACATGTTGCTTCTTCTTCTTCGTTTCTGCGCGGTTCCACCCAGCAAATGATCATTTACTTTACACAATGTTTAAAAATGTAGTATAGCTATTTTAATTTAAGGAAAAATCAAATCACATGTTCATAAAGAGGTAAACATTAACTATAAGACAAAAAATAATTGAAATAAACAAAATTAAGAGTTTTGGGTTATGTTGCAGTAACTAGTATAATTAAACTAAAATGCAGCCAGAGACTATGCATATACATAAAGTTTTTGCATATTATATATAATAGTATATATGTGTATGCACATACATATAGTTTAATTTGTTATTTGTTGCTAAAAATTTATTCGGATTTTTGCCAACTGCAAATTTCTTTCGTCTTTAAGTTCGGCAACGCTTGCTTTATATTATTTTATTGTTAATTTATTAATAGTAAGTTTTGTTTTAACTGCATCTTCTTTCTCTATTATTCATGCTCTCTTTTGGTTTTCTTTTCTTTATAACATACACACGTACTAACTCGATTTGTTTATTGTTGCAACAAGACACAAAAACGTTCTTATATACTTTAATAAATTTCAAATATCAATATGAATATCAATGCTGCTTATTGGTTTTTTTTGTGGTTTATACAAAAAAAAAATAATTTAATATATATATTTATATATATGTATACGCGTTTTTCTTTGTATGTACTAAACATTTAGAATGTAACAAAAAAAAAACTTTGCGCACTTTTCTGCAGGATAACAATTAATTCCATGCCGTATATCCCCGCCTTTCGTTCGCTGTGTTTCTCTTTGTCTTTGTGTACAACTAAAGTCGGGCCAGCCTTATCGAAAAACTGTCCGGACTTTACTTAGATGGGCACATAGTTGCCCTTGGGCTTATAGAACAATTGACCTCGAATTAGACGGCGACCTATCTCAGCAGCCAGGAGACGTTTCTCCTTTTGAATTTTCTTCAGAACGCCCTTATTCTCCTGAGCACGGCGCGATAAATATGGCAACACCTCCTCAACGGGTCCGTAAGGTATGTACTTATAGGCAGAGTAGCCAGCTTGACCTGTTCCAATTGAAATGGATGCAGTTTAGTGCCAATGAACAATTTATTTTTTCTTTACAAAAGACTTACCCAGTGGGAAAGTTATATAATCACACATGCCCAGCAATTGACCAAAACAGATAACCTTATCCTCTGGCGAGATTCCAATTTCCTTCATTTTTTCAATGGCAAAACGCACGGTGTCCTCATTGTGCGAGGCAACCATAATGCCAATCTTTTTGGCGTCCTCACCACTATCCTTGAAACACTAAAAAACATATATTTTATAAAATTAATATGTGCCGAAAATAAACAAAATATAAAGTTATACGTCAAGTAAATAAAAAGTTAATTATAGATAGTAATTTATATATAATAACAAAGCTCAAATTTAAGTTTAAAAACAGACAGCGTATTATTTGTCATTAGCTAATTAGCCATTAATTAAAATAAAACATTTATGCCCTGCCTCAGCTATTACTGTACGGTAATAAACTGTATAAATCTAAATTTATTACTTACTTCTAAACAAGTAATGACCCTACATAATATACATAGCCATAGCAAATATTCCCTAGGCTACTCTTTAACTACAATAAAGTGACAAAAGCTGTTTTGGTGCCTACCTTGATACGACGCAAGCATTCGGTCAGTGTCTTGTGGTACATATCTGTTGTGGCCTCATAGTCGGGATTAACTGGATCAGGATAGCCTAAGGCAGAGGCACGAGCACGCTCTTGTTCCATATAAGCGCCGCGCACAAGCTTAGCACCGAAATAAAAGTTTTGACGCTTAGACTGCTCCAAATCGGTGCACACCTAATTAATTAAAACAAATTTTAAATTTGAACGCATAATATATGGCTTAAATAGTATACGCATACCTCACGGAAGGATTCGCGCAAGTAGCACTGATAGGTATTGAATACAATAGCCTTCTCCTTATTATATTTACGCATCATTTCAAGCGTAATACGCGAAATAGCAGGCTGAAAATATGTTTGTTCGGCATCGATCATAATGCGGACGTCCAGCTCTGCAGCAGTCTAAAGAGTTGGGGAAAAGAAGTATGTTTTATTATAATAAAGTGTTTTGGCATTTTTTTTTTTCAAATTTACCTTAACAATTGTGTTTAGGCGACGTATCATGTTTCTAAACATCTCCTCTTCTTTGGGCGGTATTTGTGAGATCAGTCGACGCATTTGACCCGTCTGGGGATCGGGCGCACGAAACGTATCACTCAACTGCGAGTTCTCATCCACAATGCCCGACCAAGGGAACAGATGCAATATGCTAACAAAGCAAAAAAAATATAAGATAAAGGCATTGTTTTGTGTCAGCTTGAAGTTAGTTTACCCCTCCTTGTCAGATGTAACATTCTTCAAGAATTCCTGTACATCCTTGTTATCGCCATGGCTGGTATAATACTTCTCGAGATCTTTAATGGTCTTGTGGTGGGTCAACACATTGCCCTGACCACCAACAAGATCCTCCATATATTTACGTGTGCGCATAATAACCTCCGAGAGTTGCAGCTGCAAAATTCATAGTATTAATTGGATTGTCGTCCTTCTAAATGCATCTTTGTAACTTACCAGCAATTGTGGACGGCCCAGTGCAGTCAGTTTGATAGCCGTAATGCCAGTACCAAAGGTAGCGCCTGTTGGATGTATGAATCCGATATTCAAATGAAAAAAGCATAAAATTGTGTAGGTGCGGATAAAAAAGCATTATATGTTCTGCTCTAAGCATGCATTATATTAGAACTACATGTCTTTGTACACATGTTTATATTTTATTTATTTTATTACAAACACACCACACTAACTCTTACACACACTCAAGCCAAAAAAAAAAAAAACATAAAAGCCACACACAACAAATTTATTTTGTTTATAGTTATTTTTGTGTTAGCCAATGGGACTAAATGGTTGACTACAAGTTTGTTTGGGAGCGCTTACCACCATTGTCCACGGCACGTGGCAATTTTGCATCGTCAACTTTTTGACAAGAATATGTTAGACAGTTTGCAGTTCAGGAGTTTTTTGTTTTGGGTTAGTAATCGATTTATGTGTCATGTTATTATTTTTCATTGGGGTTAGTTTTTTGATTGTTGCCCACGGTTTTGCCAATTGGAAGGATTGTTAATTATATGTAAACCATAAAGAAATAAGCAAAAATAGTACAAAACATGATAAATAACGGTATACAAATGAATGGGAAAAAGAAATGCATTTAAATAATTAATAAATTGTGTTAAAAAAAGAAAATGTTCAGTTAAGAAAGAGCTAAATTACTGCCGAGCCAAGCTCACAAAGAGCAAGTTCACAAAAAAAAACTTGGCTAGCAGCTTTTTTAGCAACATGCCATGTTTCCAAAATGTAAAACGCACTTCAAGAGCTTGGTTACGGCGTTAACGTGAAAACCAAATAAAATACCATGCAAGTTAATACGCTACCATCACCATACCAAGAGATTCAAGAAACTACGGCTTAGCCCTAAAATTAAACTCGCGTGCATTTAAATTTAATTGTAAATCTTACCCGAAACTGCCTCAAGGCATTTAATAAACGTTTCCATGTTGCGCTCACAAGTTGCCTCATTAAGATAGAAGTAAGTGCGAGCACTGCTCACTTTATAGCGACGATCGGCAAAGGACTTGTCCACATGATATTGTGGCATGGCGGCTTCATCCTTAAGCTGCCCAGCGCTTGACACGGAAGATCTGTAAAATTTTTAAAAAGAGTGATCTTAATATCATGCTAATAATGTACATATAAGTACATCAAATTTTTAACGTAGTGCAAAATAAGCTTATCGTCTTATAAAAAATGCTTAAGCGTTGCCAGACAAAATTTAAGTTTATTAACAGCAATTTAGTGCTGTATAATCACTAGGATTTTAACAGTTCAGTATATCGATTAAAATTGCGATTAGCCGCATTAAAGTTTACGATCTACAATCGGTAATAAGTACGCTTAAGCGTAGCCAGACACAATTTATTTTTATAAATGACAATTTAGTGCTGCCAAATCACTAGGAGGATTTTAGCCGTTCAGTTTATCGATTAAAATTGCGTTTATCTACAATAATGTTACCGATATACAGTCGGTAATAGTTACGGTATTAAATTATCAATTTCGTTTCGATTCTTTTTTTCAGCTGCAGCAAGTTTAAAATAGTTAATATCAATTAAGCGTAGAATAATAAACACAACTAAAACGTATTCTGTGTTTGAATAAATAAATAAATTAAACGCATAAATACTAAAATACCAAAAATAACACAAATATTTTGTTTTCGAGTGCTACGCATTTGCAATAATGGTAAACTGGGTAAATACGTAGTTATATATGAATTTCATTAATTAAATTAAGCAGTGAATGACTCAATGCTTTCGTGTTGAATGTAAAATTTTCCAATGTTAAACAAAATCAGAAAAAAGCTCAAACTCAACAAAAAGGGCGTTCATGCTTTGGCCAGTTGGGTTTTTGTGCAACTTCAATACTTGTGACTCAAACCGCTCCTAAACGCATTGATCACTCTCTGTCACATCGTTTGGAATAGAAAGGTTAACATGACTGCATTTCCAAAACATTGATCCTAAATGCTAGCTTTGCCTAAATAGAATAATTATATTGTTGACATTTTGGTATCTCTTAATGTGTTGGCGTTTCTTATGCTATTTATTTTTTAAAGCATTCCACAGAAACATTCCTCAATTGAATCAGCGGAAATTTCCGAATAAACAGCTTTTGCGGCTCAATATGCAAAGCATCGAATTTTGCTAGCTCGCAAAAAAAAACCCAAAGAAGCGTTGTATAAAATGCGTATCATGCCGGTTTTGCTTTATGACGTGGGACCACCCCACTCAAATTTCCCTTAAAATAAATAACCATTACTTAAGACAAACACGACATTTATCACTCGGGTAACCATTTTTCATAAAGCAATAAGTTACTTGCACTTTGAAAATCCCAAAGACTTGCATAAGATTAGGTATATTTTGCAGTTTACATAATAAGTCAAAACTAAGTAGAAATCAAAATTGAAAATTTCCCTTAAAATAAATAACCATTACTTAAGACAAACACGACATTTATCACTCGGGTAACCATTTTTCATAAAGTAATAAGCAATAAGTTACTTGCACTTTGAAAATCCCCAAGACATGCATAAAATTAGGTATATTTTGCACTTTTCATAATAAGTAAACTAAATAGAAATCAAAATTGATGTCTGCTGACGTGGGACCACCCCACTCAAATTTACATTGAAAATTTCCCTTAAAATAACCATTACTTAAGACAAACACGACATTTATCACTCGGGTAACCATTTTTCATAAAGCAATAAGCAATAAGTTACTTGCACTTTGAAAATCCCCAAGACTTGCATAAGATTAGGTATATTTTGCACTTTACATAATAAGTCAACTAAGTAGAAATCAAAATTGATGTCTGCTGACAATGTCAGATGTTCAAAATTGTTGGCAACTTTGTATAAAAAGTCACACATTAAGTAATCATGTTTAATTTGCGAGAGTTTGTTAGATTGAAGCATTTAAATGCCCTACTTTGTATAAAACCAAACCTATTACTAATAAATACGCTTTTTTATCAACTTCTTTGAAAACTACTCGCCCTTTTTTAAGGGGATTGCTTGCTTATATGTTTATTATTATTAACTACTTCTTATATCTTAATAATACATACTCTACTTCACGTTTTTCGGCCTCCTCCTGGGTGATATCCTCTTCGACGGAATAATCTAATATGGGCTTCACACCAAACGAACGCAATCTGTGAAATTCAATTGAAACCAATATATATACATATTAAATTAAGTGTTGGCTTACAGTTTGGTTTAAAGTTGTTAATTGTTAAATAAATAAATATGTAAACAAGTAATACGTGTTAATGTGTTTCTTGGTAAGTAGGGGGGGCAGGCATACAATAGACGACTTGCAGCTTGTTCCATATGGGACATAATGGAAACAAACCTCTTCTTTTTGGGTGCTTAGTCACGCAATGCAAAATTTATGAAAATGTGAGGCTGAGATGATAAAAATTCCAAATGCATAGGATTTTTTTTTTTGTATATTATATGCCTAATATATTACAAATAAAATTGGTGCACGGGTTGGTGGGCATGGTTAGGGGGATTGATTAGGCATATGTGAATGCTGGGATGCTGGTATGCTTGGTTTAAGGCATTGAAGAAATCAAGGCACCTCTCTAGCGTGGGCACAATAGTGTGACGATTCTCGCCAGCCACAAAATGTCCATAAAAGCTCGACTTCATAAGCAGCACGAAGAGCTTTCCACCCAAAACTGTGCGGGCTATTTTCATTAGCTTTTAGTTTGTGGTTTATGTTGATGGATCGTTCAAGGCGTTGTCGATAGGCAGAGTGGTAGTGTTGTTGTTGGTTGTTTGGTATAAAGCAGAGCAGTTTGGATTATTTGCCAAACAAACGCGCGTTCAAAATCAAATCAAGTCAAGTGAAGTCAAATCAAAATAACACAAGCGCAAGGTAAATTTGTATTTGTATTTTTTTTTTTTTTTGTATTTTTTTGGTATAGCGCAAAAAGGAAAAAAAATGTAAAGAGAAAGAAAAGAACAAAAGAAAAAGTGTAAGTACATGGTTAAAAATTTAACATTTACCTTTCGAGTGTGGGTATAATCTTGATCTGATCCTCGCCAGCGACAAAATGGCCATAGAAAGTCGCTTTCATCAATGCTGTAAATAACCGTTGACCCAATATTGTTTTTGCGAATTTCATAAGCTGCGAAATTGTTTATGAATTTTATGGATTTTGGATCATTTCATTGATTTGTTTTATTCTTGGATACAAATATAAAAGCAAAGCAGTTAATACGTAATATAAATAGCAAAGGGATAGAGATACGTAAAAAGAAGTCGTCGTGTCTATAAATAATTTCAAAAATAAACAGCATACACAAATTAGCATAAATTTTTAATGGGGAGAGGGGTTGTCGTATTTATCATACAATAAACAAGAGTTTAAGTAAAAAGCTTTGGACGGAGCGGTATGTATGTCAAGAAATCCAAAAAAAAACGTTCATCCAAAAAGACCATCGTGCTGATCTTTTTCTCAAAAAGTTATAATACTTGGGATGAAGTGAACTTTAATTGACTCTGTCAATGACTAGAGTAAAATCGATCTCTTGTCGAAGCATTTTATTTTTCAGCTGAATAGAAGCTAAAAGTTTTAGGCATGATTTCGGAAAAAATTCAAAGTTGTTTGCAAATACAGAAAAGAAACAGCCAATATAAAAACCTTCCTCTAAGCATTATAATGGGCCGAACCCCATAAACAGACTTCATGCAAAAATCTTAAATAAACTTATTTCAATACAATTATCAGTAATACGCATCTTTGAGTACGCTAAAAATCTATTATAAAATGACAGTCTTTTGAAAAAGACTTTAAATAAAAGTTGGATCAAAACAAACTGTTAAAATTTTTAGCAAAGAATTTGTTTTTCTTTTGGGACACTAATAAAAGCTAACTTTAAAGCTAGCAAATGCGTATAAACTAAGCCACATGACATCAATTAACTGGACATATGTATGTATAATATATACATAATGTTATATATATATAGCTAACCTTTGTACATAGAAACACGTGTATGTTGCAGAAATCAACTAAAACACTTGAATAAATACATACACAAATAGCTGAGAATTGCTCAACAAGCGGCTAAACTAATGGCAGCTGAACCAAATTTAGCTTTGGCAGCGAAATGTCTTTCAATATTTATTATTTGTCGCTTTTTGTATTTAATTTTTTTTTATTTCAAATTGTCTTTTTTTCAAAACGGTCAAAGTCTGTGTCTTTTTTTGGGTCTTAACAGTTTATTTGCTCGTTTTTGTACATGGATGAGTAATAAATCATTTGGAATTTGGCCAAAAAGTAAAAAAAAATCAGGCAACGAAATTCGCAATTAACACACGTTCGTTCAATTGTGCGAAGAGTCAAGGCTATTTCATTAAAAAACAAAAACCAACAAAAAACAAGAACAAATTGTTTGTCAAACGACGATTGACGAATTGTGCAAGCATTTTATATATATTTTGTATATATTTGACAGCAGTGCCGGCTTATGATATTAAATGTAATTTGTTTTTAGAAAATGCTTTGTAAAGCTATCAGTTTTCAAATATATTTAAAAATAAATATAAAAGTGCACAGCCAAAGCTGAACTTATGCAAATTAGCTGCTACGCAAAAGGTATTAACATGATTGTCCTGCTGTGTTGATTGACAATCTTATCGATATTTTAGAATTTGCACAGTTGCCTGCGGTTAGCCAAACCGCAGCTTTGTTACACAGATTAATCGATTTCTAACAGCTGTGCAATTAAAACTAATTACACGGCGCTGCCAACTTGATAGTCCTGCTGCGGCAGTTGCTATTTTTACTAAGCTATTAAAAATAATGAAAGCGTGTTTAAACTAATTACAAAACACCACAATAATTCTATTGGCATTTATTGCACTTAAAAGGCCAGCCCCCACAAACTAATTAATATACTAACAAATTACATTTGCAAAAAAGCAGCTGCTCATAAACTTAAAAATTTTAACAATCTAACGAAATTAAAAGATAAAACAAATGCATGCATGCAACATGTGCTGCAGCTTCATGTAATAAATCCCCATAAGATATAAAAATTTGAAAACATTTCCGGCATGCTGAAAACAAAAGCAAATTCATTTTACGCATTATTTTATGTCAGAGCTTCCTGCAGGAGCAGCTTTGGCCAAAAGGCACGTGTCTTAACAATTCAAAAACCAGTTAGGGTTCAATGACAATGAACTGCCAAATAAGGGTAAGGCAAAAACGAGTTATATGTATAATTAAGTTTCCCCTACGCGCCTCGCTCTTTTGGCAACGATATGGAAACTAAAAAAAAACAAAACGTTCCCAAAAAACCAACAGCCAAAAACGTGAGCCAGCGCAGGTGAGCCGAAATTATGCCATTGGCAACGATAATGCTTGATTTAACAAATTTGTATGTCTATATATATGCAAGTATCAATGTGTTATGTCGCAAACAAAAGAACATGTGATTGCTGCAGTTTTGAATAGCAGCCAAGTTGAGAAATTTCAAGACAAATACCAGCTAGACAATTTGCCAACTGATACAACAAACTACAAAGCACAAAATAAAGCAAGTTTACGACTTCCAAATACACTGCAATTGGCCAGTACCAGTATCAAAGTAATTGTAGAACTTGTCTAGAAAGCAAATATTTTATTAAAACAAAATATACAAGAGGAGTTTGTTGTTGGCTTTTGAAGTCACCGAAGTAGCAACGTAAATAAATAAGTTTATTGGCTTAAAAGCTTATGTTCCCTAGTTCTCCGTTAAGTGTATAAAAATCCATAAACAATGACAGCAACGGGAACGATACAACAGGCAGGCACATGGTGCACGAAAACGTCGACGGAAACAACTTTGCGTATACGTAATATGAGCGCATACAAAAGTGTGTGTTTATATACATACATATGTATTATGTATTTATGCGTGTGGGTGTGAAACAGTCCGAAGTCTCTGCCTGCGTATGAGTAGTATACACATACATGTATACTTTGGCCCCACTATCGCTTTTGTTCGCCTTGTGTAGTTGCCGAGTTTCGATTGGCGCACATTTTGGGGGCTTGGCACACACAGACGTCAACGACAACGACGGCCTTAGCCTAAAGAGACGACAGTTAGTATATTGTATAGTCGGATCCTCACTAACTGGCTGCGGTAGCGTCGTCTACTTGGCTAGCAGCGCTCTGGCGGCAAATGCAACTTACAACAAGGTCAATAGCGCCCCTACTCCTCATCTCTGTGGAATTGTAAGTAACCAAAATTAAATGCATAGAAATGCAGCAGCAGCTGTGCATATTCACTTGGTCAAGTTATCATTCATTCATTCAGTTCATCAATGATGCCGCCGCAAAGCCAACAACTGACGGCAATTAGCAATGCATTCAGTATATACAGCGGCGGGCTGATTGCAAGGGTAGAACGGAAATGCTTACAAGATAAATACAGTCAACGATCTCTATATTGAAATGTTTACTACTAGAAAATGAAGGCGTCTCAGGACAACATGAGATTTCTGGTAATCCAGCAATAGAAATAGTCGGATTTAGGTTACAGACGGTCTGTCATGCAGTTCATATTTCTACTTGCCGCCACTGCACTTTGGAACGCGTAGAACGTGCTATAATTAAAACTTGTCAATAAAGATACTGACAAATATTTTTAATTACATTAAGGAAATAACTTATAAACTTTAAAAGCGAAATAAGAGACAAATTTCTATACTACAAACGTTGCTAAAACACACTACAGCTGCATATACATATATAAATATGAGAAATAAATCAAGCGCGCAATAATAAAGATATAATGTAACAACATTAACTAAACGACGTTTGGATTGGTTTCCATTACTCACCTTCATGTTGTGCTCGACCAACTTCTCGCTAGAACAGATCATATAGACCGCATAGGCGCGCACCAGCTCCCAGGTAGTCTTGCTTTTAAAAGCAGCAAGCGGATCATTGAAGCTAACATCCAATGGATCACGCTGTGGCGTACCAGCTGGATTGGGCTTAACTGGCGTTTGCCCAGTGCGTGTGGTTTCGCGTTGTTCGTTGGCAACGGCTATGTTGGCAGCTGCCACTTGAGCCTGTTGCTGGCGTGCATTGGAGTGCAACATGCGCCCTGGTGTATAACGATAGTAGCCACCTCCACCGCCAGCACCACCGCTGGCTGCAACGCTATAGAGCACCAAATTCTGCCAGCGCAATTGTTGCGGCTTGTGCAGCACATGTTGTGCTGCTGCTCCAGCGCCGCTCAATGCTGAACTCTCGTCATTCTCTACGTTATTGGTGGCTGTGTATAGGCTCTGGGCACGATTTGCTGTGGCAGCGGCCGCAGGAGCACCACTGCTGCTTCTGTTGTTGCGAGTGTAAACCAAATTGATTGTTGTACGTTGGGCGCTTAGGGAACGAAGCAGAGCCATTACAGTTTTTAGTCCGTTTGCTGTCTTAAATTGTTGGTTCTTCAATTTTGTTGTATTTAATTAGTTTTGCAACTCCGCGTTAGTTGCACACAATTATTAATTTGTTATATGTTTTTATTATTTATAAATTTACAAGCAGCACACGAGCCCACACGTCCAAATAAACGTTTTCAGTTCGTCTGCTGACACACAGCTGATTTGACGTTTGCTTTTTTTTTTCGTAAATTTTGCTTTATGTTTTAAATTGTCGCTCTCGTTATGATGCTGTATGTGTTATACAACAGAGTGACAAGTTTTACAGAGAGCGCGTGAGCATGAGAATGTGGAAGAGACAAAACAAACAAAACATAAATTAGATAGACTCATTCAAAAAATTTTGAGCATACAATGTGCACAAAATTAAATTAAAAGCGAATTTAAATTTTGATTTATTTTATTCTTCTTTTGTATTGTTCTTTGCAATTTCTACTGGCGCGCTTAAAGTGACAGTTCGGCACTGTGTACGTGTGTGTGTGTGTGTTGGAAAGCGACGGCAAACTTATTGAGAGTGCACACACACATACATATGTACATATATATATAAATACATATATAGATGTGTGTGACAACCAGGTCCTACGCTTACATAATAGCAAACTTCACTGCGGCGTGTGACGTCACAAGCACACAGCAACCCCATACCAGGGCTACACAACTTGCTTTTTTTTTCTTTTTTTTTGCAATCACTGCGGTATATTTTTTTTAATTTAATTGAAATGCGACAATAACGACATTTGTGTACATTACCACTGCACTAATTGTTGTTAATTAAACGCTAACAATAGGCATACAAGCCGACCGACCTTTGACGCGCACGCTACACAGCATTCATTAATAACTAAGTTCTTGGCATTTGTTTGATTGCTTCTTTTAATTAATTAGCAGCGCGCTAAATGCTTGCCAGATCCAGACGCGAAATCAAATCAAACTTAGCGGGTTTCAATGCACAAAACACACACACACACACAGATTTGATTACATTACAGAAAAAAAAAAAAACAATCTTTGCCTGAAAATGTAGAAAAAAAAATATACTTTTGCGGCGACAACACGTAATATAATAAGCTGTCGGTTCATATTTTGTGTAAGAAAAAAAAATTATATACAACAAATATAAGACACACATGCTATTACGTATTATATAATCTTTTGCTGTACAACGGACAGGCAGGTCCTTTATGCATATACATATATACTCCGCACGCACACATGCACACACCCCAACCCCCTTTAACAACCATTTACTCTCACTACGCTCGATTTTGATTTCAACCAAACACACACACACACTCTCAACTCGACTCGGTAGAGCAGTTGCCAATTTACTCGCCGTTTTTTATACTTATTTATCTGTGCTGCTTCTTGCTCAGCAATTTTCACTTATGTACTTTTCTTTGGCTTTTCCTTTTCTTTTTTTTTTTGCTGCTGCTTTCGACACTTTCAATTTTCTTGCACGTTCAGAACTCAAGCAGAATTATTTTAAACACACTTGCCTAAACAAATTAAAAAATAATTATTCGTAAGCGAAGTTTTTGTTTAAGCCGAAAGTGACGCGATTCTAGGCAAGAAAAATATTAACGCTTTAATTTCGCTTTTGTTACTAAATTGTGACTTGACAGCGCACACAATAAACGTCTAAGGTTTTATGTGTACCTTTTTAAATTTGGGGAATTTTTTTGTGTGTGTTTTCAATTAATTGGCAATTATTTAATTTTTTTTTTTTTTGCTTAAGTTGGAAATTGTTGAAAACGTTACGAATTGTCGTTGTTGTTGCTGCACGATTTATTCTAGTCGTTGCTGCTGCTGCTGTATTGCGTGCCCTGAACTGTTCGGTCTGAATGCGCGAACAAACGAAAAACGAATAAATTAAGGCCAACACTTTTGAGGCGAAAGCTTACCCGAACGGTCAAAACCGAAACCAACGAGTGGCAAGCAGCGGCGGAGGCAGAGCGCACATGCACAATGGCGGCTAGTCCAGCTGTTTGTTGCTGCGTTGGCTGTCATACTGCGTTTACACTTATTCTTTTTGACGTCTATTGTGTGCCGTAGTGTGAACAGCTGTGTGTCCCAGTGGCAACATTTGTCTTTTTCCACTCAAATTTAAATCATTTTTTTGTTGTTATTATTTCAACGGTTAGCAATTTAAAAATTTAAAACTTTTCGAAAATTTTTGCATCCAAGCTGCTCACTATTGCAATTGCAAATTTTCTTAATATTCACACATGGACACGACCCAAGTGCACTTTGCCTGAAACTCGTAAATATTTTCCAGCACATTTTCAAAAAAATTAACTAATACCAAGCAAATACATCGATTAAAAAAAAATACAAAATAAATTTTGCGTTATAGCAACGCACTTAATTGTTTTTCACGAAATTGTTTGTCGTTTATATATCGCTCACTTACAAGAATAACTCGAAAAACGTATTTTATAATAATAATCTCTTCTCACGCGGAAAGTATTTATGATATCGATATGAAATGTATAGTTTTTTATTCATTTATTGTTTTATATATTTATCGTACAGACAACATAAGCTGAAGCCTAGGGCGGCAGAATTAAGGGGCGGCAAAATTTGCAAAAGTTGCGGATGCTTGTTTCAATTCCTATTTCGAATTGTAGCGCAGAAAGATCGTTTCCTGTTTTAAAACGCGTGAAAAACTATCTCTCTAATATATTTTTTCTTTATTTTTGTGAAAAAAGGGCGGCAAGTTATGGATTGTCTAGGGACGGCAAATATTCAAATCCGCCACTTCTTGTAAATGAGCGATATATATGTTTGGCGAAAATCTGCATCTGAAGTAACATTAAAAACAAATGCATTTGTTTACTACTTTTAATCGTTAAACTTTCTTTGCTGCCTATGTAAACACTTTTATTTTCATGTGATTGACTTGGCACAGATATACAAAATGAACATAGTGTAAACTAAGCATTATAAGAGATATGCACGTGAGCGCGCTAACAGCAGACATTTTACATACCCATGTATATGTATGCATTTAATCATATCAATACGAAGTCAAATAAGGATTTTCTGCCCAATTGCAGCGCTTGTACTTATCTGTTAAGTTGAGACTTTAGTACGATTGGTTTAAGCACAACTCCGTTATCTCTACGTCACACACGCATGCACACACACACATACATGCATTTGGCAACCGGCACAATTTGTAAAGAGTTGCCAGATACATTTTCAAAAGTCTGGCAACACAAAATAATAATACCTAGTCAGCTGAAGAGTTTTTAAGCAGCTGAGCTGCACGTTACATTATCGTTACATTTGATTTAATTTTTAAATTTATATAAATGATAATCAGATTAGTTTGAAAAAAAAAAATACTTTTTGTGACCGTTCTCTAAAAAAAATCGATGTTAACCATAAAAATGTATGATTTTCTACTTTTCTTGACAAAATGTAACAAATGACTTTTTAAATTTAAGCAGCCTAATGAGTAATGTATAAAAACGGAAAAGCTTCCCTACGTAAAGTACACCAACTTTTGAATATTTTTTCCTCCCTTACGTTTGCTTACGTTATATTATACGTAAAATTGTAAGTGAAAGGAACATGGCGCGGTGATGACTTGAAAAAGTTGATTTGTAAAGTTAAAAAAAAAAAACTATTCAACGCTAACCTCAGATCTTCAAAAATATTTTGTCATTTATGGCTTTTTTTGTGTAACACACAACCAGAATGTTCCTTGGATCATGACCATCCATTTATAGTTATAAAAAAAGTTGGAAAATAATTTTTGTTTTGCGATACTCTTTACATGGCCGAAATTTTATTAATTATTGTTTAACTGCTTAACCACGGCTACGATTTCGAACTAAAACCCCTACAAAAGTATGCACTGTAGATATCACATTTCTTGACAAATCATATTCGCCAATTATTACAAATCTTTTCGTGACTTTCAAATCAACGCAGCATAGAAAAACTTCAATTAAATGCTGCACATAAAATACATAGAAATATTAATTGTCTTCTAAAATACATCAGTATGTATATATTTTTGTATATTTTTGCAGATTGACAATAAAAATAAATTATAACTATTAGAAATAAAAATATTAATTAACAGTTAATAAGCGCTGCACATACTTATAATAATATATGTGTGTATATTGTGTGTATGTGGGTTTTGTTTTAAAACTTAACAAAGAAAAATAAAAGAAACAGAACAATTCATTAAATATAAACAAAAACCTTTTCAAGGCATTTTCATAACAAATATTTGCTTTTGATTAACATATCGTAAAACTTCAGCTACTGATTATGCATCATCTTTAACGTTTTAATTCCTTCTTTTTTTTATATAAATTATTGACTAAATTGTAGATCAACGAATGTCTGTTTCACATTGCATTCCGTCTCTTTTTTCCACCTGCACAGCAAACTTGACTTGACTAACTCTGACTGACTGTTATATATAATTATTATATATTAATCATATATATATATATATATATATGTTTCTGTGTGTACTAACAGTTAGACCGTAGCTTAGGCACTTGGCGATTTTGGATAAACGTTTTTCAATCAATCTTTTAAATGAAATACAACAATCCAGAGAGAGATACATAGAGGGTGCAGTGTGTTGCCCCACATCATGAATCTCTACTATTACATACATAAAACTAACAACATGTGCGAGATGGGCGCTTCTCATCCATCCAAAACAGGTCCAACCAACTTCTATAGCCCATTCGTATTTTGATTTCTATTTATTTAGCTCCGTGCGATTGGCAGCAACTTCGGCTAAAATGAGTAAATCTGAGGTAGAGGTCACATCAAACGTTTGTTCATATGCCGACATCGTGGAGGAGCCCGATGACAAGGCTGGCGAAGCATGTAATTCTGCGTTTGTGCCGCCGCCGGCAGCCGCCTGCGTACGTTGTCCACCCAAGGCAGGCGTAGTTTGATTGAAATAGTAACAGCCATTAATAGTCAATGGCATTATGGAGGCCACCTCCTGATCAATAGCGCTTACATCACGCCTAGTAATGCTCTCCTTGCGTGCCTTGCGCTTTTGGCTGCCCACTGCTGCTGCTGCAGCGGCTGCGGCTGCTTGCTGAGCTTCAGGAGCAGCAGGAGTTATTCCAATTGCAGCGCTGCATGAATTTGAATTACGTTGCTTTTTGGAGGTGGTAAACTTCTTCTTCTTTTTGATATTGCGCTTACGCTGCAAATACGCATCCAGACTGAGTGCTGGCAATTCTTTAATCTTCTCCTCCAAATCAAAATCAGCGGCAGTGCCTATGCTGCTACATTCGGATGTGCTGCGTATATGTTTATAACCGGACTGACTGGTTGCCAATGAGCGATTCTCCATATCAAGCAGCTGATGTTCCGGTGGTGATATTGGCTGCTGATCCATGTGCAGTTGTTGTGTGTTCAAGGATTTGGATTTGCTCTTTTTGGCCACGGCTGCAATCTGACCTGAATTAATCAGCTCTTGGTATATCTTGCCTTTACAGGTGCGCGCGGACTTCGGTTTTTTAGTGGGCGAGCCAGCGCCCATTACATCTTCCTCGCTAGAGTTGCTACCACTGTCATGTGGCAATAGACTGCGCTTTGTGCCACCGCTGACGACATCTTTCTTGTCATGGGGCATGTGCACGCTCAGAAACTGTGTGGTTTCGCTAAGGGCCTGCTGCAAAGCAAAGTCTTTGTCTTGAACTGCAACCGTGCGACCACTTAGAAGCGTGCTCAACTCGCCCATTTGGGTCTCATCGGCCAGCTTAAAATAGTTACGATTTTGCGCAGCAACAACAGTTGACAAAGGGTCCTGCGCAGATGGCATACACTCCCACTGGGTAGCTTGCTCGGCGGAGAATGCCATGGGAGTGGACGTGCTGGCATTGCTAGGCCGCGTGGCAAGCGTGCGCAAAGGCGGTGCTGGCAGTTTGTACCATTTAAAGTTAGGATTGGCATTGAAGAAAGCGTCCTTGTTCTGCAAATAACAAAAATAGTGTTAATTATATGATTGAAAACTTTGCAGCTTTATGCAACTTGCCTGCTGTGCCAGATCTGTAAAGCATTGCTTTTCTTGTTCATCTAAAGCGGCCCACCAGTCACCAAGAATCTTGGTTATAGCGCTGTAAAGACAAAAAAAAAAACGATTTATGGTATAAGTTTTTCATCTTCTAATCTCTATGTCAATGCTATAAAATGGTATACAATACCAACTCACCGGTTCTCCAGAGATTTATAGCGATCCTTGACAATGGCACGATGACGCTTGCAGAATATTAGAAATGCATTCATTGGGCGGCGTGCATGATGTTCAGGGCGCATGTCCACATCCGTCTGTCCAGTGGGAGCATTGGAATTTATTAGCATAGCAGCTGCATTTAAGTTATTGCTCACACTTGCCAAGACCTCCTTGTGTGCTTTAGCTTTAGTTTGTTTAGTTGTCTTTTGGGTCTGCTTATGCTCATCCTCCTCCAATTCTGTTTGCGAGACAGTCTCTATATCAACATGCTCTTCTGAGTCCTCATTATTATTATTATTGGCATTTTTGATTATCTTTAGCTGAGAAATATTATCATCATCCTCTGCTTCTGCTTCATCATCATCATATTCGTCTTCATCTTCGGTGCTGCCCTCATTGGAGTAGCTATAATTTTGCTGCTTGGCATAATTGTGCACATCTTCGATGCGTCGAAAGGCATTTTCTTGGTCCTCAGTGCGTTGCTTTTGTGGCGACTCATTTAGTGTGAGTGTTGCTGTTGTTGTTGTTGTTGTAGTATTTAAGTCACTGCTGTTTTCATTTTTGATTAGTGTGCTCCCTGAACTATTCCATTGAAGTTTCCCATTTATAATATGCTCTTTGGTGTTTCTTGAGGTATTTGCATACGTTGCTAAAGTTTTCGCTGTCGATGTTGTTGTTGCTGCTGTTGGAGCTGCTGCTGTTGGTTTCAATATATCATCTGGAGTATATAAAATTTGTTTTAAAGGCGCTTTAGGCCAACCGCCAGCAATTTCATTTAGTTTGAGCAATTTTGTTGTTTCTGTTCCAGTTTGGTTTGCATTTCGAGTGGCTGCAGCTACTATGTTGTTATTGTTACTAATATTTTTGTTGTTATTGTGCTCTATTGTTGCTGCCATGGTTGGCATTGTTTTAAGGCCGCTATTGTTGTTTTTGTTAGTAATTTTGCTGCTGCTATTGTTGTTGTTGTAGGTGGTGGTAAAGTGCAAAGATATAGGACCAACTGAATTCTGCTGACATCCAACGCTATTAACGCTTAAGCCGTTAATCATATTGATAGCGCTCAAGTCTTTTGGATTTTGTTTAAACTAAAAATCATATTATGCTGCAAATAAAAGAGAATTAAAGTTATAAAAATGTATTTCACATAAAATTGCAAGTTTTAAAAGGCGCTGCCAATGCAACTTAATTATTTTCTAAGGACTTGGCAGCACTGCGCGTGCACTAACTAACTTGTTTACAAACTAAGCCACAAAAAAGTGGGTGTCACTGCGAGTGTAAGCGAGAGAGAGAGCTACGTGCATACATGAACAGAGTATGCGCCAACTACTAAGGCAAATCAGCTGTAAATGTATGTGAGTGACGGTTGACGCGGCGGCAGCGGCTGCGGATCCATCGTTTGGTATCGCTCTTTGAATAAAAATAACGCAAAAATAAACACGAAGATTTTTATTATGAAATTTGTTTTTGCACACACAAACACGAAGGCGCACACAACAAAATCAAACAATAAGTACAAGAACTTGATATATGCATATGTTTGTACGCACATTTATACATACATACATATGTATTCATATAGTTATGGGTGCGACATTCAGCAACAATTAACAACATTTAGCTCACTCTCTCTTTCATTGCAAATAAGTGTGGAAATATTAAAAATTTATGTACATATTTATATGCAAAAATTTTAAAATAGGCGCATCTATCATAACATGTTTTTATACAGCCAACTCTATATAGTACCATTCATAAAAATCAAATAATTTTTTAAAAAGGTAATTTTACAAAATTCTGCGAGCAAATATTGGCACTAAACAGCAAAAACTACGCAACGCAAAAACTTTTTCTTTCATATTTTCCAACACTGAGCTTGAACGCTTTGTCAACACACAAACATACACACATACACACATACACACACACACACACACACGCTATATACTTGCAATAACTTATTGCACAGTTATATTTATTGACTTTCAAAATATTGCTAATTTAGTTATTATTAAGTGTTCTGCTTTGTTTTAATTTTTTTTTTACTTGTTTGAATTACACAAATTTATGTCACCGTCTAAGTGGCAAAGACTTTTTGTTACTAAAACCGATCCATACAATAAACAACATCTCAACACTGTCTACGTGTACGGCCAATGTGTGTGTTGGTAAGCCACAGTGCGAATGCGCGCAGTTTAATTGTATGCGTATATGTGCGTGTGCAGATACCGTACGTCTATTATTTGTTAAGTTTTTTTTTCTGTATTGTTGTTTTTTGCTATTGCTTTGAACTTGATTGTTTGCGCTCGCTTAAATGCTTTTGCTGCTGCCAGTAAGTTAGATTTTTTTTTTGTTTTATTTCCTCGCCTTCTATTTTGCACTCAAGTGTGTCTCAACTCATATCTATCAAAGCGCACGGCGTTGCCACTTAACAGCGGCGCACCATTGCAACTGTCAGCTGTTGTACCGTTTTTTTTCCGCTGTGTGCAGTGTTGTTTTTGTTTGAATGTATGTCTGTATGTGTAAAGTACACGGTCAAGGCCAAAACGTCGTTGACAAAGGGGGGCAATGCTAAGTGAGATGTTTAGCGGTGGCTGACACTACGTAATCTTTATACAAAGTGTTTTCGTGTTCTAGGTTATGTGTCGCTATAGTTTGTTAAATGGTAACAAACAATATTTTAATTTATTTTATGACTTATCATTAACAAACGCGCGCAACAAATTATAAAAACTTTTCTTTAAATAACAACAACAACAGCAAAAAAAACGCACACACGAAAAACAGCTGATGACGTTTGTTATTTTATTTTGTACGCGTAGTGGCAAAAAAAAAAAAAAAAAAACAAAGTAACACAAAAAAAAAGCAAACAGCAACAAAATACATATAAGTAAACACTAACACAAACATACAAATGTATTAATAAATATATGTATGCTACGTGTGTAGTATATGTACGTATTATTTATATGAAAGTTTAACGTAATTTTTTTTTGTACACATTTTTTTAAATGAAAATGCAAGCACCTTGTTTACGCATAAATTAAGCACAGTTTTAAATAAATCCAATCAAATTATTTACGTAGAATTTCACTAATAAAGAAAACGAACGCTCTTGTTTAATTAAATTTCAATGTTGATGATGTCAAATGAGAATGAAAACTGACTGTTTTTGTGCTGTGCGGCAGCGGTATAGAGAGCAGCAGCAGCAGCGGCGACAGCGGGCGAGTACAAACGTTTACGACGCGAGGCGAGTGACGCGTCGCGAGGGACGAAAGGCGATGTATAACGACGATGTGGATACGTTGACGTCGACGTCGCTGCTGTTCGTTCAGTTTGAGTTCAATTGCGCGCAGCAATTACAACAATAACAAGTGCAAGTAACAACAACAACAAGTTCATTTCACATTTGTATTTTGTTTTTGCTACTGTGCTGCTACTTCAAGAGTAAGAGCAAGAGAAGAGTATATTAAGTTAGAAAAGTTATGCTAAGTTTACACTGCGGGCGGGCGACACAGTGAAAACGTGTAGTATATACCGAAGCTTGTCACAGAAAGTTTCTGAAGTTCAAAAATTTCCCTCTAACCTTAAATGTATATTGACAATTTTTTTTAAACTGTTATAAAGAAAATAATAGCTTGTGTTAAGCAAACACAAAACAACTATAAAGCAATGATTATTTAGACTAAACTTTGGCAGTGTGAAGCTTAATTGTGCCGTAACGTGACGTAGTGCAAGCTCAGCATTGCTGTTGCATTTGAACTCAGCTGTTTAAATAGTTGTTGTTGTTTTTGCTGTACAACGGCAAACTAATGGAAATTATTAATATACCGTATACTTTATTTAATTTGCTGTTCTGTGCTGCCAGATCGATGTAAATGTTTTAATGTAAAAGCGTAACAAGTAAAAATCAAAATTACTTGTTGCTACTCTTACTCAGTAAGTGTTTGATTATATTTGACTTAAACTAGCTTTTATTTATATTTTTTCCAAAAAAATTAACTAGCCGTTTAATGATAGACCAGTTAATTGCAAACCCGTGCTTGATTTTAAGTATATTTGTGTTTTTGTATGCAGCGTAACAAGAATATTATTTTTTCTCAAGGTCATCAGCGCACACACAACAAACGAATAAAACGTCAAATACGCACAAATACAAATAAACGAAAGGCCCCAGCACCCACCACCGGTCTACAAATTAATTTTTTTTTTCGCTCATTTTATTGTGCTCTCCGCCAAAGCACAGCAAACATCTTGCCATCACACAATCTACCAACTAGTTTCTGCATTTACTTGCAGAGGCATATACCTACATACATGCAAACATATATACATACATAAATACGTATGTATATATATGTTTGTATATTTTTGAATGTAAATATGAACGCAAAAAGCCGTTGAAAAGGATACAGTTATGTGCTCTATCTCATATGCACTGTAGTAGATGTTATTGGGTATTTAGGGCATCAAGCCCCTCCCTTATTTCTGCTGCAGGTGTTCCATTATACTATGACCACATACTAAAGATAATTCAACAAACTCTTAACTTAAATTATTTTAGTTCTTTCACTTAAAAATGTTAGCTTTATGAGAACAAAGAAAATCCAGAAATAAATAAAGCATATATTTACTTCGTTCTTAAATTTTGGCAAAAAACGAAAGTGTTGACGAGAGATTTAAATTTTTAATTCCAACAGCTTGTTTTTAAGATTTAATTCAAGCTACTAAACCCGCCTAAGTTTACTCAGAGAAATTAAAACAAAGATAAACTTTTTGCAATTCTCAAATACTGAAATTGTTTAGTTCAATTTTTGCATTTATTTTTAATTTAGTTAAATAAAATAATTTTTTGGAGAACAAAGAAAATCCAGAAATAAATAAAGCATATTTACTTATCAATCAAATAAAAACCCTTTTAATTTTTGGCAAAAAACGAAAGTATTGACGAGAGATTTAAATTTTTAATTCCAACAGCTTGTTTTTAAGATTTAATTGTAGCTACTAAACCCGCCTAAGATAAACTATCTGCGAATTCTCTCTTTAGTTCAATTTTACCATTTATTTTTAATTTAGTTAAATAAAATAATTCTTTTGGTAAATAGAAAAAAGAAAACTTTTGAAACATTTTATAAAGAGCTAAAAAAATGTATACCTTATCCCTTTGACAAAAAAGCATTCTACGCCTCTGTTAATATATATATGAACGCGCATGTTTGTATGTGTGCCCGTTTTCAGGGTCAGGGAAATTCGATTTTTTATACGCTTTTCAATGGGAGTTTAACAATTGTTACGAATTTTGTAACAAATTGTATATTAGTTATTATATTTGGTTGCAATTCTACTTTAAACGCTAACAACATTTCCATTAATGTCAATGTTTTTGCAATCGATCGTTTTATTTTTTGTAAAACAACATGCCTAACCATATTTGCAAACTTGTCGCTAAATATTGCTTACGAGGGCAGGCTGAAAGTTATTTGAACTAGCGTGGAAACCAAGTTCGCAAAAATATCGTTTATATAAATTTCTAGCAGCGCGTTAGTGTCAAGGATTTTAGTTTTAATGATAGTTGCAACAGAACAGTTTTGTTCGTAATTAAGAAGATACTACTGTGTCCAAAAACTAGTAGAAATTTTTTGTATAAATCAAAAAACCTTTATTATTTTCTTCCAAATCAATTTCGTTCCCTTCAAAATAGTTCCCTCCTGATATAATAAACTTATGCCACCGACTTTTTCAGTCCTCGAAGCGCGCTCCGATTCACGTTTAATGTCTTCAATCGAATCAAAACTGTTTCTTCGGAGTGGTCTTTTGTGTTTTGGAAATAGCCAGAAGACACACGGAGGTGAAAAAGGTGATTGCGGAACGATATTAGTTGCATTTTTGGCGAAAAAGTCGCAAAGAATCAGTGCTGTTTTTCGAGAAAATTTGGCATTTTTGGTATCAATGGAGACATCTTTCAAAATGGTATTAATTGATCCTTTTGGTAAGCCAATTTTAGTCCGGTCAAATTAGACATTTGAAGTTACATAAATTAACAGCAAGCTGAAAGTTGGTGTAATTGTTTAAAACATAGTTAAAAATAATATCTGAAAGTTCCCCATCATTCCGAGGTGTGCTAAAATTTTTATTCGAGGTCAAAGGTCAAAAATCTTGAATAAAATTGGTTTTTCGCGATTTTCAGAAAAACGGTAAGTTTTATCATAAAATTATCTGAGACATAATTGTAGATCATAAAATTCTCTATAAAAAATGTACCTAAACTTTTTTTCTAGATCCACCGTTTCTGAGATATAGCGAGTCAAATAATTGTAAAAGTTGTAATCGTCATAATATGCACACGTTTCCACGCCACCAATGAGGTAGTGTACTTGCTGCAGCTAAAAGATAACGCGAAGAGCATGAAGCCAGTAGTGAAGTGATTCAGCTTTTTGTTTTGCAAATCTATGCTTATTTTGTGGCAAGGAATTCAATGAAGAGCATGAGAGAAAAAAATCCGTAGATTCTCGCCGTCGAATTAGCCAAGTAAGTACTCTTGATTTTAAAGAGTCAATTTTGGAAGTAGCTCGGACTCGTTCCGATGCCACAGCGAAAGCCGTTATTGCTCGAAACGAATATGATTTGGTTGCTGCTGAAGCTAAGTATCATCGAGATTGCCAGGTTTCTTTCTTGAAACCTTACACTGGGGGTAAAGTTGGTCGTCCTCAAGACGAACCTATGAATCTGACAATGGATGAAATATTTACATTGAAAACAGCGATGACTGTCAGTTCACTTTAAATGAACTAAGTAATGTTTGCAAAACTACAACTTTGGATAATAGGACGATAAAGATGCGACTAAAAATTAAGTATGGGGATAAACTTATTATCACAGAAAAATCGGGAGCATCAACATTTATATGCTTAAAAGACAATCGTCATGATATTTTGAATAAAGCTTGGTACGAAAAAAAAAATGAATATAAAAGAAGAACAATTCAGAATTCTAGAAGCAGCAGCGGCTGTAATTCGCGAAGATATTCAAGCCGCAATGTTTGATAATTCTAACTACCCTCCACCAGGTCGCATGTTTGAAGATTTAAACAATGAAATCTTATAATAATACAATAATGTACGAAGCAGCAGCAGTTTTTCATCGTCCTCCTCATGTTTTACCGCCAGAAAGTGGAACACTTCTTAAATACGTTGCAGACAATGCGGATATCAATGTCAATATCTTAGACGGTAATAACACGCTCCACATAATGGGTATTATTGAAATTGTTACCCCAAAACAATCGGTTTTACTGGAAGAACCGATGCCACGAATAAAAGAAGCTCTTTCAGCTAAAGATTTCAAGGCAAAAGCTCATGTGCCCATACAGATCTATCAAAACGATGGTGTAGTAGGTTACAGTAAAATAAGTGTCCAAGATTTTGCATATGGGACTGAAACGGTATCTTTCCTCAAAAAAACTGATGTTGTATGGTTTTATGGGGAATGAAAAAATGCGTCTTAATAGGCTTACTGGGGAAACCACGTTAAAGAAAACGCGCTAAGTACACTACCTCATTGGTGGCGTGGAAACGTGTGCATATTATGACGATTACAACTTTTACAATTATTTGACTCGCTATATCTCAGAAACGGTGGATCTAAGAAAAAAAGTTTAGGTACATTTTTTATAGAGAATTTTATGATCTACAATTATGTCTCAGATAATTTTATGATAAAACTTACCGTTTTTCTGAAAATCGCGAAAAACCAATTTTATTCAAGATTTTTGACCTTTGACCTCGAATAAAAATTTTAGCACACCTCGGAATGATGGGGAACTTTCAGATATTACTTTTAACTATGTTTTAAACAATTACACCAACTTTCAGCTTGCTGTTAATTTATGTAACTTTACCCTTCTTTTTTGGTCTAATTTGACCGGACTATTTCATCAGCAATGTCTCTTATAGTTAATCGACTGTTTGCTAGCACTTATCCTTTTACTTTTTGAATGTGAGCATCGTCAGTTGAGGTCGATGGTCGACCAGGGCACTCTTCGTCTTCAACGCGTTCTCTACCTTCTTTGAACAATTTATATCAATCATGTGTTATTGATTTTGGTAGAGCTCGGTCCCCGTAAGCCTCCTTCAACATTTTAAACGCTTCAGCAGCATTTATTTCATTCAGGAAGCAACATTTTTTTTGTTGAATAATTTTAGACAAATTCTCTTTTTGTGTCGCACAAAAACAAGTGTAACTCAAACACTAATGAAAATTTTGTCACATAATTTGGCATGGAAGTCAGGAACAGTTGTACCAACCTAAAAAAAAAAAATTGAGGGAAAATATGTACCCGCGTAATTTAAATCGAAAAATTCCACCTAGTTTTTGGGCACAGTAGTAAGTACATCGGCACAAAAAAGCTCAGTTTCCGTTAATTTTGTAGGAATTGGTTTTATTCACACCGCATGTTCTATGTATCTTTTGTAGCTGTTATCTATTTTCAAATCTTATTTGATAAAAATAATAGTCTGATCATCTTTAAATGAAATGCTCTATTATAGGACCCTGACAAATCATAACTTTTGGTTGGCATATAAAAAATTTCAATACCGCTGAACCTAACGTCTTGCTTTATGGGTAAAGTAGTAGGCCAATAACTTTTCAGCCTGCCCTCGAAGATACTACTATGCATGTATGTAGGTACTTACACAATCGTTCTTGCGAGCGCTTTTTGGCAAAATAAGAGTATCTGACAGTTGAGTTGGGATGACTTTAAAAATTGTTTTTCATTTTAATTTGTTTACTGTTTAACGCTGGCATACATAGTACATGCGTACATATGTATGTATTGTATTGTTATGTATATGTATGCACAAAAAGAGACACGTTCAGTACGATCCCAATAAGTTAATACATTATGTTCGTATGCATGTATGCGCTTGTTATGAGTGTATTCGCATTATAAATTAAAATGCAGAAACAAGCAACATTTTTTTTGTGTTTTGTTTTTTGCAATTTTATTGTTTAAAGTCGACTACACACAAAAATACGTCAGCAAATTAAGCGCGAACAAAAACAAAAATGATCATGGCAGAGCGAGGGCAGCAACGAACTGTTGAGATGGACAAACACAAAAGAGCGAACGAGTGGACTAGTGACAAAATGCTCTCAAACAAGTAAACTTCAAAAAGCAAAACCATACTCACACACACACATGCACATATACGGCATATGTATTGAGTGCTGAGTGTAAACAAACCGCAACAAAAATATGCAATAGTGAGGAAGAGAGTAAAAACAGTGTTGCCAAAATGTTGGACAAAATTTTAAAAACCAAAACAAACAAATAGAATGGTTGCTGCTTTTTTTTGTGAAATAAAATATTTAAAACAAGTAGTATATATATATACTAGCATAGGTATTTTCTTACATACATACATATGTTTATAGCTCGTTCATTTAACTTAAGTATGATAACAATACATGCGTATATATACATATTAGTTTAAGTTACATATTCGAATGGCCGGCTGGCTTATCTAAATAGTAGGCAAGCACAGCTGAAGCTAAAGTACTAAGAATTTTATACGCTCTTTTACAAATACATATTTACATACATATGTATATGTATATGCATGTGTCCAATACAGAGAGCAACAGATAATGGCTAATCAGCCAAAACAGTGCGGAATTTGAGTAAGCAAAAATAAAAAAACAAACAATATACCCCCTCTTATGCACATATGTATATATACATATATATAGACAAAGCTGTTTGAATATTAGTTTTAGTTTTTTAAATCGAAAATCAATCAAAAAGTAAACAAACAATAAAGGAAAACCAACATTAAACGGTAGTTTAAATTTTCTACATTGAGAATCAAACACAAATATCAAACTCGTATTTTTTTTCCTTAGGGGCAATGACATTTATCTTTCAGGAAAGGCAATTTCTTGATTAATTAAACCTGATATTAACATATGCTTTAAGGTAAAAAGGGTAGTGCAGCAGATGTCTGAGCTAACTTTAACTAAATTATGATCAGGATGACTAGAGAAGTCAATATAACTGTCCATATCCGTCTGTCTTCGCATAGTTATTAATAGAGATCCCTATGCTCCTCCCAGGTCCGACTGGCAAAATAGTCTGTCAGGGAATTATGTATATATACATACGTCTGTAGACACACCTAGATCTCAAAGCTGATAAGAGCTAGAAGAACTAGATAGAATTACGATCGAAAAAATAGGCTAATCGGCAAAGAAAAAGTTGAGCAGGTTTGTCTAACCGTACTAACGTTTTTTTTTGGAGAGTATCCAATGCCGTTGTGAAGAGTTTAGGGGGGTAATACGACTAAATGATTCTAAATTTTAGGTAACAATTTAAAAAAAATGAAATCATACCTGATAAGGACGAAATCGTATATTTACCATTCCTAGAAGTTAAAGACGAAACAACAGAAGGACCAGTTAGAGAAGAAGAGCTTGAGTATGCCATACAGACAATAAAAATTGGAAAAGCCAGATGAAATAGCCCCGGAACTCATTAAATATGGTGGTCTAGAGATTCAAAAATCCTTAACTGAACTGTTTCAAAAAGCATGAGATGAAAATAGGATACCTGGAAAGAAAATCTGATAACAAAAATTCACAAAAAGGGTAGTAGCTACGACTGTAAGAACTACAGGCCAATAACATTATCGTGTTTAAGCCAATGTATTGGACTTAGGCGAGTAGTAGAAGAAGGAGCATGCAGCGTTCAGACCGGGTAGACAAACACAAGACCACATCTTCATTTTAAGAGCCATCATGGAAAAATGAATGGCTAAGGAGAAGGATCAGTGGCCGTCGGTGGCGTAAGTGGTAGCGTACTCGCCTCTAAAACCGAAGGTCGGTGGTTCGATTCCCCGCAGCAGCACTGCTGCATTTGCCTAGCACTGGCATCGCTAGCTCAAACACGCTATTTGCCATGAAAGTCTCTATTAATTAAAGACACCGCCATTCGGATTTGGCTATAAACTGTAGGTCCCTGTTCTGTTCGAGCAGTTATTAATAGAGATCCCCAATGCCCCTCCTCCAAGGGGTCTAACAGGGAATTATTTTAAGGGGAAGAATCTTTTCCTAGCGTTCGTAGACTTAAAAGCGGCGTTTGATAGTGTGCCAAAACAACATGTATGGGAGGTGCTAAAAACTAAAATTGTTCCAGAGAGACTGATAAACGGTATTAAAAGTGTATATGACGGGGAAAGTAAGACTACAGGGGGAGAAGTCAGAAGTATTTGAAATATGCAAAGGATTAAAGCAAGGAGACAGTCTTAGCCGACTACTGTTCATCATCATTCATGGATGAAATAGCTAAATCGTGTAAGAGGCAAACAGAAAAAAACAAAGATTGGCAACTGGAGACTTCAACCCATCTACCTGCAATTCCTATTATATGCGGACGATATTGTTATCATAGCAAACAATCCGTTGAGGCTACGAAATGCATTAGAGAAGTGGTCCAACAATCTAAAAAGAAAGGGAATGGAGGTCAATATAACCAAGAGCAAAGTAATGTGGGTCTCTAAAGAGGATAGGTCGACAGAGAATCTGCATATAACATGCAACGGCAGAGAATTAGAGAGAGTTGAATCCTATGAATACCTCGGAACCATTGTTAGCTGCAAGGGAAATATAGACCAAGTGCTAAGCCGGACCCAGAAAGCGGTCTCAGCGTACTATCGGATAAGTAACACAATAGTGGGTAAACGAGAGATAAGCACAAAAACAAAACTCAAGCTTTACAACACGGTTATAGTACCAATAGCACTGTACAGTACCGAGTGCTGCCCGCTATTAGAAAAACATCTGAGTGAATTTCAGGCAACGGAAATGAAATACGTACGAAGGGTCGCAGAAAAGACCAGAAGAGATATGGTCAGAAATGAAAGAATACGTTCAGAAGTAGGGCAGAAGAAGTCGATTATACAAGAATTCGAGGAGAGACATCGGATGAACGAGTCAAGAAAGGCCAAACAGGTACTGGAAATGAGAACGGAAGGCAATGCACCGAGAGGAAGACCCCGAAAAACTTGGAAAAATCGCATCCAGGATGTGGGAAGGATGAGGGGCAGAACCCTGGCAGAGATGAGAATAGAGAGCCGGGACCGACATAATTGGAGAAGATGGATATCCCGAGGCTACCCCGACGCCTAACAGCAAATGGGGATTGAAGAAGAAGATTCTAAGCAGTACACTGATTCAATTTTTGTATGGTAGCTATATAAAATAGTGTATCAATTTTGATGAAGTTAAACATAAATGTTAAAACTAAATCAAAATGCAAACAGCACAAATTTGTTCAAAATTGGTCTACTCTTTTGTATAGCTACCAGATATTTAGCTGGTGCCAAATAGAAGGTCTATTTCAGAGACACGCATAACTGCTCAGTGCATTGCGTGACCTTCGAATTGTTGGATTTTGAGTAGCGAGTATACCTTTTAAGGTCAAAAATATTGTTCCTATTTAAATGTAGTGAAAATCATGTATAACGATAGAGTATATGTATTTTATAAGGTGACCGGATTAATCTCTATTTAAGCGTTTTTAAATGTATATATACATATGTAGGTACATAATTGCATACA
Organism: Chymomyza amoena; assembly: GCA_037043745.1. Lineage (NCBI taxonomy): Eukaryota > Metazoa > Arthropoda > Insecta > Diptera > Drosophilidae > Chymomyza > Chymomyza amoena. Next base: position 198,969 of record JBAMAX010000538.1, read on the forward strand.
TACATATGCTATAAGTAAGATATGCTTTCTACGAACTGAGACACGCCTTTAAAATTGTATGTTTTTTTTAAATCTTTTTTAATGATAAGAACCTTTGCAGTGGCAATTCCATGTATTCACGCTAGCATTCTTAATGTACTATGTAAGTACGCATACATAAAAGGATGTCGGTGTTATCGACTACTAATTTACATAAGCATATATGCTATGATTGTATGTACATAAAAGATTTCAGTGGCGTAGATAGCCTTTTGAGACTTAATATAAAAAAAAATCATTCTAATTACGAAAAATGGCGTACGTAAAGTCGGGCGCAGACGACTTTCGGATACCCTGTACCAATAGCTTGCAATAAAATCCGGTTCCTTCACAAAAAACCAAAAACAGAAAAATTTTTAAGCAAACATTTATTTTTTGACCGATCGTTCCTATGGGAGCTATATGATATAATCAACCAATTTCGATCAAATTTGACACAGTGCTTTAATACCTTCAAAAAGATCTGAATGCCGAATTTAGTTCAAATATATGCACAAACAAACGCAACACAACGAATTTTGTATTAAAAACGTTTTTTGGACCGTTTTGGGCTATGGGAGCTATATGATATAGTCTACCGATTTTAATTTAATTTGGTACAATGCTTAAGACCTATAAAAAACTTACAAGCGCCAAATTTAATTTCAATATCTTTACAAACAAACAAAACACAACAAATTATGTTAAAAAATCGATTTTTTGGAAGATCGGCCCCATACGATACAGTCAACCGATTTTGTTCAAATTTGGCACATCGCTTAAGTGCTCTAAAAAATTTTCAAATGCCAAATCTGGTTACGATGTCTTTATTAAAAAAACAAAATATAGCGAATTTTAATTTATAAAAGTTATTTTGGCCGATCGGTCCTATGGGAGCTATATGATATAGTCAACCGATTTTGATTTTTGGTACAGTGCTTGGAAACCATAAACAACTTTTGAATACCAAATTTGGTTACGATATCTTCATGAACATACGAATTATCCATCTAAAACCTTTTTTTTTTGTCGAGGTCGTCTCAAACACCCATATGGGAACTATATAATATATCCCCGATATCACAAAAATAAAATCAACGTGTCTCCTATGGAATAATATGGGATCTAATGTGAAATGTGGTTACTCTAACTCTTACCATCTCTGAGATCTAGGCGTTCAAACGGACAGACGGACATGGGTATATCGACTTCTCTAGTCACCCTGACCATATTTTAGGTTACTTTGGGGTGTCTCCGACGACTCGTACTACATGTTACATACATTTTCGGCTTGCACAAACTTAATATACCCTTTGTACCATACGGTATAGGGTATAAAAAGCTGAAACTACCAAAATTGCAAGGTTTTTTAGATCTTTATTATGAAGTTTCTAAGAATATGTCCAATTTGATTTATTTTTAAATGTGCCCTAATTTACTTTCTCTTTATATACCGGTAATAATATTTATTAAACGTTGATAAAAAATGTATTTCGCAACACTATCTGAAAACGGCCAGTACAAAGTTGGCCATTTTGTTACTCACTTTGTGGAATTTTTTTAAAAAACTTTATATGTTATAATAATTTTTTTTAAGAATTCTACTGAATTTGCGTTGTTAATCCTAGATTTGTTATTAGAAATAATAAGACTTACATTTTTTTGAAGTAATTTGTAAAAAAAAAAAAAATCCTCACAGAAAAACTTTCACGGAATTAGATATACAAATTTAATATTCTTAAGCTTTGATTAGGGTAAATTAATTTGTCAAGTATTTTTCAAATATTCGCGTTTAACCTAAAAATGATGCTAAATTGAAAATACAGAAGTCGTCCTCAACGAAACTTTTTGTAACGACAATGAAACTATACCAATTCTGGGCGGACTTAAGATTTCTAAGAAGTCAACTTTTATTGCTAAATATTTTCCAGAGACTTTTTCTGATACCTCATCAAAGCGAAACGTATTTTCCTTCTATCCGTAAAGAAACTTAATTTTTATACTTTATACACAGATTACGGATTTTCATTGTTTCGTACAATCTTGCAAAACTCAAAACAACTAAGAGATGAAAATCTACATCTAAGATATAGTGGTTTTATTTAAAAATTTTAGCTTTTAACCCCTATTATCTACGCCACTGCAAGTTCTTATAAGTAATACATTTATGTATATGCATTTATTTGTGTTAGTCAGAGTGACGATGAACGTCAAGTAATGCCCTCCCTCAACGTAGTGAATTTTTTCCTAACCACATTACTAAAGATAAAGTAACACAATTTTCCGTATAGTTATAAATATTTAGTAGTTCCCCTTTTTAATATTTTACGAGGCTTGTTAACACTTAGTTCATAGGTAAAGCAATGGCATTTTTATCTATACATAGACCATGGTATAATTAAATTGGACAACTAAATTGACTTTTAATTATTGCCTCTAAGTTAGTGTTAGACAAGCCCTTATTAAAAATTTAAAATACATATTAATATTTTAAACGCTTTTTACTTTGACAAAAACACTCACCTATGCTATTTGTATCATCACAAAAATTTGTTGCTTCCGTAAAGTGTGGTGGAGTCCGACGAATGAAATCCCATCAAGCGTTCATCTGTGTGACAAGACTTCAACGCTTTAACACGTTGATAAATGTTTCGTGGGGCACGCGAATATTTGCAAACATGCGCATTTTTTTCTTGCCCTCCGATTGCTGCTTCAGAAGCTTCATGCGTCGCGTCACATCGCCACCATACTGTTTTTTTTTTTAAGAAAGAAAGAAAATTGTATTGTTTATTGAATCTTTTGTGTAATATTTAATATCTTTTATAGTTACTTTTGAAACAAAAAAAAAAAACATATGGCTGTTCAAGTTCGGTTATTGACTTATTAAAAATTCTATACATGATAAGTGTCTTAAGACGGGAGAGATATTTGTCTGGCAATACTGAAAACCTTCAGCTTTTGGTTTTAAAACATTTTAGCTTTTAATAAGCGGACCAAAGTTGTTACAAACCTAATAATTAATTTGATTTCAACTTACGAGCTTGGCAGTCACATCCTTGCGATATGCCTTAATTGTTTCGCGTGCAAGAACTTTGCTACCCACGCACGCTTGTATAGCAATCTGCACCATTTGTCTTGGTATCAGATCCTTAAGTCTATGCACCATGTCACGCGCAACGCCTGTAGCCTTTGAGGCGTGTACAATGCGACATAGCTCCTCGACGGCACGTCCGTTCAGATGTATGTCCAGACGTACTAGATCTGTGGCATGGTAACCATAATCCTCATAGCTGAAGCTTGCATAGCCGGAACTGAGTGATTTAAGGCGATCATGAAAATCCAAAATGATCTCGCTCAGAGGTAAAATATATTTCATTAGCAAGCGTGTTTCATCAATATTAATGGAACTTTGTTGCACACCACGACGCTCAACGCATAGTCCAATTATTGGACCCACATAATCGCTAGGCGTTATTATTGTGCCAATAACAAGCGGCTCATAATATTCCTTAATGTTGAGAGGCTCTGGAAAGAGTGCTGCGTTGGATATTTCTAATGTATCGGTGCCAGATTGTTTGATCAGTTTTGGATTGCGTAGCACAACGTGATAGGTAACTGAGGGTGCAGTAATAATGGGTTCGGCTCCGTGTTCCTGCTCCAGACGCTGGCAGAATACCTCCATGTGCAGCAGGCCCAAAAAACCTAAGCGCCAGCCTTGGCCTAAGGCGGGACTAGAGTCCACTTTGACCGTTACAGCAGAATCATTAAGCACCATCTTTTCAATGGCACTACGCAAGGCCACATGCTTGGATTGATCCACAGGAAAAACGCCAGCGAATACCAACGGTGGTTGCGGTTTATAATTTCCAGCAGCGGTCGTTTCTTGATTTTTCAGGTGTATGGTATCGCCAATAATAGATTCCTTGCTGTTGCGCATATTGCAGGCAACAAGACCCACCTGACCAGCGGCCAAAACGGGCACATTTAATTCAGCTGGGCGTAACACAGATAAGCTTTTGACGGGATAAATCTTTTTGGTGGCAATAGATTGTATATCCTGGCCTTGATCTAATTTACCATTGAGCACATATATCAGATTTAAGGCGCCGCGATATTTGTCAAACCAACTATCAAATATCAGAGCACGAAATGCACTGTTTCGGTTTACATTAGGCGCAGGAATGGTTTCAATTACACGCTGCAATACCTCTAGCACGCCGGTGCCTAATTTGGCTGATATCTGTCGTTTGCAAGACAATTCTTTAAATCATTTGGCGTTTAGTTTCAAAGATATCGAGCTCACCTTAAGAACTGTAGCAGGATCAATGCCGAACAGTGATTCCATATCCTTGCATACCTTCTCTGGTTGGGCATGCTTTATATCTATTTTATTCAAAACGGGCACAACAACCAGTTCACGTTGTTTTGCCAGATGGTAATTAGCTACAGTCTGCGCTTGCACGCCATGGCAGGCATCTACAAGCAATATAACTCCGTCGCAGGCGGCTAGAGAGCGGGAAACCTGGTGGAGTACAGTAACACAAATTATTTAAAGAACTTATGTATAAGATAGGTTAATAAGAGGCAAGAGGAATCGCAATTTTAAGAACTAGCAACATGCATTGCTTAATTGAGTGTGATTTGTAATCAACTTTTATATAGCTTAACTTTTGCCAAATATAATTGATATTATGGAAAAAGTATGGTTAATTCCAACCTACCTCATTACTAAAATCTACATGCCCAGGCGTATCTATGAGATTTAGCAGATAAACTTCTCCATTGTGTTTATGGAATATGGATGCAGTTTGAGCTTTTACAGTAATGCCACGCTCACGCTCCACTTGGAGATTATCAAGCACTTGATGCTGACCCGCATTGCGTGATATAGCACCAGTAAGCTCCAGCAGACGATCGGCTAGTGTGCTCTTGCCATGATCGACGTGCGCTATTATACTAAAGTTGCGTATACGTTCCACCGGAGTTTGCACAAATTCCTGCAATATGGCATTATCTGTGGTTAACGACTCCGCTGTTTCTGATTTGGAAGTCCAATTGGAACGAGTGGTGCAAAAGGCGCGAAGAGCATGTCTGTAGCAGCTGCAAGTAGATGTATATGAAATGAGGGCGTTAGTTTGATTTGTAGGGTTTGCTACACACACAAATCCACGAAATACACCTCTTTTGCACGTAACCGCCATTTGTACGCAACAATGTCCAAAAAATGGTTTTCAACATGTTTCCCAGGTGTTTTAAATGCTTGCAGACATCTTTTTAATTTTTAATGCACCGGCTATGTTACAACATAACATGTGCACATTTTTCTTTAAAGCTGCCATATGTTAAAAGCCCAATACAAAAGTCTGGCAGCACTGTACATTTTGCGGGCAATTTGTGAGTTGCCTTCAATGTTGCCATATTTTGTTTTGTGCTTAACAAAGGTCATCAACGTTTGAAATTCAAACTTTGAATATTGAACGTTACAAAACGCAATCATTAACCCTAAAGCGCTTACGTCTGTTACAAACGTTAAAATTATTATAGCCAATAAAAATTAGCAAAAGTCAAATTTTGCATAATTTGCAGCAGTACAACCAACGACTGGGGTTCGACAGGGTTTTCTCTTTTCCCCCGTTCTCTTTCTGTATACTGTAAAAAACGGTAGACGAACACCAGCGGGGCATCCAATGGACACTCAATGAATGTCCATCCGACATTTAGGCATGGAAAATAAGATAAATGATATTGTAACAGAATCTAGTAAAAAGGGCCTTACAATTAACACAGCAAAAACAAAATGTCTCTGTCTAAACGCAAACAACAATGCCCGCCCTACCTTTTATCGTAAATAACTGTCCGATTGAAGAAGTTGCCAACAATCGCGTACCTTGGCAGTATAATCGCGCGAGGTGGAGGTACCAGCGTGGATGTTGCGGCCAGAATCGACAAAGCAAAAGCAGTATTTGCACAGCTTAGTAAAATCTGCAGGTCTACCATATTCTCGTACAAACGTTAAATCTGTTCTCTTGTATGGATGCGAAACTTGGTTTACAACAAAGAGTATAACCCATAAGATTCAAGTCTTTATTAACAGCTATCTGCGAAGAATCTTGAAAATCTGGTGGCCGAATGTTATTTCAAAAGCAGATCTCCACAGAAGATCCAACGAGATACCCATCGCCAATGAAATTAGGCAAGAGGGCGGCCAAAAACATCTTGGTGAAGACTCTGCAAAAAAAAGTTGAAGATAGCGGAAAAACCTGGTGTGAACTAAAAGCTCTAGCTCCCAACCGGGATCATTGGGAAAAATTCACGATGGCCCTATGCTCCAGTAGGAGTAACAGGACATATTTTACTTGTCGTCCGCTTATAATGTTAGAGAAAAACAATTACCATATAAAAGTAGTATAAAAAGCATATATGTATTTATAGGTATAATATATATATATATTATATAATCGATAGAATAGTTCATATACAATAAAAAAAAAAAAGATTAATTTCATATACTGTGCGCGTGTTATGTACATATATGTATATGTAAATGCATACGTACAATATTGAAAGACAATTTGTCAAAATTTAAAACATTACAAACTATTAATCTACCATATGCATTTACACATATATATGCTATAGCTTAAAATAAACTTTATGACAATAACTTTGCAATCGGAACAATTTTTTATTGCAGACAAAAGCCTAAAGCTTATAAATTAATTTACACATAAAACGTTTTTAGCTGCCAGTATAAAATTCCGTCGTGGCCACCAAATCGCCCATTATTTTGAGACTAATAAACGAAACAAAGTTAAACATACAATTGTATCAGCTGAATAAAGTACATTACTTAACTTATTTAGATACGATACAAATACAATAAGAATTTAAGTTTGATTCTCTTGTTAATAACGACGACTGTTGTCTAAATATATAATAGGAATACAGTTGTAAATCATTTTATATTTTATTTTCTACTTTTAGGAGTGATATGAAGTGTGTGTTTCGAGATAATTACTTCATTTATCTTTTGCAAGACTATAATATATTATTTAATAAGCAATTGCATTGCAAGCGGCTTGCATTTTACATTACAGTAATAAAAAAATCACGATAGATTAAATACATATTAAATGAATGTATGCATTGTATTGTGTGGGTGTGTTCATATAGCTGAGTTTTAGAATGCAAGTTTAATTGTAATAATAATAATAATAATTATTTAGCGCCCTTCGTGTTGCATGAGTTTTGCACCCTTTTGCGTGTCTTTCTGCTTTTATGCCAAGCAGCTTAAACTTAAGTATGTCAAATGATGCGTACAAAAAATATATACTATATATATATATATGTGTGTTTATGCTCCTCTATATTATAAATATAAATTGCACAAATACGTGCTGCTCCCATCCAGTCTCTCCTTCCGTAAATACTTGAATTATTTCTGCATTTGCATGCGGGCTTGCATTTGTGCAAGCATTTCTTGCATGCGACGCAGCTCTGCTTCCTTTTCCTGCAGTATACGATCTTTTTCGGTGAGTGAATTTCCCTGAGTGGGTATAATGCTATCACGCTCGGGCCTTATGCCATTCTCCTTGCCTTTAATGCCTTTCGCGAGGCGATCAGAGCGATAGTTTTCATAGTGCACCTCTTGAGTCACCTCCTGCAGATCCTGCATGTGCGTGCTATAAAAATAAAGAATAAAAAACATACAAACATTATTAAACAGTTCTGAAGCTAAGTTACTTCTTGCAAAGCTCGAGGTTTTGTGAACTTACATGAGCATTGTGCGCAGCTTGATGAAATCACAGTGATCTGGATTTTCAACTTCTACCACACCCCAGGGATACAGGCGTCCACGCACCTTTTTGCCCTTTACTTCGAGCAGTGTATTTGCGCCACAAACGGCAAAAGGCACAGCTTCTTTTAGTTGCTTAACTTGTTCTTTGTAGTCTTCATCCTCATCTGAATCACAGTCAGGCAGTGGATAAATTTTAATGCCGTGGCTTTCAATTTCCTGCAGAATGCGGCATTTTAAGCGTAAAATCTCCTTTTTAGTTAAGCAATCAGCTTTGGCTATAACCGGCACAATATTCACTTTGGAATGCAATTTTTTCATAAACTCTACATCCAGCGGCTTAAGTCCATGACCAAATGGCGATATAAAGTAAAAGCAGCAATGTATGCGATTATCAACAATATTACGTCGATTTAAGCCGCTTTCATCGCGCAAAAAGCGCTCATATTGCTCATCAATATATTCAAGTATGGCTCCAAAGCTGTTGGAATTGTCAATGGCATCACCAAAACCAGGCGTATCCACAACGGTTAGACGCAATTTTACACCACGCTCTTCAATCTCAACAGTAGAGGCTTCTAATTTGACAGTTTGTTTTTGTTTTTCTGTAAACCAAAAAAAAGTTGGTCTTGCAATTGTTTTTTGATTTTTTTTTTTTAACTCATATTTAACTTACCAATTGCATCGGGTATAATGCGTTCGGGATATAAATCGGTTAGAAACAAGCTATTAACTAAGGTCGATTTACCTAAGCCCGATTCGCCAACCACCATCAAAGTAAATTCGAAACCTTTTTTTACCGATTTTCGGTGCACTTGATTCGGTAAATTAGCAAAGCCCACATAACCGGGTGTTTCAATGCTGGAAAACTAAAATAAAAAGTAAACAAACTAAAGTATTATATAGTGCAACAGTGTAAGATTTTTTGTATGTCAAACTATAGTTTTTTTACATATAACTAAATGCGCCTCTGCTACCATACAATGCTTTTTTTTAAGGTAAGCTGGATTTAGGCCGGAGCCCCGCTTTTGCTTTCATTATTTACTTAATTGTGTCGTCTGCTACGGTTCCTTATTATTTGCGGAAATCTTATTGTTATGGCCCTCTTAATTAAAGATCTCTATATGTACCTAAAATTTCCATTTCATTTACACCACGCACAGGCGGCGACTTCGAAGCATAAATGAGATTCCAGTTAATTGAATGAAAGTAGCGGGTGGCTATTTTAAATGCTTGGCACGAGTAAATTTCTCTGACATACATATGCACATGCATATACAAATGTTTGTTTACCACTTGCTATTGTACTACAAATAAATAATAACAATAGCAATTGTCTATACATACACGGTGAAATTATGCTTGTATATAGGTCAAAGGCAGAGACGTGGAAATATGCAATTACAGCGAAATTAATTAAAAGTAAACAACGAAGCGTATAAGTTTATATTGAAAACTTTAGATGGACTTAGTAGATAAACACTTGTATAACTTGCATATATATATTTTTTGTTTATATAGAATAATTGCTAGCCGGCTTAATAGCGCAATACATACATACATAGCTTTATCTATAGCTAGTTTAAAGTGAAATGAAGCATCGCATAAATCAACAAATATTGAATTTACATATGTGCTTACACATGTGCAAGATATCTGAGCATATGTATGTATGTACTTACATACTTGCATATAATATGCACATGCACAAAGCGACTGACACTTCTGCTGCTACTGCACCCATGAGTTTCAGTTTGCCTGATGATGATAAGCATACATTCCCGCTGTGAAAACAATGTGAATGTGTCTGCATGATATATTAAGCCCCAGGCCGCGCCCTCCCGAATCAATACAAACAATTGAAATCCTCCATACATGCATGCATTTATATATATTTATATATACACGTAAATGTGCTGCGGTACTTACGCCCTTTGTATCAGCCATTTTAGTTATTGTTAGTCCGGTTTTTTTTGTTTTATTTTGAAGTATAACTAAGCCACAGTCAACTGTTTAGAAACTTAAATTTGATTGTTGTATTAAACACAAAAGTTATACAGAGTTACTACAACGTTTGTACAAAAATAATTTAAAAAACACAAAATTATAATGACGAACAAAATGAACTAGACTAGGCATATAAAAGAGCATCGATAGCATACTATCGATACGTGTATCGATTGACGAGTTATTTTTGCCAGCAGCACAACACCAATTTTACAACACATAGTTTGCGCTATTTATCACAAACGGCATGTTTTTTGATCTGGCAGCACTATGCCGCTTAAAAATACAACGTACTTTTAGTCAATTTTGAATTTTTATGCTTAATTCCCAAAGTTTTAAAGCTAGCTTTTTTGTTCTGAATTGAAAACACTTCGTAATTAACTTGTAGTATTTATTTTGTAAAACAATACATACACATATTATTTTTTTTTTACTTTATGTACTTATTTTCACGATACATATTTATTTCTATGAGTTTTGTTTTTCTTAAATGAATTTAAAATATGTTCACGTCGTAAAGGGGTTATTCACAAAACATTTAGATGACATGGTCAAATATATTTACGCATAAGTTTATAAATGTAATAATTTGAATAAAAAGTTACAGTCCATGCTAATGCCAAAAGGTTTTTTGCAATAATTCTCAATTTCTTTCTTCTTTAACTACCGATTACATTTCAAACTGTAGCTTAATTAAATATATATGTACGTTTAATATTGTGTATGTGTATGTACGCGTTTTGCATTCAGGAATGAAGCAACGCTCTAACTATTCCATAGTATACATGTATGCTTTAATATATATATATATAAATATATTTATCATATATGTATATTTATGTACGTATGACGTTCACCAAACATCGACTAGAATGTGTGTAAATAAAGCAAAAACAACTTAAGAAAATTCAATAAAATTGTTGAAATTTAACGAAATGAGTTCTTAATAACTAAGTTGACCAACTATCCAATTATTTATGTAATTAATCGCGGCGCATGCAAGCCGTGCACATTCTCGATGGGCGGGCAGTGCGTAGCGCCCGGTGGTCCCCAATCATGTAGACCACGTGAGTTGGCCAAACGATGTGTCAAACGATGAGCAATGCTAAAGCCGCCGCTGCCCTCCAATTGTGTGAGCACAATTATGACTTGTCTGTAAATAATAGAAAATCAATACAACAAAATGAATCTTTGTTTAAATACTTGTATAAAAACGGCTGCAAGTTATAGTTATACCTTTGCAGTGGAGGCACCGAATCCACGGTCTTCAGTTCGCCACGCGTTGACACTACGTTGTAACTCTCCTGGCAATCACACTTGACATGTATCCACTTGTTTTCATGCCGATTCTCAACCATAACAACCAAACCAGCCCAACCCTATAGTGTTTGAACGAATTAATATCTCATTACATTGAATTCATTTTGTTTTCCTAGCTTACCTTGGTCAAATAGTACGCGGTCATGCCCTCGCGACCCTCATGTCGTTGACCTTTGGTCAGTGTCAAGCTTATAATAGCATCAGCCAACAAATGAGGTGAGGGACTTATTTGTTCGACTAGCAAGCGCTTTGAACTATGAATTGCCAATATGCATTGCGGATACTGATGGGGATCCTCAATGCCCGTATGCCAATGATTAAAAGCAAGACAAACCAATAGATAGATATCACGCTCCAACATCTTGTGGCAGCCCACAAAGCCACGCACCTAAAGATAATAAAAGTTAATGAAAAATATTAAAATTTTTAATGGACCTCCTCACCTGACGCTTGCTGTGTTCCACAAGTCGGCCAATTTCTGGTGTGGCTGGCGACCTTGTACGAAATATCACAACACATAGATCCAACTGTGAACGCTGAGATTTCTCCGAGTTTCTTTGACCCTCTTGAAAAAGTGTAAACTCTGCTTCAGTTGGTTCGAGCACGGTCAGGAGTACACAAGAGATGGAACACAAAGGTTGCAAGACACCCTGGGAATCGAAATACAAAGTCACAGAGATTAACCCATTTAATAATTTAGTACAGTTTAAAACAACAGTTAAATTAATATGTATATAGAATCTCGCACTATTTTGTATCGGAATGTAACTCACCTGCAATCGCACTTCATTCCAGCCAGAGCGCACTTTGCATATATCAATGCAATCAAAATAGTTGAGCACATCTTCAAAAGATATCCAAAAAACGCCTTCGGACGCTCCGTGAGGCATTAGTGCATCGCGTAGTTCATCAGTCCATAGCGTCGAATCGTCCGACCAATCACCACGCCACGAATAATGACCCCATGGATTACGCAGCTTCAGTAGCCTATGACCCTGTATATCCTTAACATCTAGCACTGAATAGGCATGTCGAGGACGCAGACCCTTATGCTGATACTCCTCTTCGTCCACTTTCATGTTTCCACCGCCACAACTAGCGCCCATTAGAAAGCGCACACAACGTGAGCTTAACAGTTGTGCCCAAATCAAGTCCTTATCGAGCTCATCCTCGCTTGGCATGGGTAATGAGCTGGCTTGTAGTGGAATGCTCTCGCATGGTGCACCCGTTAGAGTTGCCAGACCCTCAATAGCGCGTCCCGAAACGAGCGCTTCATAGCAGCCATGTATCTTGGCCACAGCCTTTTCTATGAGCGGTACCCACAGCTGCTTGCGCTTGGCCTGTGAGTAAACCAAATGTCCACGCTTATCGCAGGGCAAGAGATCATCCACCAATACTGTCGTCCACTTGCCATCCTTGCACAACCGCACTTGGTAGGCGCCCTGCGCGCAAATCTCTTTAGTGACCAGCACCTCTTTGACCAAATCTTCACGTTCAGCCAGCACAGCCAAGGCGCTCAATAGCCAGCAATTGCCTAGCACGCCCTGGCATATATCCGAGGGCAGCGGCGTGCGAAACACTGCCCAAGGCGGATAAGCGCCGCCATCACAGTTAATCTCATGCGGACGCCGCCATTGTACTACCGGATTACCCTCGGCTGCACTGCTGCCAGGATTATAGTAGAGACTCTTGGGCGCAGGAGGGAAGGAGTCGTCTACAAAGAGCTCATTGTTATCACGACAGTATTGTATGATGTTCTCCCATTTAGTCAGCGCTTCGGTTTCCTCAATTTGACGCAGATTCTCCATTAACTTGCTCTCCTGTCTAATGTCTGTGAGCGCTACGCGTATATACTTGCGCGTCAATGCATCGGTGAGTACAGTATTGACTAGACCACGTGGACTGGAGCATATATCGCACACTACAGAGGCGGCACAGTTTTCATATGTACAAGCCGGACATTGCCACTTTTTGATAAGACCTCCTGAACCAGCATTTGACGTATGCTGTTGTACAATATTGTAGGATGAGGCTGGCTGTGCCATTGCCAGACCGGCAGCCATGGAAATGTTGCGTGGCACTATGGACCCGCCAGTGCTGTGACGTTTGGGTATGGCGCCCGAGCTGCTGCGCTGATGGCCACCACTAGCCATGCCACGCGGTGAAGGACTGCGCGAGGCGCGCTGAATTGCAGCTGCTGGTAACTGTAGCTGCTGCTGCTGGTGTTGTTGTTGCTGCTGCTGTTGTTGTTGCACGCTTTTTATAACTGGTATTGTAGGCGTTTTGGGCTCAATCGCCACGGGCAGCGCTTGGGCAGCATCTACAACAGCTGCAACATTGCTGATGCTATTACTGTTGCTGGGCTGGCGCATTTGGTCTTCATATGACTGACCATCGGGACGCTCACGTATGGTTTCAACAGGCAGCAGACGTAAAGCCTTGCAGGCACTGCACATGCCCACTGCAAGTGAGTTCTTCAGCGTGCAATGACTGCAGGTCCAAAATTCACCCTTACGCAGAGTCATGTCTTCAATGGAAGAGATGCTTTTCAATTTGGAGCCACCACAGACAATGCAGGCCATGGCCGTGGAGTAATTGACTAGGGTGCACTTTTTGCAGGTCCATAACTCTTCCAGACGATGCTCGGCTACAAAATATAAGTTAAATTAACAAATATCAAAACAATACTTTAATTCAGCTATTGCAATAAATTGAATACCATTTAGTCACATTATTGTAATGCACTCAAAATGCTAACTTTAAATATTACAAATTGTTTTCACAAAAAAACTTCTTTCTGGCTTACCCGCTATAATTTGGGAATTGTATATAAGCTGCTCCGGTTTCGGCATGACATTAGGCGCCGCAATTAAATGGTTTTGGTTTACTTGCGCTGGCGGCATTGCTGTAGAAGAGGAGCTGCGCAATGTTTCGCAGATTTCACAACAATCAGTCCATGGGCGATTGTAAGCATAGGAACATTTAATGCATGCCCACATTTTGCGGCTATTTGGTAAGGGTTTATTGTCAGTGCGAGTGTTTTGAGGTATGGCTGTGGCTGCCGTCGCACTCGACGCCGTTACCGAGGACGACGACGACGTCGAGGAACCAGAATTGGATGTTGCTGTTGAGGTTGATGAGACACTGAGACGATTCGTTGGCTCATTCGTGCTGCAAAAGGTCATATACACGTAAATTAGAATGCAAAATTATCTATTATTATGCGGCGGCGGCGATAATTTAAATTTAGCAAAAATAAAACTTACTATAATTAAAATAAGCATTAAATAAAAATAAAAAAATGCTGCATTTTATGCATTGATAAATGTATTTCTTTGTTTAATACCTTTTAATGTAAAATTATGAACAAAATAGAAAAAATATTGCAATAACGACTATGAGTAAGCAATGCAGATCATGCGTGTGTTACAGTTAAAAAAAACAAAGCAAAAAAAGTAATTATCGATCGATAAACTGATAAGGTCGATAATGATAACAGCAGCAATGATTGGGCGTACATTTTTGATTCAGTCGTTTTGCGCGGTCCTTTCCAAACCTTTGCATAAATGGAATGTTCCGCATTAATATCTGCTGATCCAAGACTTGTTGTTATTGATTCACTTATTTCGTTAGTTTTGTTTGTTGTTTCCACATCGCTGGCCGTCTCACTATCCTGTTGCATATCGCTGTTATCGGTCACATCAAATGCCACACATTGCAAATTGTTGTTATTCGCAGCAATATGGTCACACGTTTTTACTGGTTGCAATTCATTTAAATGTTGCAGTGGTGCCTGCTGCTGCTGCTTCTTCTTGATCTTGTGCTGCTTGTTAACCTGCGCGTAGATAGGAGCCGCTGGCTCTGAGGCAGCTGCTCTTAGCTGTTGGGCAATGGCCACGCATTCATTTTCATATAATTGCTGTTTCGCTTTGCTGCAATTATTATTATTGTTTGTTGCCGTTGTTGTTGTATTATCACAGGGCATAACTTTGCTTCTGTTGGGAGCAATTGGACGCACCGGCTCCGACCAATCGTTTACGGCAATAAACACACCATTGCGTGGTATGGTAAACTGTGTGGGAGCTGTTGCCGCCTCGTGTACGGTGTCCAAGGGCAAAACGCTTTTATGTACACTTCGCGCATGGGCAGCAAAAGCAAGTTTTGTAGTGGAACCAGTTGCTGTTCCCACTGCGGATGCTTTGGTTTGTGGTTGCTGCTGAGCCTTGGCCGAACGCGACAGCGTTGTTATGGTAAAATTATATTTTTTCTTGGCGCAGCCTTCTCGATTTTTATTATTTTGATTTTTGTTATTATTGTTCTGTTTGCGACGACAAAATGTATCATTCGCAATGGCAAAACGTGAATTACTACAGACGGCGGGTAGCTTGGAAGTGTCGGCATTAAATCCTGTAAAATATAAGCTTTTAATTATGATAATACTTAGTATAAAAAAAAAGCACATTTGTTGTTGCAACAGCTTATTAATTAAGAGCATGCGGTCATAGCGACATTGGAAATGTGACGCATTCGAAACGTCTGTGCGCAGAGCAACAAATGTATAATTAAGATCTCACTTACCGAAACTCTGATTAGCTTTAATGGTTAGACCTGTTGTCGTTGTTGCATTGTTGCTGTTATATCTGGAGATTGTTGGCATAAATGCAGGTAAATTGAATATATCCTTGCTTTGGTTATTCACATAGCATATATGACAGCTGCGACCCGAAAAGGTTTTATCTATCGAGGAGCTGAGACTTTGCGTGCGTCGAAAAAATGTAAACTTGCGATTTTTGATGTTACTACTTCGTTGTAGCTTTGCTTTGCGCTCATAGGAATGTTGATTGGAGTGTTCATCTAACAGCTCCCGTTCGTCTGTGGTCTGCGGCTCCGCTTCAGTTTGTTGCGGCTGCTGACCCTGAGCCTGACCTATATTGCTATCACTTAAAGGTTGTTGTAGCTGTTGTAGTTGTGGAGGCGGTTGCTGCTGCTGTTGTTGCCTGCGCGTGCATAGCGTCTCCTTATAGATAGGTGCCAGATAGCTTACCGTATCGCAAATCACACAATGCCAAGTCACTGAATTATTATCCGTATCGCATTCATGACAAATCCAGCGACGATTTAACGCTGGATTTGAAAAATGACGATATAACTCAATAGAGTTTTTAATATATTTACGCGTATCTTCACAATCAACACAATTAGCGGGCAAATTTTGACTATTACGTTGGGGACGTTTCAAACAGCCGCGTAGCAGAGATTTATAAACGTGTTTATATTCATTTCTGGAAACATATTAGACATTATAAGGTAATAAAACTATGAAAATTGTGTAAGTTATATTGTAGGTTATTATATGCATGTATGTATGTACATACTTAAGGGCACTTTAAATATGGTTCGTTTCTTTTTTTAATTTTTTACAGATATAACACTTTTTGCAACCAAGTACTTGTCAATTAAATGCACAACTAAAATAGTTTTCACAAAGCTCTTTGTAGCCTGTGTGTGTGTGTGTGTGTGTATTTGTGTGGTGTGTGTTTCTTTAACACACAACTAAATCAATAAATTTGTAAACAATGTTTCGTTATACAAATCGATTTTCCCCAATTTTTTGGCGTTTTGTTGTTATTCTTGTGACCATGTATGTGTGAGTGTATGTGTGTTTTGGTTTTGCCTGTATGTGTGCCTTTGCGCTTACCTTGTTACACCTTTGCTCTTATCAAATGACGTTGCATTGTTGCCACTTGCGGCTGCTCCTTGTGTCTGCGTCTCTACACCGTTGCCTTCAAATTCAGCAACTACTGCTGCTGCTCCTGCCGCCACCGCCGGCGGCGACGCCTCTGCCTCCAGCAATAGATTTTCATTTTGTTGTTGTATCCAATTGCTTTGATTTCGCTTGGCTTGGTGTAATGTTGCGGTAGGACTTGGAAAAACCTTTCGCACAGTGCCACAATTAAAACATTTTAAAGATTCTGTTGGATTAATAGTATTGCATTTAGTGCAGGACCACTGTAACACCGATGATATTGTGCCCATTGCTTTAATCAATTCTACAAAAAATGTAGCTTATTGGTGGGCAGTCTCTATCACGGTCTCCACAAAGCTGCTGGGGGAGCACAAACATTTATCAGTTTTTAAGCGGCGCACTAGGTTTCTGCTTTTAACTGTTGCAGCAACAACACACATAGTTTGCATATATATATGTATATATATACATGTAGCTGATGGTGAGGGCCAAGCTTGTTGTAGATACAGATACACAGAGACTTAAGCAACAATAAGCCCCATCCGCATGTTATTTTGTAGCAAAAAAGAACATATGTATATAAAAAGCGCACACTAATATAGGGATGATAACAAAAAATACCCAAAATTCATTAAAAAAAAACTCTAAAATACTAATTATTTTTTCTCGCTTTGAAATGTAGAAATTAAAAATGTCGACCTTAAGGAATAAAAACAGCAAATAAATTTAATAATTCAAATAATTAAAAATTAATTATTAACAAAAATATAAAATTACAAAAATTTTATTATAAAATATTTACACCACACATTCATAAGATTCTGTATAAGTTTATATATTTGAATATATTAAGTAATTTTCACAGATAGCAATAAAAAAATCAGTTAAATACCTACAGGTAGTTTAAAATTAAAATATATGAACTTGTACATTTCGACATTTTACTTAAAATATATCTCTTGACGATAACCCTATTACGAAACGTAAAGCACAGATTTTCAAAACAGTTTCAATATAAATAAATAAATTTTAATAGTTTAGCTAATATTATTTTTTAAAGCTAATGTTTAGTCAACATTTTGAAAAATTTAAGCTTAAAAAATAACTACTAGTTGAAGTACTTTGTAAAAATATACCAACACAAAATAAAAATGGGCAGTAGAAATTAATATATTGCTTAATATTACTGTAAAAGACATTTTTTAATTACATTTAGTACGTTAATTTATTTGTAATGCATAAAGATTTCCAAAATACAATTCGATGTAAGAATTGCAACTGCATTTTAAAGCTCTTGTCTGTTCATTAAGGTCACACTAAAAATACTAAAAACAAGATTGGACTACAAAATACCACATTGGTGCAAAAATAAAATAACTAAAAGTTATTTATGTTGTACGGCTTAAAATTAATTTTTAAATAAAAACATTAATTTAAACACCAAATTTTGACTTTGGCAATTTAAAGAAACTATTTCGAAAATAATCACAATTGCACTCTTTTATCGATAAGTTCTTAGGAAAACCGATAAAGAAGCCATCGCCAATTATTTAGATAGACAAATTTCACGTGCACTAGTCAACTCTAGCGAATGCATGCAAACATTTAAGCGAAACGTGTTTCTACTAAATTTATAAATTTGAATTTAAAATGCAAAAACAGAAGCAGACTAAAATGGCTACACCTAAACATTTTAAGCCGAATAAGGCGGGCAAACAGAAAAAGCCTTTTGCCAAGCACAAAGAAAAACCAATGGATAAATCAAAGCTCTTAGCTACTGATCTGGAAATTAAACAATTGCAGAAAAGTTACGAAAATATAAATACAAGTGACATTGAGATGTTTGCACATTTTCCACTCTCGAAGAAAACACAAAGAGCGTTAAACGAATATAAATACACTACACCCACCGAAATACAGCTCCAGAGTATTGGACCTGCTCTACAAGGCAAGGATGTGCTGGGTGCAGCAGTAACTGGCAGTGGTAAAACTCTGGCGTTTCTAATACCTGTAAGTAACTAGTTCTTGTTCTGTGTACATATTAAAACAGCTTGTTTGTCTTGCAGGTTCTGGAGCACTTGTATATAAATAAATGGTCGCGCACAGACGGTGTAGGTGCAATTATTATATCACCGACACGTGAGCTTGCCTATCAAATATTTGAGACCCTCAAGAAGGTGGGCAAGTATCATGACTTCTCTGCAGGTCTTATTATCGGAGGAAAGAACTTAAAATTCGAGCGCACCCGTATGGATCAGGTTAACATATTAATATGCACACCAGGCCGCTTGTTGCAGCACATGGACGAGAATGCCTTATTTAATACAACTACCATGGAAGTGCTTGTTTTAGACGAAGCCGATCGTTGTCTAGATATGGGCTTCCAAAAGGCTTTGAACTCCATTATAGAGAACTTCCCACCGGAGCGTCAGACTTTACTGTTCTCTGCAACACAAACAAATACGGTGAAGGATCTGGCACGTCTAAATTTACGATCGCCTGTCTATGTAGGGTATGGCAATACAGAAGCAACTACCTCCACTAATTTGAATACATCAGCTGGTGCAGTTTTAGCCTTGCCAGAGCTGCTTCAGCAAAGCTATGTAGTTTTACCGCTGGAGGATAAAATAACTATGCTTTGGTCCTTTATCAAAAATCATCTCAAGCAAAAGATCATTGTATTTGTATCCAGTTGCAAGCAGGCTAAATATTTATATGAAATATTTTGCAAACTACGCCCGGGTGTAAGTCTCTTGGCCTTATATGGCACATTACATCAAGATCGTCGAATTGCCATTTACGAAGATTTTATTCGCAAAAGTCATGTGGTCATGTTTGCAACAGATGTAGCTTCACGTGGTCTAGACTTTCCTGCTGTAAATTGGGTGGTGCAGCTCGATTGTCCCGAGGATATATCACAGTATATACATCGCGCCGGTCGCTCCGCCCGTAACAAAGCACGTGGCGAGTGCCTCTTGGTACTTCTGCCCAATGAGGAGAAGTTCATAGACGCCCTGCAAGAGCAACTTAAGGTCGATATACGCTGTGTGCAAATCGATCCAAAGAAGCTTTTCTCACCACGTGTCAAGATAGAGGCGTTTCTGGCACAGTTCCCGGAACTAAGAGCATCGGCTCAAAGGGCTTTTGTTGCCTATCTAAAATCTGTGTTCCTAATGCGCAACAAGCGTTTGTTTAATGTGTTCAGCTTGAATTTGGATGCGTATGCTCAGTCTCTAGGTTTGGCTGTCACACCGCGAGTCCCCTTCCTGGAAAAACTAATGTGGCGGCATAAGCAAGCGAAGTCTGCAGAGGATAATGAGAAAGCTGCTTCTGGCGAGACTTTAGCAGAAAGCAGTCGTCCAATCGTTGCCAGAAAAACTCAAGCGTTTGCGTTGCATAAAAATGGTTCAGATGATGAGCTCAATGAGGATGACGATGATGATGACTTTATTAAAATCAAACGTCGTGATCATGATGTGGAGCACAATGGCAACGAAGAGAAACTGTTACTAAATGATGAAATGGCTGACGAAGAAAGTGACACCACAGAGCTGATTGTGCCCAAGCGTGAAAAGAAGTTGATCACCAAAGCAGCTCTAGCCAAAAAAGCTATCAAAAAGAATTTGCTAGTCAACTCAAAGCTAAAGTTTGACGAAGAGGGAGAAACTCTGGCCGATGAACGCAATCAAATGAAGGCGCTTAAAACCAAGCAACAGCTAAATAAAGACGATGATGGAGGCATTAGTCTGGTATTATCCAAGGCCTTACTTGGCGAGGAGGATGAGTATGATAAGCAGCGTTTCCGAGAGTTGGTCAAAAAGCGTCATAAGCTTCAAAGAGAGAAGCTAAGAAAGAAAGCTGAGAAAGCGCAAAGCGATGTGGAAGACGAGGAGGAAGTGCATGAGGACGACGATGGCCAAGCCAGTGAAGCGGAAAGCGAAAATTCAGTGGATTTGTCGTGGCTGCCCGATCCAGATAAGGTTTATAAAAAGAACAAAGCGCAAGCAAAGCAAGCTAGCAGTGAGGTTGACAACAATGATGAAGAAAGTTCCGAGGAGGAAGAAGACGAAGACGAACCAGCTTTTAAGAAATCGAAGCTTACACACAAGATGACGCTGACGGATACAGAGGCTATTGCAGCCAATTTGTTAGGTGGAATGTAAAAAATAATACATTATAAATTAGGAATAAGTTATGTTAAATATTATATTTAAAACATATATAAAATTAAGTTATATTAATGGAAACATTTTAAACTTAATAAATCAAGGCAATTCGCTGGTTAACTAAAGTGTACTATTTGGTGGTGGTGGTTTAAAATTTAATTTTCCACTTATGGAATTAGGATCGCTGTAGTTTTTGTGATCTAGCTATTATTAGGAAACTTAAGAACAACAAAGTCCCTGGGAGTGATAATGTTCATGCTGAGTTTTTAAAATGTGATCCTGATACAACAGCAAACGCCTGGGAGAAGCTGGAACGAAGGGATTCTTGTTAAGATTCCCAAGAAAGGTGACGCCTCAGATTGCAATAATTATAGAGGGATAACACAATAATTTCACATGTAGGGTCAGCCATTGTGGTCTAATTTCTGATCCATTTTCCATTGAAATTGGAGTTAGGCAAGGATGCGTGCTATCGCCTTTACTCTTCGTGTTGGCCTTAGACAAGGTACTTAGATCTTCACTCACGCGGCGCAAAGACATGCAATGGAGCTTGTTTAATCAGTTGAAAGATCTTGAATATGCAGACGATCTATGTTTATTGTGCCATAAGTGCTCCGATCTCCAAGAAAATCTCGTAAAAATCAACAGCTGTTCGCGTAAAGTTGGATTGGAAACTAATGGGTCAAAGCCGAAAATCAAGTGCAGCGGATACGCCGCCACTACGGATTCCAATATTACATTACAGAATGAAAGGTTGGATAGCGTTCCATCCTTTGTGTATCTAGGCAGCGTAGTTACCAACAGAAGCGGTGCGGACGAAGACGTCAAATACCCCCCATATGGCAATCTAGTCAACTTACCACCAAAACGAAACTTCGCATATTCAACTCTAACATGAAGTCTGTGCTCTTTTACGGTGCGAATCCTGGAAAGAAACATCCAGCATTAATTCTCTCTAGACGTTCCGGCAGTAGCGCACAGAGGGGGGGCAAGTGTGTTCATTTGCCCCGGGCCCCGCTCAAGCCGATGGAAAAAAAACAAAGAAAAATCGAGAAAAAAAAATTGGTACAGGCAGAAAAATTCCTGAAAATTTAGATTAGATTAACTTGATAGAGTGCTAGGATTGACGCTGTTAGCCCATTGACTTACAACTATCAAGGTATTGTCGCTTCTCTAGAAAAAGTTTTTGAAATGGATTTGTTACCAGAGATTCAGGTAGACGTTGCTATTTCGCTCAAGTGGCTTCAGTCTTTCGACTTCATCCTTTTGACAACCGTTTGGTACAAGTTTTTGCAATGCCTCGACCTCACAAACAAAATTCTACAAAATCCAAAATATACGAGGGAACAAGCAGCTCGCACTGTGATTAACTTTTGACCTGTAGTACGTCGCTTGAGAGATTAGGAGACCAGAATTCGTAGTAGTTTTTGTGATCCGATAAAGACCGATGTTGAGCGTTTGTTCGGTTCAAAAACCTGAAAGACCTTGCACTCTATGTGGATATAGTCGTTCCGTTTTTGTCAAGGTCTGCAACCGGAGGTGGATTAGCGTTTAAGCCACATACTGCGATATCCTTATGAATTCCTCTACCTGCTCTAATGCAAGGTTAGATGCATTAGTTTCACCTTAAGAAGCATATTTCTATTGTGCTTGTCCTGCGGCAGTGCCGATATAAAAAAGAAATAAAAAGCCATTTGGAATGTTTCACAAATATTTGGAAAATGCCCATTTTTATTTGCATTCACGGTTCTTTTTTTTTTAATTTCTTTTCTCTATTTTGTTTTTTTTTTAATCAATAATACACATAGTTATGATGTCGCAGGACAATATTGAGGATCTCTTGGACTTGGTCGGTGTTTTCTCAACAGACTCGCAAACACGCATACGAAGACTTTAAAACGAGCTGTGGAGCAAGGAGCGCGGGCGTTACCGTAAAGAAACACACTCACATACCAAGTCAGGACCGTAAATATTCATACATACATATATGTATATATGTATTTGTAACTATATATGCATATATGCATCATATCAATCATCATAATCAGCATTTATCATCATCTCATGAATGCATTGGCATAAAATTTGCTTTTAAAAATATCATTACACATCACGTCAATTACTTTTGTTAATTTTTTTTTAGTTTTTGCTCGTTTTTTTTTTTTTTTTTTTTTTTGATACATACATATTTAGGTAGTACGCGTATATAAATAAATGTATACAAATAATGCAATAGACACATATCTATACAAATTATACTATATATGGTTATTTGTTTTGTTGCATACTGCAACATTTTTTTTTTGTTTTTGTTTTTTAATTTTTTGCATTTGTTTTTTTGCTTTAAGTTTGAGGTCCGTTTAGACACAAGATACACAATTAGTTAAGTCCATAAAAAATTAATGTTCAATTACAAGAAATAACACTTATGCTTATGTTGCCTACATTTTGTTTCTTTTGTTTGTATTCCTTTTAATTTCAATTTTATTTAGTTAAAATATAATGTTGCTGCTGTTTGTTTTGTTTATTTGCATTTTTTAGTAGTAATAGCTGAGAAAGAACAAAATATATGAAAATATTCTAATACAGCCCTAATACATTCAGTGGGGAGGTTTGTTTTTGATTTATGTTTTTTGTTTATAATATTTGTTTTTTGAGAGAGGGCGGGTTGCGCAATAGTTATAGACATAGTTACATACACATAAAATTACATACAGTACATACACACACAGATGCACATTTAGTAGCTCAAAGTTTTTTTTAAAGATGCCTCTTCTTTTTTTTTGTTTTTTAAATTTATATTTTATAATACCTAGTTATATATTTTTGTTTTTTTTCTTTCATTATAATTAACATACACATATATAACATGCAATACAATACACAATTAATTTACTTTTCTGCCTGTTTTCTTTTTCAATTTGAATGGAATGACAAACAGACTGAAAAAAAAAATGGCGGCCATATAACACTGATTACTCCTGCAAATATATGTATGTCATATGCTATATACTTTATGCTAGACTTCAGTCAATGCAAGGATCACTTTAAGGTCAAAGAGCGCCGTGGCAGACCTTAAGTGACGCTATGATTGTCATCGGCGACGAGAGCTGTGTCCCATGGCAGATCATTATCCTCCACGTATGAGGGATGCTCGGGATATTTACTCGGAGCAGGAACGTGAACGGTAAGATTAATTTTGATTCCTTTCGTAATATATATGCGTACATATTTTACAGAGCCAACAAACGCACTTACATGGATGCGCGATACTCATCGCATGAGCGTGAAGCATGGCTGGAAGCACGTGAACTATGCGAGCGTGAGCTACAAGGACGTGAGTACCGAGAGCTAGATCCAGAGGATTCCCTCTATGTGGATGAGCGTGAACGCATTCTAAGGGAACGTGAACGGGAACGTGGAGCAGCCTCATTACTGCCTCGGGAAACCCTATTCGAAGCCGTATCGAAATCATGTTTTAAAAAGTATTTCAAATATTCAGGCTCACATCCAGTAGATTAATAACATAAATATAAAACATAAATGATGTGTAAATCATCAAAATTAATTGGCAAAAAAAAACTAATTTTATAAAATTCTGTAACTAAATTGCACTTTTAAAAATTACTTTAATTTATACAACAAATTACTAGGTTGGTTGAATCGAAGATCAACTGCGGAGATGGAGGGACCATTTTTGTGCTTTCTTTAATGAGAATGATGAGCTAAGTCCAACGATGAGCTCCCAACAACCAGAAATGCTGTAATATTATAGGGGAATTGACACCGGACCTTCAACAGCTGCAGAAATCTAAACTGCGATAAACCAACAAAGCAGCTGGACTTGTTGCCATACCAGCCGAATTTTTGAAAGCCGATCCCGACACAACCGACTGTATTCTCCTACCACTAATACAGGCTGTTTGCGAAGACGAAAAATACTCCAGGGACTGGAAGGAGTTATTGTTGAGATACCCAAAAAGGGAAACCTTAAGAACTGCACTAACTGGCGCGGTATTACCATTTTGTCTGTTTCCCGAAGATAATGGCAACTATCAATCTCGAACGGACAAAGGACAGGATTGAGAATACGCTCCAGAGGCATCAAATGGGCTTTCGTAGTAGTCGATCCTGTGTCGATCACATCAACACCCTGCCTATAATACTCGGAACAGTCAACTGAGTTTACGTCACCGCTCTACCTTATATTCGTAGACTTTGAGAAGGCCTTTGAGCGAGTTAACCGCGAAAGGATCTGGAAATCCTTAGATAGGAGAGGGATTACCCCGAAGATTGTTGCTGTTATTAAGGAGTCCTATCATGCCGCAAGATGCTTCGTTCTACATAATGGACAGCTTTCTGACTCTGTCGAAGTGCGACAGGAAGTAAGGCAAGGGGATATTCTTTCGCCAATCCTGTTTTTACTGGCGATAGACGATGTTCTGACTGCCACCGTAGGTACAACTGAGAGACATAGTATCGAATGAAGACCTTTTGAGAGGCTAAGCCACTTGGATTATGCTGACGATATCTGTTTTCTGGCAAGTACCAACATCGGGATGTATGAGATGTGTCAAACACTGCAAGTGAATGGAGAGATGGCTGGTCCTTAGGATCAATTGCAACAAAACCAAAATAATACAATATTCTGAGACAGACGCCCATTGAGGAGGTCAAACAGTTTAACTATCTAGGAAGTTTTGTATCGTCAGACGGAGGAACGGATCTGGATGTTAACAGCAGAATAAGTCAAGATCTCAGCACCTTTGGAATGTTGTCTTCAGTATGGAACTCTAGTTAAATTTCCCGACGCACCAAGTTAAAGCTCTCCGAATCAAATGTCAAGTCTGTACTGCTGTATGCCTGTGAAATCTGGAATGTCTCTACCTCCATCACGAGAAGATTACAGGCTGCCTTCGATACATTCTTAAGATCCGATGGCCGCATACTATATCGAATCAAGAATTGTGGCGCATAACGAGTCTAAAGCTTTTGAATGTCGAAATTAGACAGCGGAAGTGGCGGTGGATTGGCCGACAGCATCGTGAAGCAGTCTTTCGAATGGAATCCTCAAGGTACACGGCGAGTTGGTAGACCAAGAACGACTTGGAAATCCGCAGTATTGGCTGCAGCAGCAACACAGCGTAAAACGTGGCCACAGCTGAAGTATCTGGCCGCAGATCGGGAAAGATTGAGGAAGTTTGTCGCCGCCCTATGCCCCATCCGGGGTTGAAGGACTTGAAGACCAGCAAAACATACGGTTGAGAAATGGTTTTCCAAATTTAAGCGTAGCGAAATGAGGACCGAAGACGATGCACGCAGTGGACGCCCAAAAGAGGCTGTTACGGATAAATACATCAAATAGCTCCAGAAAATAATTTTTTGTGATCGTAAAGTGAAGTTGTTCGAGTTAGCTGTGACCGTCGATATATCACAGTAGATGAAACATGGCTCCATCACTACACTCCAGAGTCCAAACGACAGTCAGCCGAGTTGACTGCAAGCGAAGAATCGACTCCAAAGCGTAAAAAGACGCAACAGTCTGCTGGCAAAGTCATGGCATCGGTATTTTGATATGCACACGGTATAATTTTCATCGATTACCTCGAAAAGGGTAAGACCACAAAACAGCGACTATTATATAGCGTTATTGGAGTGTTTGAGGGACGAAATCGCTATAAAACGAACCCATTTAAAGAAGAAAAAATTGCTGTTTCATCGAGACAATGCACCGTGTCACAAATCAATGAAAACGATAGCAAAATTAAATGAATTTGGCTACGATTTGCTTCCGCATCCACCGTATGCTCCAGATCTGGCCTCCAGCGACTTTTTCCTGTTCTCAGACCTCAAGAGAATAATCGCTGGAAAGACATTTAGCTGCAATGAAGAGGTGATCTCCGAAATGAAGGCCCATTTTGCGGCTAGTAAGAAATCGTATAAAAACAATGGTATTGAAAATTTGGAAGAACGCTATAATAATATATATAATATCGCCCTCATTGAATAAAAAAATCTAATTTTGGCAAAAAATGTTTTTTTATATGTTAGCCTACGAACTTTTAAGCCCACCTGTTATATGGACCTGATTAAACGCCCTTTAAAAATCAAGAAAATACTCTATATACAAAATGTTGCAAAAAAAAAAAAAAAAAAAAAAAAAAAAAAATTAAGCGAGACTGCCAAGGAAAACTAAAACCACATTGAAATCTAAAATTTAAGTAGTTGATGTTTGTTAAACACATCATTAATTGATTAAGCAACTAATATATGAATACCCACACTAGAAAGCAGTTTTTTTTTTTAATTTTATGAACGTTCCTTGTCTTTTGAGAGTTTCTTTCGAGGAATTTGTCAAGAAGCCTTTCGCCAGCATTTCTTATAAATATATTTCCATACATATACATATATTGCAAGTTTAAACAGCGTTGAAACATTTGCAATTGAGCGAGTTATTTGATTATAATAAATTTTGATATTTCGTTTGGATTGATGGGTTAGATGTGTTTAATTAGTGTGCAAGAGAAACACGATGACGATGACAATGACATATACATACACACACGCGCATTCACACACATGCATACAAAGACGCATAAATATCATCCACACACACACAGAACACTATATGCGTTTACAAATATATGTATCACTGAAACACAACAAAGCCATTAATACAAAATATATATATATATATATATATAGATATATATATCGCGATATACACATATAAAAAAATAAATATACCCTATACGTCTAATTCAATACTTTACATACACACGCATACGCGCACATGCTCTCTCATTCATACAAACACACACACTCTATATATGTTCTTATATGCTGACATGAATTTTTACTTTTTTTTTTTTGTTATTTTTTTTTTAATGAATGTTAAAATACGGTTTTGATGTTTAATGATCTTTAAATCGATCGATGGGTTCTTTCAACATTTCCACAACTTGTTGTTTTTGTAGCTTCTCAACTATTGCTATCTATCTCTAAAAACTGCTGCTGGTTCACTCTTGCTGCTGCTGCTGCATTACATAAAAACATACTACCTAGTTTTGTTTCGACTCTTTTTTTACTGCTTAAAGGAATTGAGAAAACAAAAATATAAAAAAAAAAGTTCACACAAAATACATACACAACTTTTTCACCTATATAAAAAAGCACATAACTAACACACACTTAAACACAGTTCACTTAAACCATAACAAAAGCATCTTTGCCACAGAATAGATAGGGAAATTGATCAATCATTGTTTGTACGATGTCCTCCAAATATGGACGCAGTTGCTCAAAATGTCCCATATCGGTAAAATCAATAGGTATCAATGTTGGCCACCAGCAAATGGCGAGATTCTTGCTATCCATGCTATTCAATTTTGAATTATCGGATACGCTGAAATTATTATTATTAATTATTATCAAATTAAACCCATGCGTATATATAATAACTTACTGCACAAAATGCTGGAATATGTATTTGAGTATGGCAAAATTAATGGGTGGCAATTTTTGTAGCAATGATTTTAAAGCTATCAACCTGCAGCTGCGATCAGTTTTGACCTCTACATTTAGCTTGGATGAGCCCACACCGCGGGATCCTACAAAAAAAAAGTAACATTAATACCTTATTAAGCAGCCATACTTAAGTAAATAATAAATTTATGTACCCAACATACCGGCAATTTCCTCCAGCTCCTTGATAATATCCTTGCTAAATAATGGCGGTAACCTTTTTGAAAAGAAATCCTTCAGGGCAGTGGCTACAGCATTAACGGGTATGTCCAGTACGTCGATAATAGTATTGACGTCTGAAATTAAAGCTAGTTTAAAGTGTATTATATTAAATGCCAAATAAAAAATAAAAACACAAAAGTTGATCATAACAACAACTAAATTAATAAAAGCAAAGACCTACCTTCTTCAAATCGTTGAAACAGCATATCTACATGAGCTCTGCTGCCCGGCACGCGGTAAATGCCCTCTGAATCAAGACCTTCTTTTTCTATAAATTCAACACATTTAACCAAAAATATGGGTATTTCATCCTTATCGGATGAGATCATTAGTTTGCCAAATTGTGCCTCAGTTGTTTCAGCCAAACCCTTGGCATTTTGTTTCAATTTTCGCTTTAGCTTCTTTTCTTGCTCCTTTTCTCTTTCTTGCAATTTACGCTGTCTTGCCGTTTCCTCTTTAATGCGACGCTTTTCCAATTTTTCAAAGTCTTTCATGCATTTGGCATTCATAACATACCCGCCTTCTGTTAGCTCTGGTACCATCGAATACTTCAATAAAGAATTCTTTGTCAATATAAATTTATATAAATAATTTCATAAAATTTCACGTGCTTAAGACTTACTTCAGGCGATTTGTCGCTCTTCATAAAATCAGTAACGCCACCTTCAGCTTTTTCTAAAACAAATTCATGCATAATAATAATAATTAGTTGGGGTTCATTTTTGAGCAAACTCTTTTCTAGATACCCACAATATACAAAAGCGTTTTAAATTATTTAAATTAAATAAATAGTAACCTAAAATAATAAATAATAGCACGACACATACTTTTCTCACCTGCAGCGGCCATACGCTGATAATGTAAGGGTATCTCTGGAGGACTAACATATGCTCCAAATGGCACTCTTGGCGTTTGCACCGGTATGGCAACCTTTTTCTTTTTATTCTTCTTTGTAGCCGCAGCCTTCTTGTTGGCCTTATAATATGCATTCTGTTGTCGTACACGACGCTCTGTGGAACTGGCGCAGCTATCCGACTCAGTGCAGTCTACAAAGAGTATAATTAAAAAATATGGGTTATATCAGTTACTTATAAAATGTGGATGGAAAACACTAGAAAGCTTTTTAGTGAACAGGAAATCAGTCATCAATATAACTGCCAAAGAATGCAGTATAAAACCCAATTTTGGGTTGCAAACTCCATTCCCAGTGTGATCGGACGAGTATAGATATTATAGTTAATTTTTTTTTTTTAATTACAATTAATTTAAATATTATTTACTGCGACATGGATTGCATCTGTTTTTTTTTTAAGTAATCTCTTTGTTTAAGCTAAAACAATGTAATCATAGCATATAAGCAGTGGTGGATTTAAGGAAAAAGATCCAGTGCGCAAATTTTCTTGATGAAGTTTAAATATTGCAATGGACTTTATAGAAACTTGTTCTTGTGAGAAATATATATCCGCAAAACTGATTAACTGATACT
Organism: Chymomyza amoena; assembly: GCA_037043745.1. Taxonomy (NCBI): domain Eukaryota; kingdom Metazoa; phylum Arthropoda; class Insecta; order Diptera; family Drosophilidae; genus Chymomyza; species Chymomyza amoena. The sequence goes on from JBAMAX010000538.1 coordinate 229,253, forward strand.
TCAGAGCAGTTGTAAAAAAAAGTTGGATATTTCTCCATAAAATTGCACACATTTTTTTAAAATTCTTTCTCTTCCATGTTTTTGAAGGATTCAGTTTTGAGAAATCCGAAAAGTGAGTTTTTCTCATTAAAACCTTTGGCCCTTTCTTGTAATTCACTGCACATTCTGTCCAGAACTTCAAAGTACCCAATGCGATGTTTCGTTGCCATATCTAGAGAACTGTTCTTTGCTTTCTCTAATCTCCATCTTCTTTTATTGAGATTTAGCTTTCGAAACGAAAAAATCATACTTGCTCTCCTCACGTAAGTTTTGCAAGTTCTTCATTACATTTCGAGACAACTTTGGGCCATTAAAATATCAACTTCTTTTTTCTGTAATTGCACTTCAGCAATGTCAATGAATGATAGGACTGAATGCCACCATGTCAGGTTTAGTAAAAATAGCCAGCAGCCTTTTCTCTCGATGTTTCTCGTTCCAAACAGTTGACAACACAGTCAAGATTTTGGATAATTGCTTCTACGAGTATCACTCAAGCCTTTGATGTAAATACTTCGTTTCTGTGACAGCGCTTCGCTTTCGATATCTTTTAATGGCTTGTTATTCTTGTGTCTCTCTTCGACAGTCAGAGTTGGTCTCAAAAATTCAAGTTTCAATTCTTACAGAAGTTGGATGCCGAAAGATTTTGTATTTTGAGACATATTTTTGCTTTCTTTCAAAAGGTTTTCCATCGCCGATGATGTTATGCGAAAAATTATGTTTCGAAAAAGAGTTTGATTGAAGGGCTGTCGAATTTTTCAGCTGCATGAGATAGAACCAGGTTGAGTTGATGCGTTGTACATTTGATGTAAGGAACGAAGACCTTCTCTCCAACATATCTTCTGATAGGTAGCGAAAAATTTTGCTTCTTTGTATTCAATAATAATAAAATTTCGCGTTGATCAGCCAAGATATTCAATAGTTCGAATGTAATCGTTTTGCTCAAGTACTTTATCCGATTCGAGGATTCGATGTAATCATGTAGAGTCGAGTTATGTCGGGAGATGAGTTTGATGATAGACAAATATATACCAGTATTTTCTTCATCCATTTTTTCACGATGACCTCGAAACGCGACACCCAACCCAGACAAAGTTCTAATGGTATCAAAAAAAATGTTCAGGACGTAACGCTATTTTTTCGCTTCTTCGCTAATTTGTTGACTTAGCTGATGACTGATATCAGCTTTCTTAAGAAAACTTGCTGCTGCAGTGGGCAAGCGCGCTTTTGCCCACCTGCTAAATCCGCCATTACATATAAGTCTAAATCGGTTAAATACTTAAACATTAATACTAAGCTTAACATAAATACTCAAACTTTAAATATTTTTTAAATTGGAAAATTATCTTATTATGCCCGAATTTCACTACTTCGGCGAAAGCAGGGAACACAACATTTAACGATTTTATCTTGCCTTCATTTTCATAGATTTGCTCATATTCGGCCAGCTCCTCAGAGTCCTCATCCTCGCCATCAAGTTGTGCATGATCGTAGCGTTTGCCATCCTTATCGCTGCCATCACATGTGGCCAAATATGATTCACCCATGCTGCCGCTGCTAAAATTCATTTTGGCCACAGCTTCGCTGACCAACTGAAAGTTTTTTAAATTCAGTTTACCCGGTTGCTGCAAAATTTTCAGAAAAATTCTATATATAATATGATCAAAACAAAAGTACAAAATAAAAAACCTACCTTCAATGTCTGGCTCGGACCCTTTGGACGAATTTTATTCAAATTTGAATCAATATGTCGGCGACCCGTGGTATAAGCATGTGTCGAACCGCTAAAGTTATTCCAAATTGAGTTTTTGTTCATATTACGACGACCATCGCTCTTATCCTCTAGCCATTCTGCAATTGTTTTTTTTTTTTAAAGAATGTTTAAAAATTTATTAGTATGGAATATATGAAAAAATACTATAAGAGCTATGCTAAAGCTAAAAACTGAATAGTTTATGTTTATATAAGTTCAACAGGCGTACAGGCAGATGATAGTTAATCAGGCATATTCCAATAAATTTTTGATTTTCATGATTCGCGTGCACAATTCTAGACTGTATGTGGGTGTAAAATTTCTCTAATATGGAAGGTAGCTATAGAAACATTATAAGAACATAGGTATAACCTGCATCATGTGTGGCCAATGAATCCTTAGACCCGCTGACATCCGCTGCTTATTGAAATGCATTAGAAAAATATTCGAAAGAAAGAAAAATAAAGGCATCATGTTATGCATATATAACTCGTATAACTTTTACATAATAGTAAAGAATTTTAAATATGTAGCACAAATGCAGTAGAGCATAACCGAAAATTTTTTAGGAAAACTTGAAATGAAATGGAAACTTTTTTTTTACTTTTTTATACATATGTACAATTCATCAATTGCGGAAACAAGTCTTACAATTTGATATTATCAGGTACCTAGTGTACACACAATGTGATAAAAATAAACCCAAAAGAGAATCATTATATAATGCTATATGACAAAAATTAATAAAAAAAAAAAAACATATATGCAAGTAATACATTCAGCATTGGAAATAAAAGACTAAGGATTAATGTTATAGAAATTAATCAAATAGATAGATTACATGTTATTTCTTCCAAACTTGATTCTGAAGCCGAAACGAATTGACTCTTATATGTGCATGTAATGAGCTGATGATCTGGAGGGGCTGGCTCTGGAGGAGTTGTTGGAGGAGGGAAAATCTGGAATCCTTTTTTTTTCGATTTTTTTTTTGTTTTTTTTTTTGGTATGGTATGTTTATATTATTATTAGTTTGGCAATGACAACAACAAATACACACACAGAGATAAATCGATAAAAAAAAAATTGTTATGGTTAATCATTTAATAATTAATCATTAGAATATATATGGCGTATATGTATAAATATATATATTTATAATATGGAAATGTATTTGTATGTTTCATGTTACATGTTATTTCAAAAAGAAAACTATTTGCATATTTTTGTGAAAAATATAAACAAAATTATATTATGAACAATGCCTCAAAAACTTCATTCGTAAAGAATAAATATATTTAGGTATATGTTTTATGTACTCGTTTGTTTTGTTAGAGTATTTAGGTTCGGCAAAATTGTGGCTTACTGAGTGTAAATAATTTCTGACATGCAAAACTTACTTTGATGCAGGTGTTTTGGTTTTTCGTTGTCATCGTAGATTTCATCTAATGATATATCTCTTTCTTCTGTAAACACAAAAATTTAAAAAAAAAATATTTTCAAAAGTTTTCTTTTACTATAATAATTGCGTTGCTTTACCATTTAATGAATTTAAAGATCTTGTAGGAAGCATTTCGTAATTTTCACTGCCTGAACCATCGGTGCCCAGCGTATTGGACAGCATATAACTTTCATGGCGTGGTGGTGGGCGTGGCAATTGATTTACCGAATTTTCTAATGTGCCCTCGCCTGAATCTAAAGTAATTGACTCCTCCACATGCAAGTTCTCAACCTCGTACTTGTTGTCCCAGGCATTTTTAAGGAATGGATTATAAAAAGCAACTGAAATAAATAATCCAATTAGATGACAAAGTTATTATAAAAAAGATCTCTCTCTTTACGTACACTTAACATATTGATCCGCAGAAAATGTCATAAAACTACCCTTAAACCGATCAGCCAGAGAATTGCCTTCTGTAATAAGAAACTGACAGATTTCACTATTGAAAAATGCATTAACGCCGCCGCTTTCGGTGATTGCAATAATTTGCAAAGGAATGTTCGCGTTTTGAGCTGCCAAAATGCTGTAAAAGGAAAGTAAAAGTTATTTGTTGTTTCTAATTAGAGGTCGGATTATATTGGCATACTTAAGATTGGCCAACGACGATCTGCGTTTAGCTGAATAGCAGTATATATATCCATGTATGAGTTCATCTCTATACTGATTTGTGCCATGATATGATGACAATATAAACTCTACACGTCGCTTGGCATCTCCAATAAATACATCAACTATAATGCTATGTTCGTTGGCTTTTACCAATGTCGATTCGGCAATTAGCGGCTGGACAATGTTCTCAATATCATATTGATCCCCACAGAATATGCAGAGTAATATGCGTAAATCTGTATGATTCGAAGGATACGGTTCGTAGCTCTTCATTTCGGTAAGCCTTAGCGAGAGTATTACTATATTCAATATATCATAGACATATTTTTGATGATTTTGCGTGTGGTCTATAAAATCACAGTGCAACATTTCGGATAGACGCATGCCTTCGCTACGTAAATATTCCACTTCATTCTCTTTTAAATCCTGTGGTTGATAAACCAACACAATTGGAAGATTCTCGAATTTATCCTCAAGCTCCAGATTGCATAGCAATGTGCGCTCGAGGTTGTCTTTAAGCGTTTCAAAAGATTGCTGATTGGAATAAACGCAAATCAAGCCTGTCGAGTAAGCAAATATTTAGTTACATATTACATTACACTGTTCAAAAAATAACACTTACCGCTTGAGTAGACATCAATGGCCTTGAATGCCTCCATATCACCATTAGCAATGCGGTAGTTTAGATAATACGTTTGATTTTCATATATGTACTCGCCTTTGGTACCAGTACAAATACGTATGTCATTGAGCAAATCGCTGGCCAAGTGCTCTGAGCCAACTATGAGCAAATTAAGTGTGCGATCTGTGCCATTGCCGGTAGTTTTCCAGCTACCCAATGCTTTGTGATTTGTTGACGATTTATCTGAAAGCACTTCCTCGATAAGGTTGTCAACGCAGTTGTTGAAAAATGCGCAATGATCGCGTATGGGGCAATGTATAAAACGTAAATGCTGCACCAGCATTACACGACGTTCCTGATCCAAGCGATCAAGCATTTTGTATCTTTAAAGATTAAAACAAAAATTAAGTCATATTTATGTAACGTATTGATAAAACTTTACCTGGAGTCTTCCTGAATAACATCTGTAATTTGTCTGACATCTTCTTGCGTTATAATGTCAACGTTTTTAAATTGTAAAAAGTATGGTGCATGTTCCAAGAGTAGCTCAACAAAATTCTGTTTGCTCTTCTCTATAATCTCATCCTGATGTATGTCATATATTTGCTGGCAATCATGCTCGGATAATGCCTCAAAGCACTCACGCCCCATGAACAATACACGCACCTCAGATAGTTGCTTGCCAGGCGTGACAAAACCAGACTCCTCCAGCAACATTTTAAATTGCTGCTTCCAGCTGAAATTATAAATACATTCCAAGTGAAATAGATATTAAAAACAATTATACAATTAAATACATACCCAATTTTTTTCTTATCTTGCTGCACAGAGTTCAAGTAATTGCGAAATACTGTCTCGGATTCAGAGGTCTCAAGCACATCGAATGGAATACGCGCCTCATCATCAGCTTCTTCCATATCAACGAGCTCAGTCCAAGAGGCTTGCGGACACTCAAAGAAATACTGTTCAAATTCAACATGATTCTGTAAATAATTGCGTGCACACTCCCAAGCATCATCTTCGCTTATATTGAGCGCACTTATATCGGGCAGCAAGTATTCCAATGCCAATGCAAACTTGTCCAAATATTGATGCAATTTTTTGTTCAGATGATCATCGCGGAGCTTCTTCATATGACGACGAAATAGCTTCTGACCGGCATCATGCCCAAATATGTTTAAGAACTCATTCCATTCACGATATTGTGCTAACATTTTGGAGCCTTGTGACCACAATATATGATAGTCCGTAATTTGCGTGCGTATGAGTCGTGTTACAGCCTCGGAGCGTGTATCCAATAGTTCTTTGCGCGATTTAGCCGATTCTTGATATGATATGATCTTGACACGGTTTTTAACCTTGTCAATCATTTGTGCTAACATAAGAAAAGCCAAATCTATGTTAATTGATTCATGTGCGCTGGTCTCTATCAGTTGTACTGTGCTTTTATAGTCCTTGCGCTGGCTTATTTTTTCGGCCTCACGCACGTACAGATCATGAGCATCATCGTTTTTGGTTGTTACCAAAACCAAGGGCTTCTTATTCTTTAATATAGTGGCAATGACATTCTGTACAAAATCAACTTGCTTCTCAACGCTGCGATTTGGTACTGGACTGACATCGAATACAACCACAAAACCATCAATGGTAAGACGTCCATCAGGCAAGACTTTTTGTTCGTATTCCTTTTCAATACCCAGCTGATTTTTGCATATATACATGAGTTTCTCGGCAGAGAAGACTTTTGTGGCTGTGCAGCGCTTTGAATATGGATCCATTTTGCCTACTTTAAAGGCCTGGAACGTAGAATCATCCATAAACTCGGTCTGCTCAATAATATTAAAGTTATATTCAACGCCCTCATCCGTGGTTTTGCGTACTTCGCCCCAGTATAAAAAATGATCATTATTCACAATGCGACCGCTAAAATCGCTTTGGCTAAGCACTGATATGTGATCAATGAAGTAATCATCTGCCATAGGACGCATAAATCTGTTACATAGACAAGATTTGCCGACACCGACCTGACCGCGGTCCTTTTCGGTACCGGATAGTCCAATGACAGATATGTTAAATTGACGCATCTTGACGCACCTAAATTGATTAAAAATAAAAAATATTATAAATAACTTGGATAACTTTTCTTGGTCAATAACCAAAAATAAAAACAACTACAAAAAGCAAGGATACATTCGCAGGATACAGGCAGCCAAAAAAAAAATATATAAAAAAAATAAAGAGAGTATGCGCTGTATTGAGTTAGCCGGCGCAAGCAATATAAATTTCCGTTCGTCTGTTCGGCTTTTTTTTTTCTTTCTTTTGCAGAAGCAACTTCATTAGAATTTTTCCAAGGCTTTTTGCTTAAACATTAGCTAAGTAATTTTCACTTTAAAACTTATGCGTCACATTTCAACGTTGTGCAAACAAACACGTTAACAATTAATAAACGAAGCTACCTTTAATTATTACAACATTATACGAAAATAGTCTGCTCACAATCCTTTAGCACTGCTTCAAAGCAGCACTCAAACGATGATGATGACAACGATGGCAGCAGCAGCACCAGCACCAGCAACGAGTCAGCAGCCAGAGAGAGAGACGACAAAAAGAGAGATGCACGAAAGGCACCGCTACATATATAACGTGAGAGCGTATTTTGTTATACTGGGTTTGCACTGCCTCCCATGGAAGGGCACAGTTGATTGAAAGCAGCTAACATAAAAACCAGAGTTTTAGGTTAATACGCAAGAGGGGGCATAGTAGAGAGATTGACTTTGTCGCTAACAACACTAAATTTGAATACATTATGCCTGCACAGTTGTTTGTCTGACTCATGCTAGCCTCATAAACAAAAGTGTGACTTTAGTTTAAAATAATTTGGAATAGAGCTTAGAGCTGCTTGACGACTTGTGCAAAATATACTTGCCAATTTACAATAGTCGCCGCAAAGTGTTTCCCATTGCGTGTACCAACCAAATAAATCAAAAATTGCAAAATTACTTTGTGCACACTGCTTAAGGTATTTACTTTTAAGCTTATTATTACTGTTTAATTAACAGTGCTTGAGTAAATTTGACAATATTATGCCAATTGCTGCCAATTGTTGCAGTTATCTTTGAGCATACATTTGACTTTATCAGTCAAATAAATATTTAAACTTGTTTGCAAACTTGTTTATTGTTTACATTTCTTTGTTAAGTACTTTTAAAAACAAATACATTACTTTATTGCTGCTGTAATGCAAACACAGTTCACATGTGACATGCTTTGCTCATTGACAGTGTAAACCTAGCATTATGTGGGTGGCTGTTGTACATTTGTTGTTGTTGTGGTTTGGCTGCTGGCTGCACTTTTCAACTATTTGCGCTCTCTCTCACTTTTTGAAGTTTTGATTTTCTTGCTGCTGTGTGTGAATGGAAAAAGTCCTACGAGCTGCATATGTACACACACACGTATATGATGAGTAAGTATATTTGTGTGTGGGTGTACACATGTATGTACATATGTACTTCAATAAAGCAACACTTAAACTTTAATTGAGTTTTTCCGGCAATAAATGTAAGACAACAACAACAATTTGTATATGCATTTTGCAAAACCACGACCCCGTGCAGACGACACGTGTGTGCATTGGTATGTGTGTTGAGCGCATGTATCACAGAACTGCAGCCAACACGCAGAATCAGTTACATACATACCATACATATGTACATGCTTATATGTATCTTTATACAATGTGAATTTACATGAACCTTGTGTTCCAGCAACAGATTTCCCGTACAACAAATGTGATAACGAGAGCAGCCACAACAAAAACAGCAACAAATGCCCATTCCTGTCCATTCTATATTTACTGATACTAAATTGTCATTGTAAAAGAACACACAACGAAAAAGGTAGGTAGTAGGGTAGCAGGGAGCGCATACATAAACATGTGTGTGTTGGCGTGGAGTAGCGAGCGCATGTTAAGTGCGTTCCCACTGCGTAGAGATTATCATCATTGCCGTTTTGTTGCCTAATTGACTTCCAGCCGGATAAAATCAAACTCAAATTGAGATGCAGAGCAATATATTGATGCTGTCATTTGCCGCTGCTCCCAACCCGTGGATTACCTGCACTTGCGCACAAAGACGTGCTCGACGATGCCAGTTAGTGGGGGGAGCAAGAGTAAGCCGACGACAACGACAAGCTAGACTCAGTTTGCAGTTGGGTTGGTTTGGTTGAGCTACTCGCCATCGGTTTTTATCTTAAGCTTGCTTCGTGGATGCTAGCAAAATTGTTGTAATGCTGTGAGATAAATACATATGTATGCAATATACACACGAAAAGACGAAATGAAAACTTCTGAATGTCCATAGTAATTAATTTATAAAGTTATTAAAAATGCGCCACATTTGTTGCCATGTTTTTTTTTGTTGTTTTTAATTGTTATATGTGCAACAAATTGGAGTGTTATTTGCTTTAATTATTTTCCAAGCAGCCTGTATCAACACACACACACAAAACACTCGCGCACAAACAGACACACACACACACGTACACAAAGGCACTTATGCAGACTCTGGCGCAAAGAGAGAGCGAGCTAGCGCGAGGGCACCCGACATATACAAGAAGACAATTACGAATCAGCATCGTAAAACACACAAAAAGAAAAAAAAAACTTCCGACGCAAGTGAAAAATTTTAGGCGTAAACAGTAATTGCCTTTTCCTGTTTTGTTCTGAATTAAACATTTTATTTGTTACTCACAATTATTGCACAGTTTCAATGCGTTATTAAACGTTTAATATCAATATTATTAAAACTTGTTTTCTTTTTTCTTCATCCGATCTTCAATAACTTTACAAAAACTATCACTAAAAACAAAATGCACTCAAAGACTTGGCATTAGGGATGTAAGTTAGGTTTCGTTGCAACAATGCTATCGCTATCGATAGCTAAAGACACGGCACAGGCAGCACTTATCGATGGCTACTAAAATCACAAAAAAAAAACTCAAAAAAAAAGTTTTTTTTTAAAGAAATAATTATAAGGCACCATTGGTAGTTTATCGCAGTGGTGTTCAACAATTTAAAAATTAACGTACACATTAATAACATTTTATTTTGCGCATGCGCTTTTGTATATATATTTTTTAAGCTTATTTTTGTTCTTTGTTTTAAATCATTTAAATGTTAGTTGAACTAAATAGAGCGCATATTGATAAATTTTGTTAGCAAATATGACACCAAATCTCTTAAGGATTTGCAGAAACGCAACTACAGCACTTTTACTTGATTTTTGAATGCTGCTAACATACTAAGTTTGAACATTCTTAACAAAAGTAGTTTTTTGGCGCAATTTTTGATTTTTTTGAACACATCGCTGGCAGTCTTGATGTATGTAAGTGTATCGGTGCCGTTTCTGTGAAGATTTTTACAAAATATTTTAGTAGCCAAATGAGGTTGGTTGTGATCTGCGAAACTACAGAAACGTGGCTAATTCGATTTTTAAAAGAAGTAATATTTTGGAGACCACGATTGGGAAGACGTTTAGCTCCTTCCAATGTAGTGAAAAAATCATCTCCCACGAATGTAGGCCACTTTAGGTGTTAAGATTTGCAAATTGAAGCAGACGTTTTCACCTTGATTAATTTCACTTTTCGAGAATAGGTTTTTGGATCATTTGCCCACTAAACTTTAATTTCAAATTTCGCTGGTTTCAATGGGATAAGTTGTATGAATTTGTGTCTATCACGGTTTGGAAATACTTGCTCGTAAACACCCATATTTTTATGAGGTTCATAGTTTTTCGGTATATGTACATATGTATATCGAGGGGTGCTGCTTCATCGGTTCATTCACAATGCATTAAATCTATACAACATAGCTGAACGAATCATCTTTAAGCCATAAAGCTGAATTTTTTAGTAGCTGGTCAAATCGTTCCAGTCTCTTAAGTTTACAGCATTTGTCCTCCTTGGGCCATCCTTGCAGGAACAACAACTATCAGTGGAAGTGGCACATTAAGCGTTTCATCCATATAATACATACATACATATATTCGTCAGCAAACACTAAGCCATATAAGTGAAAAATAATCAGACCCTTGGATCGCAGCATTTGAAAAACTTACAAAATTTTTATTTGCTATATACTTGTTAATTAAAATACATACATAAATATACAATGTACTGCTGCGCCTTTTTACCATCGTCGTTCTTTATGTACACATTACTTAAATTAATTAGTAAACTAAAATACATATAATTCTTACCCACTTAATATTTTATTCCATGCCAATGAAAAGCTATAACTAATACAAATCAGACTTTTGCATAATAGCCGATACAAGCGCTTTAAAAGCATCTTCAATCATAATTATATGCATTTGAGCATCCCGATATGACAACAACTTGGCGCTTTCAGTTAGAGGCATTTGCATTGTTGTCACTCCCAAGGAACTCTGTGAGTGCAAGCTACGGCCAGTGGTCATTAAAATATTTACACAATCGTCTGCTAGTATTGGAAAAGTCTCTGCAAAGCGAACGAGTGCGGGAAGTACATTTCTTAAGAACTTACACTTAGCAGACGCGGTTAGCAGCGACAATGTAGTTTGAATAACATTTAAACAAAATTTTGATACACCCAGACTCTTTGGTATAGAGTAGTTTAGCACCAAGTGTGAGGTTAATTCAATAGTAAAAATTTGCTTGTCCATTTCCGTCACATTCAAAAACTCGTGCACAAAATCAATGCATATATGCATAGATGGTACGCTAGCTACAATCATGGGTATTACCGATTTGGGATAGGTCTGGAAATGCACAAGTTTGGCTAGAGAGGGCTCTGATATGAAGGCCTGATGCACATATGTGCCAATAATGCCCTGTATTTCGCGTAATTCTAATTTAGCAACACGATCATTTGCTTTGTTGGACATATACTCTAGTACCTCGAGTAGTATGTGCACAGCAGCACTTTCCTGTGAGGCAATCAGTGTAGTTTTTAGCTCTTCACGATCAGCATCAGTTTGTACCAGGCCGTTCTTATCCAGGACTTGTTTTTGTTGCATATGTACATTCAAATAAGTCTTCGAAGCGGCTAAGCTGCCTTTCAATATGCGTAGCAATATGACTAACATGTAGGGCGAGCAGAAAACATGTCTAGGACAGCTAAAAACAAACATTTTTAGTGAGCATACGCTGTAAATTTAAGCAGTTTTACTTACCTCAAGACCTCCATGGGCTCTAGCAAGCTTTCATTGCCAAAACTTCTGCGATTTATGCAATCCGAAGTATTTGTTATTGATTTCAGTGACATTAACCAAAATGTTGTGGGCAACACTGCATTTAAGCGCAGCCATAAATCATTATACAAATCTTTGATATAACGTGGCACTGACTTCTGAAACACTTTAGGCATATGATTAACCAATAGCTGCGCATATTGTGCTAAATCCTCTGGCGGCAATTGCAACAGCTGTTTAAATACCCGTATGGCCAGATGAGGCTTACTGTCAATGAGCTCCAAGGCATTACTCAATCCTTCTGGTTTGATTTCCAACTTAACATTCGTTTCGATAACACTACTAACCAAATAGTGCTCCTCCAACCAATCGTCTACCATGCTCAAATGCGGATAGTTGGATATGATGAGACGCAGCAATGGATGGAATAATGATAGATAATCACTATGATATTGATGAGCCTTTTGTAGCAGGTATTTTAAAGGTAGACCACCCACAAAGTTGTTGGAGTATTCCTTTTGTTTGCGACCGCCCAAGGCGCTGAGATTCATAAGCCGCGTATCCTCGTACAACATAAGATAGTATATTATGAGTAGTTGAGCTGTCAACGGACAACTGACTTCAATTTGAGCCAACTCTTCGCTTTCGCCAGGTAGAAAGCGCATGTCCTCTGCAAAGAAGGTAAGCTGCGACGTGCGAAATACATGCAAGATTTCCGACTCAGTAAATGGTCTATGCATATGATCTATGTTAACCTTGCCGGTAGGATTCGGTATTATCAGTGTATTAACAAAAACTTCAACCAGCGCCGGCATTACTGGATGCACAGGTCTCACCGAGCTACAAATTTGCTTGAATATCCAAGATTTAATCGGCACCTTATGCTTTAGAAAAGTTCTCGATTTAAGCAGCTGGTGTATACAGTGCACAGGCAAATATCCAGGTATGGTACCATTTAAACTTGGCGTTACTGGTACACGCACAGCATGTGACGCCACAACTTGCTCAGTAAAGAGATCCTGTGTAAATAACTGCCTAATACGATTGGTACTATTTGGTCTTATGGGTATTTTCATGGCCAGCGTAGAGCAGACCATTTCACTGATAGCCGCAATTTGATTGCTGTGAAAGTGTATAGCCAGCAACAATAACATTTCGCCCAAAGAGGTGCTGGTGCCGGAACGCTTGCAAAAAAATGAATCTTCCTTAATCAGCCACTGTAGCCATTCCACGGCTTTGATTTCTAGCGGCAAGGTAGACACAAGCGAGGGGCAGGCAATAAGCATGCATAGCGCCAATGTTACGAAACGTACGCCAGAAGGAGTGGCCTGTGGGCAGCTGGTAACTAGTTGTGATAGTGCATTTATTTCATCATCGTTAAATCTGAAAATATGTATTAAGATTTAATTTTAACAATTCTCATAGTTACAAATCTTAGTCATAGTTTAGGGGCATTGTGTTAGAACGCAGACTAATTAAACCACAAATGTCAACGATATTTTAAATTTAAACTTTACTTACTTAAGGCCACCGATTCCTCGTAGCGCACAGTAAAGACGTAGCAGCACAGCTCCTTGCAAATTAAAATCCTTGAGCTCTGATGCATTGCTTGTTACTTTTAAAATCTTTTGTAGCAGTTCCACGCGAACCAGATTTAACGCTACGCCTTTACGCTTCTGACTTGTTCTGATATAGAGTGCAAGCCATGAGCGCAAGTTTTGATCATTACCCAGCAAAAGTCCAGTAAGAAATGCAATCTGGGGGCAAGAAAAGAATCAATCAATTCATAGCTCTTAATATAACAAAGTCGAATAGTCGTGTTCTTTGTTTTAGACTTAAAGTTTCTAAGCATTTATGATTGACTAATCAACTGATAATTAAATAAGTTTGCTATCTCAAAGTATTTACCAAGTCATCTGGATGTTTAAAAGCAAGCTTCAACATGAACGATGGCACCTTCATCATATCGACGCATAGGGAGCGATTAACAAGCGCTTGTGATGGATTCATTTCGCTGAGTGCCATAAGTAGCAGTAGCCTTTGTTTAGCATCACTTGCCTCTTCATCACAGTTGGCTATAACATTGGAGACAACATCCCGATAACAGTCGGGAAAATTGGCAACTAAGGCACAAATAATGCGATGTCCATTGGGCACATGGACCAAAGCATCAGTCAGCTCAATAATATTCAGTAATGAGGGCAATTCGGCAAGTGCAATGCACAGTATGTCCACAACCTCCTCCAGGTATATGCCATCGTCAAGTATTTCAGAGTAGGCGGCAGGCTTTTGTTCAGTGACCTGTTGCTGCAGGCTAAATATTTCGGAAAGAACAACGCGAACCTTACGCGCTACATCGGCACGTTCAAAGCCCAGTGCAATGCCAGACTGCAGACCAAACTCATTCTGTTGGCAGTCAAAAGTGGTCGTTTTTTGGCGGGTAAGCAGCTCTTTTTTGAGGTCGTTTTCCAGCTCATGATAGTTAACTTGCAGATAAGACACAATGCTATTAACAACTTCAATGCCTATGAGCACGGCCAGAATTTGTTTTCGTGATTCCATTGAGGATGTGGTGTTGTCAAGCGGTGAAAGAAGACTCATGCGCACAAGGGAGGGCAATACCGGTCTAATCTCATTCTCTGGATAGCTAGCTAACGAAGTAATGTCAAGATTTTGCATAGAAGCAAAGACACGCGCTGTTACATCGTACATCTTTACCGGCTTTTATTGTGAAACGTCCACGCAATATTATTTATGTGTTATTTCGAATGTAGTTTAAACGTGTTGTGTGTGGCCCAACTTAAAGCCACATCGAAGCACATTGGCACAACAAGTGTCAAAATACACTAATTCTACGTTAAACGTTTAAAATTAAGGCCAAGTAAAACTTTTTTATATTTATAGTTGTTAACCGCAGCGCAGAAATATAATATATGCTGACGGCCAGCGATTCGTAAATAAAATATTGTTATCGAAAAACTTTAATTGTAGCGAGTTGGCAGTTTTGGTTAATTTCTAAAGAAACTCACACAGCTTGGCAGCATTTTTTATTCCAGTTTGGCAGTCTTTTTTTTTGGCAGCAAAGGTTGGCAGGCCATAATTTCTCTCCGATGTTTTGACTGATACATACATTTTCCATTCAGATTTAGTAGTCACTTTTTTTTTTACTCGCAAGTGAAGTTGATACGCAAGAATAACCGAATGAATATATATTTAAACGCGAAAAATATATGAAAATTGTGTATTTTATGAATCAATTAGGGCAAACTAAACAACTAAATTATCGAGTAGGTAAGTGCAAGTTAAAAATCCAAACCAAAATACCGGAAAATATAAAAAAATTCAATGTCGGAAAAGACCAACGCCCAGCCAACCCAATCTAATGACAAGTAGCTCAAAAAAGAAAAGTAACTCAAATGAAATGTGGCCCAAAAGCTAGTTGAAGTACTGCGTCTTAGTGTATATAAAACATAGGTGTTACCAAGTGATTAATTTATCTTGTAGATATGCACTATTTTTATATGTTACTTTTATATAGCATATATTAAAAACATCATCATCGATTAAAATTGAGCACTGACTATCGCAGTCGCAGCCTACAGAGACAACCGCTCTCTGCCCTGCTATTGCCTGCTTCTTTGATGACATCATTCGGTTTGTACGCTTGGTGTATCTGTGTGTGAAGAGAGCGTGCGCACTCGAACTCAAAGTAGATGAGTGCTGCTCATTACGCTGTTACTGCTCTAATCAAATGGAACAGCGAGTGTATAAACGAAAGCCGTTCCGTACGAATTAAAAAAAACCTTAAAAAAAACATACATAATATCTAAGTTATACAAAAAAACCGGAATTATTACAGTGCTAGTGTTTTATATTTTGTTGTGTGCGGCGGCAGCGGTGTTTGAATAGATCTTAAAACAAAACAATAAAATATATTATCACAAAAAACTAGTCAAGGCGAGAGAGACAAATGAAAAAATAACTTTTTGGTAACTTATCTAGCAGTGCGTTAACAAAGCGATAAAAAACAGCACATGTATATGTGCTTAAAAAACTTATATATATATACATTTAATTTAACGTTTAAATTGTAGAGCACACAAAATACAGTTACGTTACTCATGCACCATATCAAGATATATACATACATACATGCATACGTATAAATAGGAAATCCTTCCAAGAGGTCACGAGCTCAAATGGAGTTGCCGCTCGCATAATAAACACTTGTAAACTCATACACACACACACAAATATGTAGAAGGAAAAATAAAACTGTTTATGTGTATATACATATGTACTTGTGCACATATATAGCAGCTGTATAGTTGCATATTGCAAGTGAGTGAGGTCGGTCGACCAAGCCTTGTTTATAAAGCCGAAATAAAAAGCGACTGCATAAATATAAACATTTCTACAATAGCTAGATATACAAATATGCCGCATAGGCAGGCACTTGTTTTAGCTGAGTTAAGCGATCGTTAGTTAAAACTTGCTGCATTATACGCCCAGCAGCAACATTGGGGCATGCCTTTTACAAAATAAACTGGTTTTTCGTGACTTTAAGCTGCTAAACTAAACCATCAACAAATAAGCTGCACAAACACACACACACAAAGCACACTTTCATGCTTCACCTTAGTTTTGTGTTTGTGTTTGCATCAAGCTGGCTTTTTGTTAATTGAGTTTATTAAAAAAAAATACTAAAAAAAAAGTTGCACAACTCTAGCCCCACCCACTAAATAAATCAAAATTATGAAGTCACTGCTACGCACAGCTTTTTACAGCTGCTAGCGTTCAGCAGAATTTTGCTGAAAGCACTTGCTGTAAGGCACGCTGCAAGCGTTACTAAAAATGATGCTGTTAATTAAAAACTCTGCTCGCTTAATTAATTAATTAATACTTTATGCAAAGTTAATTGCGCTTCATACATGCTTTATTGCTGCAGCATGGTCACACTGTTGAAAACATGCAGCACATTTCTGCTGCACGCGCCCATTTATTACAAATCGTCTTATAAGCGTTGTTTTTGTGTTTTTACTGTAAATGTAAAGTAAGCCAACATCGATGGCATCATATACAGGGAGTTATATATATTATTACTCCATGCACATGTATGTTGTATATATGTATGCATGTATATAAAGCTGGTGCAGAGTTCAAAACTACCCTTCATTTTTGTATTACGTTGCGCCGCCCCGTGTGCGCTTTTATTAGCTGAGATACTCTCCAAATAGCAGTGAACTCTCAACTCTACGCAGCGGCGCTCTCTTTCACTGTGCGTGTGTGTGTTTTGTTGTTGCTGTTGTTATTATTTTCTGTGCTTTGAGCTCTCATTTACGCTCTAGCACTCGCCGCCGCCCGCCCGAACGCGCGTTTTATACGCAAAGTTTTTAAGCTACGTTTAAATAAAAGAGCAGAGAAATATTACGTAATAGATAATAGCTATTTTGTTTGTTTGCATTAATACATAACTAGCTGATTTGTATGTATGTAGTATATGTGATGTGCTATTTTTTGACCTAAGTCAATTGTTCTATTCATTAAAAGTGTAGTAGTGATGTCGATGTTGTTGTCATTATTAGTTAGTGTCAAGTCACACAGTTAGTGTATGTATGTACGTATGTACTATGTAGACTATAGGATGCGAAATGAGCTCATTGAGAACACAACAACAACAACAGTGCGTATGCAATCAGTGTGCTGTGTATTTATTCATACGCATATGTGTACATATATGTATATAGGGAATGACCTGCGGCACAGTTTTTGCAATAAACGGCAAAGTTCTTAATACACACACACACACTCCCACTGCTTTAAGCTTAGTTTTGTATATTGTGTGGGCGTAGAGTGACAACACTTATACATATAGTATGTACATATGTCTGTATATAGGTAATTTGAAGCGGCACTTTGGTCATTCCAATGGTTTCAGAATTGAATTTCCTGTAATTTCACAGCATTTTTTTTTTTGTTTGTTATGTGCGATTTCAAAAGCGTTTTGGCCGGCTACCCCCCAAGTAGCCCATAATGTACGTTTAGCTGGGGCGTGACGTAATCCCATTTAGTACATGCGCTTTAGTATATGTATGTCATCATGCTGACCACATAGCGCTTTCATTATACGATCGTACTTTAGCATTGACCCATGGCGAACTGTCAAACGCATACTTCCTTCTTAGGCAGACAGAGAAAGTATGTCGCTGCTAGGGGGGGGCCTAATTCTTATGAATCACACGCAAGTGCAGCGGGTGGGGCCCCTACTTAGCCCGTATACGAACGACCGACCTATACCCGCCCAGAATTTTCATGGCACTTAATTATTAATTTTCTCTCTTTTTTTGTTGTGCTCTCTTTTATAAATATATCTATTTTGTATCTCTATTAAAAGATCATTTTATAATTTGTGCCTTATTTTTGTTATCTTTTGCAGTGATTCTGTAAAGAAAAAAAATTGAATTTCGGTTAAATTAAATCAAATTAATTGTGGAAAATTTATACAAAGAACCAAAATGACGACGGACATTTCAATTGTTCGATGGGACCCTAGTCAAGGTCCAGGAAACGAATATATCGATGAATACGAATACGATGGCGGCAACTCCAGTTCTCGCCTATTTGAACGTTCACGCATTAAGGCTTTGGCCGAAGAACGAGAAAGTGTTCAAAAGAAAACCTTTACGAAATGGGTTAACTCGCATCTGTGCCGGGTCAATTGCCGTATTGCCGATCTTTATGTGGATATGCGCGATGGCAAGCACCTTATAAAATTGCTTGAGGTTTTATCCGGCGAAAGGTTGCCAAAGCCAACCAAGGGTAAAATGCGAATTCACTGCCTGGAAAATGTGGACAAAGCTTTGCAGTTTTTGCGCGAGCAGCGTGTGCATTTGGAGAATATTGGTTCCCATGATATTGTCGATGGCAATGCCTCGCTTAATTTGGGTCTTATTTGGACTATTATTTTACGTTTCCAGGTAAGTTATGAGCATAATTTAATTGGGGCTTTGTTTAGCGTGGGTGATCTAACAAGACTTTATTTTAAATCTTAATTTCTTTTAATTTTCTTTAACTTTAAACTCGCCATGTCTAAATTCCTATACAGATACAAGATATTACCATTGAAGAGGTCGACAATAAGGAAACCAAATCCGCCAAGGATGCCTTACTGCTATGGTGTCAAATGAAAACAGCTGGTTATCACAACGTTAACGTTAGAAACTTTACCACTTCATGGCGCGATGGCCTTGCCTTTAATGCTATCATACACAAACACCGTCCAGATCTAGTGCAATTCGAGAAATTGTCCAAGACCAATGCCATACACAATTTGAACAATGCCTTTGATGTGGCTGAGGATAAGTTAGGGCTAACCAAACTGCTCGATGCCGAAGATGTCGTCGTAGAACATCCCGATGAGAAATCGATCATTACATATGTTGTCACCTATTATCATTACTTCAGCAAGCTCAAGCAGGAGACTGTGCAGGGTAAGCGTATTGGCAAGGTTGTTGGCATCGCTATGGAGAACGATAAGATGATACATGACTATGAGCACTTTACCAGTGACTTGCTGAAATGGATTGAGACAACCATACAGAGCTTAGGTGAGCGTGAGTTTGAAAACTCACTCGCCGGTGTTCAGGGTCAGCTCGCCCAATTCTCCAATTATCGCACAATCGAAAAACCGCCCAAGTTTGTCGAAAAGGGCAATCTCGAAGTGCTGCTCTTTACTTTGCAGTCAAAGATGCGCGCTAATAACCAGAAACCCTATACTCCCAAGGAAGGCAAGATGATATCTGATATCAACAAGGCCTGGGAACGCTTGGAAAAGGCTGAGCATGAACGCGAATTGGCTTTGCGTGAGGAACTTATACGCCAAGAGAAGCTGGAACAGTTGGCTGCACGCTTTGATCGCAAGGCATCTATGCGTGAGACTTGGCTATCAGAAAATCAGCGTTTAGTTAGCCAGGACAACTTTGGTTTCGATTTGGCAGCAGTAGAGGCAGCCGCCAAAAAGCACGAGGCTATCGAAACTGATATATTTGCCTATGAAGAGCGTGTTCAGGCCGTTGTTGCTGTCTGCGATGAACTAGAGTCTGAGCGTTACCATGACGTGAAGCGTATTCTCTTGCGCAAGGACAATGTCATGCGTTTGTGGACGTATTTGCTGGAGCTCTTGCGTGCTCGTCGTATGCGTTTGGAGATTTCTCTGCAGCTGCAACAAAACTTCCAAGAAATGCTTTACATTCTGGATAACATGGAGGAAATCAAGCAGCTGCTTATGACAGACGATTATGGCAAGCATTTGATGGGTGTAGAGGATCTGCTGCAAAAGCATTCACTTGTTGAGGCCGATATTAACATACTCGGGGAGCGGGTCAAGGTTGTTGTGCAGAACTCTCAAAAGTTCCTTAGCGACGATCCTGAATCTTACAAACCATGCGATCCCGAGATCATTGTTAGCCGTGTTCAGCAATTGGAAGATGCTTATGCTGAGCTCGTTCGTTTGGCTGTTGAGCGCCGCAGTCGCTTGGAAGAGAGCCGTAAATTGTGGCAATTCTATTGGGACACTGCCGATGAAGAGAATTGGATTAAGGAGAAGGAACAAATTGTTTCTACGGACGAAATCGGTCATGATTTGACCACTGTTAACTTGCTGTTGAGCAAACACAAGGCTCTGGAGTCTGAGATCACGTCACATGATCCTCAATTGCAGAACGTTGCAAAGGTCGGAGCTGAGCTCATCACCGAAGGTCACTTTGGTGCCGATCGCATTAAAGATCGTTTGAAGGAAATTTTATCCAAGTGGGATCATTTGTTGGACTTGACCAAATACAGAAGACAGCGACTGGAGAATGCTGTCGAATACTTCCAATTGTTTGCTGATGCTGATGATGTGGACAATTGGATGTTGGACACACTGCGCATTGTTTCCAGCGAGGATGTTGGTCGTGATGAGGCCAATGTACAGTCGCTGCTCAAGAAGCACAAAGACGTCGCTGATGAGCTTAAAAACTATGCCGAAGTCATCGATGCTCTACACAAACAGGCCGAGACACTCAAGCTCAATGATGCTGAGAAGGCCAATGTGGACAAGAGACTAGAAGCTATTGATACTCGGTACAAGGAGCTTACCGAACTGGCTAAGCTGCGCAAGCAACGTCTGCTGGATGCACTAAGTCTGTATAAGCTTATGTCTGAAGCCGATGGCGTAGAACAATGGATTAAGGAGAAGACCAAGATGCTGGATACAATGACACCCGGCAAGGACATTGAAGATGTTGAGATCATGAAGCATCGTTTCGAAGGTTTCGACAAGGAAATGAATGCCAATGCTTCCCGTGTGGCCGTTGTTAATCAATTGGCACGTCAACTATTGCATGTTGAACACCCCAACTCCGATGAGATTCTCGAGCGTCAAAATCATCTTAACCAAGAGTGGTCCGCACTGCGCGAGAAGGCCGAGGCTAAGATGGATGACCTCAAGTCAGCCCATGGTGTTCAAACCTTCTACATTGAATGCCGTGAAACTATTTCATGGATTGAGGACAAGAAGCGTATTCTTACAGAAACAGATAGCCTTGAAATGGATTTGACTGGTGTCATGACTTTGCAGCGTCGTTTAAGTGGCATGGATCGTGATTTGGCCGCCATTCAAGCTAAGCTTTCAAGCCTGGGTCGTGAGGCAGATAGCATTGAGGCTGAGCATCCAGAGGAGGCACAATTGATACGCGAGCGCATTGCTCAAATCGAATTGATTTGGGAGCAGCTGACACAAATGTTGAAGGAGCGCGATTCGAAACTGGAAGAGGCTGGCGATTTGCACCGTTTCTTGCGCGATTTGGATCACTTCCAGACTTGGTTAACAAAGACTCAAACCGATGTGGCTTCCGAAGATACACCAACTTCCCTGCCAGAGGCTGAAAAGCTTCTCAACCAACACCAGTCGATACGCGAGGAAATCGACAACTACACCGAGGACTATAAGAACATGATGGAATATGGAGAACGTTTGACTTCCGAAGGTAGTACCTCAGATGATCCACAATATATGTTCTTGCGTGAGCGTCTCAACGCATTGAAGGATGGCTGGGAAGAGTTACATCAAATGTGGGAGAATCGTCAGGTACTTCTGTCACAGAGCCTTGATCAGCAGCTATTTAATCGTGACGCACGTCAAACAGAAGTATTACTTAGCCAACAGGAGCATTTCCTTAGCAAAGACGATACGCCAGTTAATTTGGAGCAAGCTGAGAATCAGCTTAAGCGTCACGAAGCCTTCCTTACTACCATGGAAGCCAATGACGATAAGATCAATACCTTGCTGCAGGTTGCTGATACCTTGGTAGAAAAGGAACACTTTGATGCGGATAAGATTGGCAAGCGCGCTGAAAATATTACCGGACGCCGTGATGACAATCGCCAACGTGCTCTCGATCAGCATGAGAAGCTGAAGAACCAGGTTAAATTGCATGAGTTCTTGCAAGATCTAGAGGAATTGGCTGAATGGGTGCAAGAGAAATATGTGACATCTCAAGATGAAACATACCGCAGCGCCAAGACCATTCACTCCAAATGGACCAGACATCAGGCTTTCGAGGCTGAAATTGCTGCCAACAAAGAGCGTCTATATGAGGCCGAAAAATCCGCACAGGAGCTCTCCAAGGAGAAGCCCGAATTTAAGGATGTCATTGAGCCCAAGCTTAAGGAACTAGCCAAGCAATTCGAAGATCTCGAAGTGCATACTAAAGAAAAGGGAGCCATGCTATTCGACGCCAATCGTGAAGTGCTTGTACAACAGACTTGCGATGACATTGACTCTTATATTACCGATTTGGAGAAACAGATTGTCAGCGGCGACCAGGCCAATGATTTGACATCGGTTAATATACTTATGCAGAAACAACAAGTGATTCAAACGCAGATGGCTGTGAAGGCACGCCAAGTTGAGGAAATTGACAAGCAGACCGAATACTTGCAGAAGACTGTGCCTGAAGAGAAGATCGAACCAATTGTAGTAAAGAAGACAGCTGTATTGGAACGCTTTGAGAAAATCAAGGCACCTTTGTTGGAGCGCCAAAAGCAATTGGAAAAGAAAAAAGAAGCCTTCCAGTTCTGCCGCGATGTGGAGGATGAGAAATTATGGATTGATGAAAAACTGCCAGTGGCCAATTCCAATGAGTATGGTAATTCGCTATTTAATGTTCACGTTCTCAAGAAAAAGAATCAATCACTGGCCACGGAAATCGACAACCATGAGCCACGCATCAACGCCATATGTAATAATGGCCGTAAACTAATTGACGAGGATCATGAGGATGCGAAGAAGTTCGAAGCTCTAATTAGCGATCTAACCCAAAAATGGCAAGAGCTCAAGGATGCTATTGAGCAACGCAAAAAGCATTTGCTGGATTCTGAAAAAGTGCAACAGTATTTCTTCGATGCTCAGGAAGCTGAATCGTGGATGAGTGAGCAGGAGCTGTACATGATGGTTGAGGATCGCGGCAAGGATGAAATAAGCGCACAGAACTTAATGAAGAAACACGAAAACCTAGAGCAATCTGTCGAAGACTATGCCAATACAATACGCCAACTGGGAGAGGTTGCGCGTCAGTTCAGTCCAGATGATGTCTCCAGCGGTGATGCTGTTGCTGTCAAACAATCCCAATTGGACAAACTATATGCTGGTCTTAAAGATCTGGCCGGTGAGCGTCGTGCTCGTCTCAATGAGGCACTGCAATTGTTTATGCTGAGCCGTGAAGTTGATGATCTAGAGCAATGGATCACAGATCGTGAGGTTGTCGCTGGCTCACAAGAACTGGGCCAGGACTTCGATCATGTTACATTGCTGTCCGAGCGCTTCAACGAATTTGCACGCGACACAGAGGCTGTAGGCGGTGAGCGTGTAGCCAAGGTCAACAGCATTGCCGACAATCTCATTCAGGCAGGACATTCAGATTCGGCTACTATTGCAGAATGGAAAGATAACTTAAACGAATCATGGCAAGATTTGCTTGAACTTATTGAAACACGCACGCAAATGTTGGCTGCCTCAAGGGAATTGCACAAATTCTTCCACGATTGCAAGGATGTGCTTGGTCGTATTTTGGAGAAGCAGCATGGTGTTTCCGATGAGTTGGGTCGCGATGCTGGCTCTGTTTCCACACTACAGCGCAAACATTACAATTTCTTGCAAGATCTGACCACACTCTACTCGCAAGTACAACAAATTCAGGAGGAATCCTCCAAATTGCAGGATGCATATGCCGGCGATAAGGCTAAGGAGATAACAAATCGTGAGCAGGAGGTGCTACATGCCTGGGACAATTTGCAGGCCATGTGCGATGCGCGCAAACAGAAATTGGCCGATACTGGCGATCTATTTAGATTCTTTAACATGGTGCGCATACTCATGATTTGGATGGAAGATCTTGTGCGTCAAATGAATACTTCAGAAAAGCCACGCGATGTATCCGGCGTTGAGCTTCTGATGAACAATCATCAGAGTCTCAAGGCTGAGATTGATACACGAGAGGACAATTTCAGCGCATGCATATCGCTAGGCAAAGAGCTGCTGACACGTAACCATTATGCTTCGGCTGATATTAAGGATAGATTATTGCAGCTAAGCAATAGTCGTAATGCCCTGCTTAGACGTTGGGAGGAACGATGGGAAAACCTGCAACTAAGTAAGTAGAGATAAACAATATTTTTATATTTATAGTTCGAGTATGTTTACCAACTGTATTTTGAATATTTTAGTCTTGGAGGTTTACCAGTTCGCCAGAGATGCTGCCGTTGCGGAGGCTTGGCTTATTGCCCAAGAGCCGTACCTGTTGTCTTCGGAACTAGGACACACAATTGACGAGGTTGAAAACCTGATAAAGAAGCACGAGGCATTTGAAAAATCTGCTGCCGCTCAGGAAGAACGCTTTAGTGCACTTGAGCGTTTGACAACAGTAAGCAGGACAAAATATATACAAATTTTTAGCTTATGTTAAAGTGCACCATATATTAAAAATAAAATTGTTTTTATTTTTAGTTTGAGCTTAAGGAAATGAAGAGGCGTCAGGAACTTGCGGAAGAAGCAGAAAGACAGCGCATCAAAGAAGAATTGGAGGCTAAGGCTGCAACAGAGGCGGCTGAACAAGCCAAGCGTGAGGCTGAGCGACGTGATGATGTCGATGTGGGCATCTCTGATGATACACAAGGTACTAATTACCTTAAAATTAGTTTAATTATTATGTAAACTCATATGTTCTAGTCTAAACTGTCATTTCATTAATGCTTTTCATTTATTTCATACACCCTTTAATTGTGTATTGCATTGCTTTGGTTTATGTTTTATTTTTTTGTTGTCTAAATATACTAATAATATCATAATTTTAGCATCAACTAATTTCAATATAAGCAAAAGAAATACATCTTGAATACTCTAATCTATTCACTTATGCATACTAAAACCCATGGAAAAATTAAAAATATGTAAAAACTCGCATCTATAAACTGTGAACGCAAAATGCAGCCCATGCAGATGCAGCAGTCGATATAGAGCGTGCTGTCGAATCACAAACAGGTATAACTTTAAGTTTCATTATAAACTTATCTAACATGTGGCTTCATTTGGCACTTGGAAAGGTTTTGTGTAGTCGTAGTTAAAATGCAGAAACATAACATAATAACAATTATAACCAAAAATTGAAAAAGCATAATTAAATAATGCACTACTTAATTATTAGATCGTTCCGCCGCACCGGTTGCTGGTGAGGGCCAGGAAGGTTATCTGACACGAAAACATGAATGGGAATCGACCACCAAGAAGGCCTCCAACAGATCTTGGGATAAGGTATGTACGATTTTGTTTTGATAGAAAGTCAAAGTTTAACGTATTTATTTGTGTCATAATTAGGTTTATATGGCTGCACGAAGCGGACGCATTTCCTTCTTCAAAGATCAAAAGGGTTACAAGAGTAATCCTGAATTGACCTTCCGTGGAGAGCCAAGCTATGACCTACAAGGCGCTGCCGTAGAAATTGCCAGTGATTACACTAAAAAGAAGCACGTCTTGCGAGTCAAGTAAGTTTGAGTCTAAAACTTTAATTAAATATATTTACTAACATTCATATTGTTTTTACAGGCTCGCCAGTGGTGCCGAGTTCTTACTGCAAGCCCATGATGACAACGAAATGTCACAGTGGGTAACTTCACTGAAAGCCCAGAGCGATTCGGCAGCTGTTGCAGCAAGCAGGTCCCAAACTTTGCCAGCTACTTCACAAAAGGACGAACCAAAGCGCAGATCGTTTTTTACTTTAAAGAAAAAGTAAAATGAATAATAAGATCAAAAACAACATTAAAAAAGAAAAAAAATTAAAATAAAATTAAAATATAAAGTATATATTTTTTTCATATATTTAATGCAAAACCTTATTTCATAAAAATTACAAGAAAAAGAGCAAAAAGTAAACAAATTATTATGCTTATCAAATTTGCACGATAAATACTGCTATTATTGATTAAACGTATGTATCTTATTTATTTAAACAAATACAAAGTAATATAAAATTTAAAAAAACAATTAAGAAAAACTCGTGTATGCATTTCAATGTATTCGATAAATAAAAAAAATATTCCTTTAAAGTACACCAAATGGTTAGAATTTTATATTTTTGCCATATTTTGCGCTGAACTTGGATATACTGAACCAGCTTTAAAACTGATGTGTTTTTTTTTATGGATATTTGAAAAAAAAAAATTGGGTATAACAGTTACTGCAGTTGTTAAGAGCTAATAACGTATTTGTAAATATGTATCGATATAAGCACAGTTGATAATTATCAGCATTATCGGATGATTGCGATAAAACATTAAAAACGATTATTCAATATTATCGATATACCTATTAATGTCAGCACTAAACACATTAAGTAAAATAATAACATGAACAACTGCTTAAAGCACAGATATTTTTTTAAACTGCCGGTATGAATTATTTATTAAATCCATAAGCGTATATTTAATATTGTAAAATATTTTAGCTGCATATGCGTAGCTATGCATCGGCACAGGAAAATAAAAAACCTGTCGGTCTTACACAACCACCGGATCCAGAGTCAGCTAGCTGTGATTACATAGGCCCACCGGATCCACAGTCAAATTTGCGTCCATATGTACGGCATTATAATAAGAATGAAACGGACTTAGCCAAGCGCTTGCGTTTAAAACGCTTAGAAGTTGACAACTGGAATAATGAATTCTGGACCAAACATAACAAACGCTTCTATGAGGTAAGTAGGCAAAACATAAAAATTGATTTTGTAATGGCGATATAAAGTTAATTCTAAAGTCCTGGGTCCACTGACTCAAGCAAAGCCAATAGAATATTTACCAATGTAAATGTATTAGTGTTAAGCACAAAGCTAATTTTTACTAGTCGCTAAGTTTTACATACTTTTTATACCAAAGAAGATTGAATAAATTACTATCGTTTTTTCCAGGAAAAGGCCGATTTTATACGTCTTAACAATATAGCTGGCACTTCCACTGAAGACATCACCGCCGATCGTATGAGCGTCTTTTACAAATCATTTTTGGACAAAAATAGGCGTATGCACATAATGTACAATATATCCTGGTATCTGAAAAATTTCGATATTCTCACAATGTCATTTCAAGTGTATTTGCAAAATTTAATACGTCGAGCTAAACGACAAACAACATAAATGCATCTTGTGTACTTGTATTAAATTAATTAAATTATATTAACATTTATTCTGTGCTGCGATTTATTACAAAATGGACAACTTGTTGAGCGCCAAGAAATAATAAAATTCCGTGACTGAAATGGCTCAAAAACAACGGCGGCTGCCGCTTTTGAAAATTTTAAGAAAAGCTACAGTTTTAAGTTTAAACAGGAGACTACAACTCCCCACCTCTTTCTGACTTGGTACCTGCGTTGATCTGTTAGTTGTGGCTGCGTAGTCTTTGCCTGTTTGATTTTAACGCCGAAATCTTCACGATTGTTTTTATTGCTTACTTGCTTGAATTCGAGCTTCCTGCTTGCCTCATAAGGTAAGAATCTGGCACAATCGAATGCGGCTGCGCTGACGCCTGCATCGATTGAGCTTATTGACTCACTTGCCAAAAATCCGTCTCCATAAATCTTGAAACTCTAGTGGCTGTCTCAATTAAAGTTAAAATCTTCAGTTTTCCCCTACAGCTTAAAAAATTGATGTCAATACTAAAATAACAACAGCATGCAAAAATAAAATAAAAATTGTTGCATATATTCAAGACAAAATCTTGTTTCATAAAAATAATAGGCTAATAAACATATTTATAATCCATCTTTTAAAGTGCAACAAACTAAGTAACAGCATAGAAAGATATACGAAAAATCCTGGGCCAGAGGTTTCGATAAATATTAGTTATTTTTGCAGCAGTGGGAACCGGGAACAGTTTGACTGGGAACAGTTTTTAAAGGTAAAGACGAAGATGTATTTATGCAGTTATTAAGCTGATCGATGGAAACCTTTTGCCGAAGCCAGATACTATGAGACTAAAGCTGATCCTGTGACTGAAATGAGCAAAAGCATATTTATTGCGATCAAGGTTGCCTTTTCACTTTCTGAATAAAGTGTCTTTGGATTAATGTTACTTTTTTTTAATGAAAAAATCCCATAAAGAGTGACAGAGACGGAATGCTTGTAACACATTTTCTGTCTCACATCTCATGTGATGTAAATTCTATTGTAATTTTTGTAGTTTTTCTAATAAAATCCTATTATGCATATCCTTTTTATATACTCACCATGTCATATTGGATTTACATACATAATGTGCAAGTTCAAAACGCCAAGAAAAAAGACAAACATTTAACATATACAAACATGTACATATGGTATGTATATACATGCATTTATCTACAAGTACATACATATAAATACAATTTAATGTACAATATTTAATAGATTGTTGAATTTTATATAGTAAATTTTTTCTAGGCCTCTTAAAAAGTATTTTACAAGAAATTAAAAAAAAAAAACACAGTATTAACGATGTTTATGATGACATTCACTTAAAAATTACCACGTATTTTTAATTGATCATTTAATGCTTTAACTTAAAGTAGAGTTAAGAATTTAAAAAATACTTATGTTCAAAAATATTTATTAAATTATTACTCTCAAGCGTTGTCAAAAGAAGTGTCAGTGTTTTCGAATTTTCCAATTTGTTATTTATT
Source organism: Chymomyza amoena (assembly GCA_037043745.1). NCBI lineage: Eukaryota > Metazoa > Arthropoda > Insecta > Diptera > Drosophilidae > Chymomyza > Chymomyza amoena. The sequence goes on from JBAMAX010000538.1 coordinate 258,239, forward strand.
TTATTTTTTTTTAATATTTTAGGTTAGTTAAGTTATAACAAAAACGAAGGCACACACACACATAAGTGCCCGGATTCTGGCTAAACTCTGCTTCTACATATTTACAGACATATGCGCATAAAAGTCTTTATATTTATATGCATCTGTGTCCAAGTGTGCCCGCGAATGAGCTAACGCTAAATTAATGTGTTTGGTGGGGCTAAGATTGTTTTGCTTGTTCGATAAAAAATGATGCATAATATGATATATATAACTATATATTTATATATATTTTTAAAGAAGTTTAAACTTTAACTACAAAAACTTTTGGCTTTTGAGCAATAGTATAATATTTAGCTATAGAAAATATGCTCGCGAAGCGCACTCGTGGGCACGTACAATAATAAACTATATAACTTAATAATTATACATAAGCACTTAAAATTCTTAGCTATACATAAGTATTTTTTTATATAATAATTTTTTTTAAAATACTATATTAATCATTTGTTCCGATTTAAATAATCTTGTTCACTGGGGACTTTTAGGTGAACCTTTTTTTTCTTTTTTTTTTCTTCTTGTGCGCTGAGTGTGCTGGTATTGTGTGTTGTTTGGTCTCGTAATTCTAGTTCATCCATTTGCGACAATTGGGCGCGCCACAAGCACAAGGTATTTTATGTGCATCATCTTCAATATCAAACTTGTAGTCATATGATAACTGCAAATAAAGGAACATTGTTATCAATCGGCCATAAAAACAAGTAAGCCACATTTTACGTACCTCTTCACCGCGATAAATTTTTCTCTTGGCAAATATTATAATGCGCACATCGCGATCAACCTCAACAATTTCGGTCACACAGTTTGGATTACATGAATGATTAATATATCGTGCCAGGCCGCCGCTTAATGTTGCATCAACAACACGATCCTCATCTAAACGGAACATGTAAATACCGCGATTCTGCAAATGTATGAACTAAAATTAGCATCCATTCAAACAGCAGGCATGTGCATGCCACACTTACCTTTGACTCATACTGTTTCTCGCGTATTTCCGATACTTCAGTGCGTATGACTTCACCAATATACTCTATTATCATTGTATGCTTTTCAATATCGCGGGCTGCATATAATCCTAGCCCTTGAATTTTCGAACTGCAAAAGACAAAATTTTATAATTCCATTGCACGTCATTGCTATCTATGATTCTTAACTTACCGCGCTAGATAAACATTGTTGCGCCACTCCTGCTTCATTTTCTTGTACTGTGAGCTCTTTGAGTGCACAAATTGCTTGCTATACGGACACGCCACCTCACCCGCAATGGCCGCGGAATTGGCCATACGCTGTGTACTAGAACTGCCCGCTGTTCTTTGGGTATGTGGTTTGCGCCAGACCAGCAACTGACGTTGCTTGGGCTCAGTGCGTGCAGCGCCTGATGGATTTATGGCCAACGGAAATTCAAGCAAGGGATTGCGACCGTATTTAAAGCGATAATCGGTAAGCGTCTCAATGCCCGGTAAGCTTTCTAATATGCGCACAATAGCCGGCTCGGTCAGTCCAAATAAATCCTCACCGCTTATGTGCTGGGGGAACAGCTGCAGCCATTTATGCAGTTTACGCAGTCGCGTTATGGGCTGCAAAATTTGCTGCCAAACCGCTGATGGCGTGTTATCACGAAATTCACGATCCGGTTCCTGTCCGCTAACATCTTGGATAAGTATGCGAAATTCTGGACGACAACCAGCTTCGGCAATGCTGCACACATATAGGCAACGATGATTGGGACGCCGCACGCACCAATAATAGCGGTTCTGAATGTTTGATAAAAAAAGAGTAAACAATTAAACGTGCGCCCAGGTTATAAATATATATATTTTTATGATCACTTACCACTTTGTAGCCAATGGGATAGATATAGTGTGGCGTGTGAAAAGCTTCAAGTTGGTGCGGCAGCAGTTGGCCCACGTTGAGAAACGTCAAATTACCCACACGAAGCAAATTGCTTAGCTCCGAATAATGCATTACTGTGGCCACCTGTCGATTTTCATCGCGATCAACAAACACGCGTCGATGTACAACAAACGAACTGAGCTCATTCTCCGTCATGCCCGCCGAACTAGCGCTGGCATGAGCACTACAATGCACTGTTTTGTTCTTATAGAAGACGCACTCATCCTTAATAGCACAGGGTAAATGAAAGAGATTACTGCAACGTGACTTAAAGCACTTAATGGTAGCGCCTAACTGATGGCAGGCTGTACAGGATTGATTAAGGCCAGCCTGCAGCGCAGTTTGGAAGTTCATTAGCGCGCCGGCAACTGTCTCATAGACGCCATTTGACCATAAGGCACAATTGAGATGAACCTGAAAAGACATATTGCATGGTATAGGTATATGAACAAAGCTGTTGCCACATATATACTCACCCATTTGTCCACATCAAAGTTAAGCAATCGTGAGGGTCCATCAGCATGTCCATCACCGCGTTGGTTACAGAAAACACACTGACGCGTATCCTCCAGTTGAACTCCACCAAAGTAGTCTTTTTCCCATACCGTATTATTTGGCATGCCGTCTGGATCCATTTTAATGGCAGGAAGCGATGCCGTATCACCAGCAAAGGAGTCGGTACTGTAACACTTAACAATACCTTGCGATGCTTTTACTGCAGGTTGCGATGTTTGGGTAAGCTTCAATTGCTCCAGACTAACGCCAGCGTTGTTGCTATTGCTATTGCAGCTTTCTTGCTCCGGCTCCGTCTTAATGACAAAGGCTTCCGTAATTGGCTCGCCTTGGTTGCTGCTAGCTGCGGTCGCGCTTAAGCTAACTACATCTCCAACAGTTGTGGCTGTTAAACCTGGTGAAGTACCCTCTTTGCCGCGATATTTGTACTGAGTTAAACACGCGCGCCCACAAAAATATGTATAGGCAGGCGATGGAAACTTTTTCGGCAGCAACTTGCTTAACAAAGTTAAACCATTTGTCTCCGCCTGTCCCGGCACCAAGTGATTAGGTACACGAATTCCAAGCGCTATAGCACTACCACAATTCGGGCACAGCTTTCGTCGACCATTCAAAATCTGCTGCAAGTGTGCATTGGAGCACAACTTACGCGGCTGTTCTGTGGGACGTTTGAAACCTTTTTCCGCCTCTATAATCTTGCAGGTAAGCGCAGGCGCCAAATGCAGCAAATTGGCCAAATCACGTAGCACACCAGCTATGTTGTCTGTTGCCGATGTATGCAGCGATAATATCACATTTTGGTTTTTCTGCTGGTAATTATTGTTATTGCTAGACATGCCCATCTCCAGCTGCTGCGTCTTTTGAAGTTCTTCGCCACAGCTGCGTAGTAGCGGCGAGACAGGCACATGCATAGTCAACGCGTCCTCTGCTTGTGCCACTGGTGACATGCGTCCGTGACAGCGATTGTTATTGTTGAGTAGCACCAAACCTGGAAAGCGCGTAAACCTGGGCATCGCTTTCCAGGCTATTTGTCCATCTGCACGAGTAGCATAATTGCTTTCCACGCAACCAGCATCTGGTGGCTCTACTACATCCAATGTCTCTACATTACAATCTCTAACAGCAGACATTACACGCATTATACGCTCACGCGGATTACGCTGTATATGCGTGGAGAACTCCTGATCGTAGAAGTCATTTTGTATAGTAGAAGCTGCTTTGCCATCACTTGCATAGCCACTACCATTCCTTTCAATGCCAGAGTGCCCATTTCCACTAAAACGTTCGCTATCATACAATGATTTTATGCTTTCATGCCGCACCTGTCCAAAGCGTCCCATTAGTTGCTCATACTCCTCACTTTCCAGCTGGTGTTGCATTTGAAGGGCACGCGATATGGCCAAAGGTTTTAGTTTATCGCTAAGGCCACCACCGCTGCCTATTGGAATATTGCGATTTAGCAAAGGTTCCAATACCTGAAGTGGCTGCATTTGTCTTATATGTGTCATAAGCTTCTCTGTAAAGCCATCATGATCTTCCTCCACCTTCGAAATTTTGCGCATTCGTTTCTTTATCATAGGCGAACCACTTGGTGTGCTATGTGCGCTGGATAAAACCCCTCCCACTCCGCCAACACCAGCGTATTGTGTACCAGGCGGTAAACCAGTCATTTGCACTATAGTAGCATTTGGCATTTGCCCTGGCAGCTCCTTTAAGCTGTTGGCATTCTGGTTAGTACGTCGTGGCTTTTGGTACTCTCGTTTACGCCGCTTGCGTTGATCACCGCTCTTAGCTGAAGTACCGCCTATTTCCTGTGCAGGTGCTGCTGGACTTTCTGCCGCCTTCTTAACATAGCTAGTTATAGCCGAGATTAGCTGTACTTTGTTTTCCGCTGCATTGGCAGAAGCTTGGCTTACCGGTGGCTGCATGGCAACTCCAGCAGACATTTGCATCAATTGAGCCGTAGGCTGGTGCTGTGTCACATTTGTTACTGCCATAGGAGCAGAGTTATTCACTTCATTGGGCAGGTTATTAACAGGCTGATCCACTTTTAGTTCATTAACAGGCTTTTCTTCCAACTGTAGCTTACGCTTTTGCGCTTCCGGCGGTTTATAAGGTATCTTATTAATTACTACACTCGAGCTTGTTACACCAGTTGTTGCGGTTTCTATATTAGCTTCAGTCTGCAGTTTCCAGCTGGGCTCACTTGGTTGTAGGGCTTGCAATGGCGTTGCTATCTGATTTAACTGTTCTAGCTGTTGTTGTGAACTGCTATGTTCAGCTGGATTTGTCTCGGTATTGATATCCTGTTCCTTAACCTTGACTTCTTTTGGCTTGGTGGTAATGCTAATGGTCACATTGGAAACAGGCGGTACTGTGCTTAGCTCATATGGCGGCGGTGGAGGCAAAGGCAAAGTTGGCTCCGCTTTAATATTTGGCAACTGCTCCAACTGCACAGGTAGCTTTGGGACAGGCGTAGATATAAACGAAGTTTCCTTGGACACAATTTGTACCGTTTGCTTGATATGCTGTGTAGGAGCTGATGGGGCAGCTGCTGGCATAACGGAGACCCCAGCCACAGTTACTGCTGCGGCCATAACAGCTCCAGCTGGGCCTCCTCCTGCTCCAACATCACTTTTTCCTTGTACCATCTCGGCTTTTACTTCAACAGCCTGCTGAGCAATCTGCTGACCAATCTGCTGACTATTTGTGGCTGAAACACTTGCCGAATGTGTCGCCATTGCCTGTGACACCACTCCTGCACTGCTTGACACTGTGCTGCTTGTAGTAGGCGTGCTGCCAGAGCCGCTGTTTGCTGGAACAGGTGGTATAACAGGCCTTGCCAGCTGTGCCTCCAGTGAGCTAACCAAACCCATGCTAGGCGCACGAACATTTATAACCTTTCGCGCCGAAAGCGATGCTGTACTGGCTGCCACATGAGGAGACGTTATAGACATTTGATTAAGATTATGACTGGTATTGGAGTTTTGCAGTAACTTTTTGAGCAGCGCATTATTGGAGTCATCTACTTTGCTAAGCTGCGCTATAGGAGCTGGGGGTGGTGGTGCGGCTGAAGCTACCGTTGTAGTTGGTGTTGTTGTGGTTGTGGGTGTAGCATTGATTAAAGTGTTGCTTGAGTTGCTTATGGGTGCATTACTAGTAAATAACAGACGCTTCTCAGTGGCATCCTCGTTAAGCAACTCAACAGTTTTTTGTTGCTCTTTGCTATGGTGCAGCTCAGTGGGTGTGGTGGCTGCAGCTGTTGTAGACTGCTTAACCAGCAGGAGCTCTGTCTTTAACTTCGGCTTGTTGTCCAACTCTTCATGCTTATCTTTTGGTGGTTCATTGCAACTAACACTTATGTTTAAACTGCTTGGAGTTGAAAGCTTGTTGGCATTTAACTTAAGCTGTTGCTGTTGTTTGTTGTCCTGTTCCTGGGTAATTGTGTGCATTTGTATGGCGCTGTTATTCACTGCTGCGGTAGCCATTTTGGGTTTCTGCTGTGCCATCGTTGTCTTGGAGAGCACCATCTTTTGTATGGATATTATGGGACGCGCGCCTATACTATTAACAGGATTACTTATGCATATGGTGGCAGCGCTGGAACTGGCCTTGGCCACGGCTTCGTTTAGTATAGCAGAGACCGATACACTTGAGCTGGAGAGTTCCGAATTATTGGTATGCTGTTGCGCAGTCTGTTGCTGACCTGGCGTTACAACCTGCACCTGCTGTGAATTCACAGTATTGCCCGCTGGCTGTTTAAATATATTGATATTTGGCGTGCAATTAAGATTATTCTTGTCTAGCGTTTTAATGACTACTCCAAAGTCACTGACATCACCACCGCTACTATTGCTGTTAGTCTCCAAAGATTTGCTTTTGTTTAGCAGAATCTTTTGGATACTATCATTATAGGTTAGCTTTTGTGTGCTTGTCAAGCGTGCCACTGTTTGTGGCGTAACCTCGTGTTCTTGCTGCTGCTGCTCAGCAGCTTCGTGCAGCTTTTCTTGTACCATGGCATAAGTTTGATTGGGATTTGTTGTGGTTATGGTCACGATGCTGCCTGTTGCGGGAGTTAATGTAGCAATGCCTTGCTGTTGTTGCTGCTGTTGTTGTTGCTGATGCTGATGCTGTTGAATTTGTAGCATCTTTTTACTAACCACTTTGGTGGTAACAATTTTGGTATTAGCTGGTTTTATCTGCAGACCCGAAAACGATACAATTGTTGGCGGATTTTTGGCGACGCGCTTTACATTCAATAACTTGCTAAAATGTAAATGCTGCTGCGTTTGGCTGGGCGCACTAACCACTGTAGTAACCTGCGCCGTTTGTACCTGCTTGCTGTCAACTATGGTAGCTCCACCTGCAGTGGTTGTGCCGCTGGCACTTATAAGCTGTCCGCCCTGTATAATTTGTGTGGGCCGCGTTTTAAGCAAAGGCACTGAGATGGTTTTACTACCAATACACACTTTGGCTGTGGTAGCTGTGGGATGCGTAACCTCGCCCAGTTTTTTGGTATTTACGACCAACTGTTGTCCTTTAAGTTTGGAATGCAAACTGACACGATTAAATGTAGTTGTTTGGCTACCAGTTGCTGTGGTGCTGCCGGCTGCGCTTATATTATTGAAGATATTATAGCTGGCTGTATTGGGCTTTTGCGTTAGTATGGTGGTGCCAATGCCACCACCAGAAACTGCACCAGATCCATGGTTTGTATTTAAGATGACTGTGGTGGCAGTAGCATTGGTTTCGTGTGCTACAGTCTTCATTTCGGCACTGGATGCGGGCAGCAATACAAAGTCCAACTCCTCGATTTTGGTGTTGGCATCAGAAAAGTGTTCACTGCTGGGCGGCTCATTTGCAGACGCTGCTGATGTACTTGCAACATCTTTTTTGCTAAAGCTGACGAAGTCTGCAAAGTAGAAATGGATTAACAAAGCAATTGAAATTGAATTAAAACACCTTACTCTGCTTTTGGTTATTGTCGATCGTGTCTTCTGGCTTTATTGCGCTCATTTCGGTCTTTGCACCAAAATTACAAACTATTATTTGTTCTTCTCGTGCATTATCCAAATTTCCAACATTTGCGGCGTTTACTGTACTGCTCGTGTTTGCCTGCGTTGTTGATACCAAGAGAATATGTTGTTGGTCGGCTGCGTCTGTTGATATTGTTGCTCTGCCAGGTACAACAGTGACTAGGCCTGAGCCAATGGATGTTGGAGCTATGGTTGTGCTAGTGTGCGCTGATTCCAATGCAACAGCGGCAGCAGAGACAACAGTGTTAACTACACCAGAGCTGGCAGCAGCACGTTGTTTGGCGGGCAAACTGGAGGATGTTGTGCAAATTATAATATCCGTTTTAAGTTTCTTGCGATTGGTATCTTCGTTATCGTCAACTCTGCTGCGTTTTTGTATATTAATTGTATTAAAATTGACTGCTGCTGTTGCAGATGTTACACGTTCTGATTTTGCTTTTTCGGCGGTAGCCGCCGCTGGAGCAAGCGATGTTGTCACTTTCGATATATTCATAACAAATCACTAAACACTAATACACTAAATCGCTGGCAATTTATGCTTCATACACTTAAATTTAATATTATATACATATAGAAAATGTTTCAAAACATGCACTTAATTTTCGTGTATGTGTATGCATCATCATCATCTTGATTATTGTTCGACAAGGAGAGTTCACTGTTGCCAGTATGTTAAACAATATTAAACATTAAGAAGTGCGTAAGGCAAATGGCAGGGCTGTAATTGATTCTGACCATGTGGCAGCGCCAACATATGTAAAAATGGTACATATGAACTGGCTTATGGTACAAATAGTTCTTATGAACATTAACATTAGCTCAAATGGTTCTTTTAAGCTAATTTGCTTGCTTCGAACAGTACTAGTTTCTTTGAACTTCTATGTGCTAGCTGTCCCACTTGCACCTGTAGGATTTGTACATGGCTGTAATAAAACAATAATTAAAATGCTTTAATGATAATTAGTGAAAAAAATTGCATTGGGCGGAGTTGCATTTCATGACTGAGATCGATAACATTCGAAATACAGTAAACAATTTCAAATTTAAATAAAAAACATAATGAACAAAATGTACTTTTGTTAATAAGCCTATTAGCATGTGTACAAAATGGATGTTAAGTAACTTTCATTGCACGGCACAATATCGATGACCAAACTCGAAACACGTACCTGTCGAAGCATGAAAAGTCTCCACAATACAAACTTCTGGCAACACTGTGTGTGTTGATGCAACGAGCAAGTTGATGGTTTTGATTAGTCTACAATAAATTAGAATAATACAACATAAAATAATAATGTGGTGTATTAAAGCAACGACACAACTGTTTAAAAGCAGCTTAGCCTGTTAGTATAAAAATTTGGTGTGTAAGAAACTGACATTTAATTCAGTTTTGATTATTTTAGCAAGCAACATCTTAGCCATCAACACTGCCGGCCTTAAATACTTTGCACCGCCAATTAAATATGAAAGTGAGTTTTACTTGGAACTAAGTTTACAGAGCATGCTGATGTTATTATATGTTTTATTCGTGCAGACATAGAAAAGGTGGAACGACCCAAGCTACGTATGGTGGAGCGCGTGCCACAGCATCCGCCTAATCTTCGTCCACCGAAAATGCAAAAACGCTTACGCTATATGCGCGGACCTGAGCTAGTGCACAATACACTACTGCATAAACAATACGGCATAGTTGCCACTGGCGGAGGACGTCTGCGCTGGGGTCACTACGAGATGATGCGTCTTACAATTGGTCGTAAAATGAATATAAACACAATGTTTGCCACATGGCGTGTGCCAGCACCATGGCAGCCTATAACAAAGAAGGGCCAGGGTCAGCGCATGGGCGGTGGAAAAGGCGCCATCGATCATTATGTAACGCCTATTAAAGCTGGTCGAGTGATAGTGGAGATCGCTGGCAAATGTGAATTTGTGGAAGTTAAAGGTTTTCTCCAGCAAGTGGCCAATCAGTTGCCGTTTAAGGCAGCAGTTGTGTCACAGGAGCTGTTAGACGAAATGCAGGCAGAGGAGGAGACTAAACAGCGTGAAAATTTGAATCCTTTTACATTTAAGTATGTTATACAGAATAATTTGAATGGTTGCCACCGATGGCTTTCGCCAGTGGATCACAAATGGTTTGGAAAACATCTGTAGGCAACATTGTATTTTTTATATGTGCTAATAAATAATAAATTGTTGATTTGTTAAACGACCAAACAAAACGATATGTGATTAGCTAGATAACTTTAGCGATGTTTGGAAAATCGATTTAATTGTATCTATTTAAATTGTTTTATCGAAGAAAAAAGGGTGAAAAGCTAAAAGCTCTGTCATATTGCATTCCCAATGCTGTTGCAACGGGTTGCAGCAATAGCGTTTCCATTAGGCTAACAGCCGCAGGCTACCGGTGGTGTACGTGATTTTGGAAAAAGAAAATTACGATGTATCCTTGACAAATTTGCTTTTATATTATGTAAAAGCAATTCAGAAAAACTTGGAAGCTGGAATTAAATTGCTTTGAAATTAGTCAATGCATTTGTGCACAGTATTTATATGTTAACTTTATAAATGCAAAGAAAAAGGCGTAAATTTACGGTTTTAAAGTAAGAAGGAACTGTTTCAAAAATTGCTTCCAATTTGTTAATAAATAATTTTGTGTGTCTGACCACAGCTTGATTTAGGATTTTGATTAAAAACACTTGCCTTTAATCGATTAATCGGCAAGTGCATTTGGCAAACACATGTGTAGTTACACTGAGCGCAAAAAGTAAATAGACATTTAACTATTCAATATGATTTTAAATTGATTAAGCTAAAATTTGCAGCTTAATTATTTAATTTTTAGTTTGTTAATTCATAAACTAACAATAACATCACAGTTTTAGTAATTTAGCTCTTACAAGACTAATAATACAAGAGCATGCATACAATCATATGTGTGTGTGCATACATATGTCGCCAAATATGCTCTCATGCATGTGTGCGCGATGTCAAGTTCTATCAAATATTTAGTTACTATTTAACAAACCGTAAACATTGATATTTGTTTGTCTGTTAAGTATAATTTTCCATGACTTATAACGCGTTTGGCGATGGCGGCCTTGGCGTCTCTTCTAAACTATCTGTGTGCCTTTTATATTTTATATTGGCGGTGATATCAGGGGGCGCACTGAAACACTTTAGCGTCGGACGCTGGACACTTGCCGGCTATGGACTTTATTTTGCGCACAGCGTACTTTGTTTTCTACGACACACTCATCCAAATCCTGGGAGTGTACAACGCACAATATGTGAAAAATCTAGACGTTATGCGCCAGTTTGTTTTATCACATTGCTTATTGGCGAGTTGCTAAATCTAAATGGCGACATAAAGCTGTGCCTGGGCATGGACTGGCGCGTTATTAGCCTAGTTATATATGCTAGCATTGTGCTGATGTCTGTGACCAAGCGATTTATAAGCACCAAGTCGTTTCTTGTTGATGCCCAACGCATGTGCCTTAATGTTTGCGTGATTTGGAACTGTTACTGCTTGCTTCACATTGCTTTAACGGAGCAGTCCTACTGGGCCTTGGGTCTGGCTTTTCAGGTGCTGCTCAATCACTTCGTACTCTGGCGTTTGGCATTGCACTTTAACATTTCACAGCTGGAAATCGGTACCGTGGGCATGTGCTTCTCCGTTATATTTGCCATAAACTCAACGCAGGAGCTGCTCGAGGAACTAGCCAGCAGATGATAAGCCAAACAACACTCGTCTCAAATTAAACTTCATGATTAATATTGCATTTAGTCTAAAACAATGACAACTATCATCAACACAGACGCACAATTGCTTCCAAGTCTTAAATCATTTTTAAAAATTAAATACATATGTTTGTTAAGTGTTTTAGCTAATAAATAGGCGCATAAAATAAAATATATCATGATTTTTTATTTTTCTTAGTGAATAATGAATTTATATATGGAAAATCTGATACATAATAAAATATATACTGTGTAAGTATTAGTACATCGTTAAGTTTAGTTTTTCACATAATATAGAATATAATAGATTATTGAATTGATGACGGCAAAAAAAAAAGCAACTGGGCCTTACTAAAGGAATATATTTATATTAACTAAAAAATTGTAAGGAAAAAAACTATTATGCTTAAAACTAACAAAAAAGTTGAAACGCTTTAAAATTTGTGTGTTGGCTTGTGGTTTTATCTTCTAGCAATTCTTAAGCGTGTGTGTTGTCATCCTCCACGAAATCCTTGGCCTGCTCTCGGGTTACACAATCAATGTGACTAACCTTATTGCGAAAACGCACGCCATAGAACTTGTGAGCATTCTCCAACAGCTCTGGTCTAAATGTTGTGGTAATAAACTGCGCCGTATCGCTAAGCTCATGTATCATATCCGCCACAGCCTTTCGATGCATGGCATCCAGAGCCTAGAAAAATTAGTTATTGTTAAAACATCTTATATAACAATGTTACTGAGTCACAAAATCTCACCTGATCTATCTCATCGAATAGATAAAACGGCGCCGGATCGCATTTTTGTATGGAGAAAATCAATGCCAAAGCCACAAGAGATTTTTGTCCACCCGACAGCTGATTCATTTCACGCATTTCTGCGTCAATGCCTGTAAAGGAAACGCGTATGCCAATGCCCGTAAATGCATCCGAATTAGCCACTTCCTTCTCCATCTCTTCGCCTTCATTGTCCTTGGTCTTAAGTATTAAATAACCAGCACCCTGAGGCACTAGCTTCTTAAAAACTTTAGTAAAGTTTTGCGCCACCTGCTTGAAGGTAAATTGTATGGCCTCCACCTTTTGCATTTCCAGAGAATGAATGAGCACTTGAATCTTTTGGCCACCAATGTCTAGCTCAGCCTTACGCCTGTACAGCTTTTCCTTTTGTTCAGAAAAACTAAGAAACTGATCGAGCGCCTTTTTGTTTACATGATTGTATTTCTTCAAATGCTGATTGGCTTTTTCAAGTTCCTTAAATATGTTCTTTAGTGATATCCGGCTGTAGGCTGCATCTACCTGCGGTAAAGCCCCTAAGCTCGCTATTTTTTCAGTGCACTCATCTATTTTTTGATTCAGCATATTTTCTTTTGTGGTCCATTTTTCCACCTGCTTGGAGTCCTTGTTAATGTTCTCCTCGGCCTCTTTCTCCTTACGCACGTGCGTTTCCAGCTCCGCTTGAAATTCTTTTTGCAGCTGCACGGCCTCATTGACACGTTTCTCAATTTCTTCCAGGTCTGTGTTTACCTTCTTAATGCGTTTTTCGGTAGAAACCAACTCGGTTTTGCAATTGTTCAGTTTACGTTTACGGTCTTCTACGGATATTTCCTGCAGCGCCTGTATAAGCTCATCCCTTCGCCTAAACAGATTGTTTATAAGTAAATTGTCGAGTTTATTCTTGACCACCTCCAGCTGCATACGCTGCGTAAATGCTTCCTTGTTCTCTTGATTCAAACGACGAATATCATCGTTTAACTGGTCAATTTCACTTTGATCCTGAACAGACAAAGTGGACATGAGCTCCTGCTTTAGCTCGGCTTCCAAGCTGGATTTGGTGCTGTTCATGGCCTCTAGTGAGGCCTTACATTGCGCTAGTGAGCGCTCCTTGGGCGCGCGGTATTTTTCAATGCGCACCAGCTCCTCCTTCATTAAACGAATTTCCCCCTGCACCTTCTCGAAGACATCCTTGGACTTGCCTTGCTTCGTCTCTGTCTTTTGCATTTCCGATACAATTGTATTTATATTGTTTTCCGTGGACTTGAGCTCATTGCGTAACTTATTCAATTTCTTCTCAAATTCTGTTATTTGTTGCGTGTACTCAGTACGCTTCTTCTGCATTTCTAAGCGCGAACGGGACGTATTGAAGTAGCCACCAGTAAGTGAACCCTTGGAAGACACCTGGTCACCATCAAGTGTAACACAATCCAAACCTGTGCTCTTTGCCAGTTCTGTGGCTCGCTCAAGATTACGGCAAATGAGTGTCTTGCCAAATATGTATCGCAAGGCCTTGTCATGCTGTTCATCGTATTTCAGCTTAGATATCATCGGTATGGAATCGGGATCATCAGGATAATCGTGTATCTTCACCTGCAAGCGATTCAGCGGCATAAATGTTACCTCTCCAGGCAACTTGAGTTTATTCATTTCTTTCAAAATTTGAGTGCCTTCATACTCAGATTCAACAATATGATGGAAGAGTCTGTTTGCAGCCGTAACCTCCACAGCGGTATAGATGGTCTTGTCGCAGCTGAAATTCTCTATGACTGGACCATAATAGGCCCGTGCGATTTCCGCAGACTGGCCACCACGTTCGAGGAAACTGTCCAGCACCTTGCGTACTGAATCGCATCCATTTAAAATGGGCTTACCTGCCATACTCCGAAGTGCCTGATCTGCACGTGATAGCTCTTCCTTTTGTGTTTGCAATTGTTGCGTCATTTGTGTTTCCTTCCGCCATAGTTCATTGCGCATGGATTGATGCTGATCTTTTGTCTTTTTTAGCTCATAGTATTTCTTATTATGCTCGTCGATTTGCAAACGCAGCTGCTCAAGTTCGGATGAGTGCTCCTCAATTTTGGTACCCAAATCTTTTTCGGAAGTCGCATCTTTTTTCAGATCTTCTACCAGTTTGGCATGATGATTAATTTTATCCTTGATTTGCTTGCTGAGCGACTTTAACTCATTGTGTATCCATTTGTCGCGATCTTCCCGAGACGAGAACTGCGAGCCACGCCCTTGTTTGGCGTAGAGCTCCTTGCGTTTCTGTTCCTTTAAAGCCAGCTCTCGTGAACAGTCGTCCTCTTTACGCTTCATGGACTCATACTTAGGCTTTACATCATCGAGTTCCTTTTCTTTTTCGGCAATGGTAACCTTCAGCTTCTTTAGCTCTTGATCTGCACGTTCCTTGGACTTGTTATCACCTTGCACTTCGTCATTAAGATCGAGTATGGTTAAATCAAGCTTGGTTTTCTCGCGCAGCAATTGCTGCTGTTCGGTCATTAGCACGGATCGCTCTTCTTTTGTTGTCGTTACCTTTTTCTTTGCTTCTTTGAGATTTTTTTGAACATCTTTGATTTTCTCCTGTGCTTTTTGTATCTCTATGCTGTAGATCTTTTTCTTGTCTGATGAAGATTTGCGCTGCAGCAATAAATCCTCCAGAGAACGTCGGGTATCCTTTAGCTCGGTCTCATAGCGTATATATTCCAAAGTTCGCCGTGTTTTATCCCATTTTTGATACTCTTTAAGTTCTTCCTTTTCCTCTTCCAGCGTTTGAAGCCTATCTTCAATTGTCTTAAGATACTCGCATATTTTCTCGACTTTACCATCTGTTTCACGCAGCAAATTTAAAGATTCTTCTTTGCGTTCGTCATAGACACGTGTGCCTGCCACTTCACGTAATAGCTTTAAGCGATAGGAATCTGCAGCGGTGGCCATTTGATTGATTTTACCCTGCTTTACAATATAGTAGGGGTTAGAGCTGGAGAATCCAGCTGATTCCAACAAATTAACGACCTCATTGCGTGGCACAACTTTTTTGTTTAAAAAGTATTGGTCCTTCTTAGCACCAATAACACGACGTAAATAGATCTCCTCTTTGTCAATCTGTTGGTGATTTAAGCAATTAATCAGTTACAATATCTGTTTAATAAGGTATGCTTGATAATTAATTGAAAGTTTAAATACTTACCGGCACACGATTATCGGAATTGTCAAAGATTATCTCCACATAGGCGGATATAACACGCGCTCCCGTGCCCTCATGTAAAAGAGCCTGCCGCTGTTCGGGCCGCAAATGTGTAAACTCATCGCTTAGCACAAACTGAATTGCTGCAGAATAAATAAAAGTGCAAAATGTTTATTTATTTTGGTTTCATTTTCTATGCTACTAGGAAAATTAATTTCAGATGTTACGAGTCTTGTTTGCTGTAGTAATAATAGTGCAATTTATTTCTAAACTAATATCAGCTGTTTTGGAACTTTGAGATACTTTTTGTATCTTATATCTCAAAATCGGCGGAATGAATTTCTATGCGCGGTACATCGAAGCAACTGAGGTTGATATCAGCTGTCTTGGAACTTTGAGATACTTTTTTGTATCTTATATCTCAAAATCGGGGGAATGGATTTCTATGACCGGTACATTGAAGCAATTGATGTTAATGTTTAACAAGTTAGATCATGTTTTATAAAAATGATTATAAAAATAAATAATACAAAATTCCAAATTATAGTTATTTTTATAATTTGTAAACAATAGGCTAAACCACATGCAGTCGCCTATGCACATAGTTGAGTAGTATGCCGCCCTTTAAATACAAATTAATGGCTACTTCCATGTTATAGTTAGCTACTAAGGTGTAGAAATTGGTTTTACGTACCATAAAAGAAATTACTTTTTCCTGAACCATTGCGTCCAACCACTACATTATGACGCTTGTCGAATGGTTCCACCACCGTCTGGTCCTTGTAACTTTTAAAACCTTGTATAATAATCTGCAAGCACATAATATTTAACAAATAGCACCTATACTGCAACAATTATACACAAATCTTACTTGCTTAATATGCATTTTATTATAATGAACCACGATTTTTGTAAAAAAATCGCGCTCTTTTTGTTTACAAATACATAAATATTACTAGCTAGAGATGCGCGACTAAAATATGCGCAAAGAAAATAATATTAGTTGGGGTGGTGCGCAGCGTGTCCAACCCGCGATATGTGCGATAAACGATTTGTGTTTTACAATAACGGCGGCTTAGTAATCGACATCGCTGATCGTGTCAAAAGCAAACACAGCTTAAAACCATACATACTCGTCACTACGCTGCGCTCTCGCTTGTTGTTGACAATATAGACGCGTGTGCGTGTTGTTGTTGCCAATGAAAAAACAACGAGATCGCGATCGCAGTCACAGTCAGAGCCACAGTCGTCGTTTATTGCTCGAGCACTAATAACAATGGTTTATACGCCGTCAGCATTTAGTCCAACTACCAAGTGTTTTTACTAAGCATTGTTTATTAAATTATTTATTATTTGATATTTTTTGTTGTGTTTTGGTTTTTTTTTGATCTAAACTACAAAGGTTTAGTTAGTGTGTTATGTTCAAAACAAAATGCGCGCATAATAAGTTCGTTTTGTTAAAAGATCGCTGCACTATTTCGGGTAAGCGCAACTTAACAATTGTTGGTTAATAATAATAAAGACATACATACATATGTATAAAAATGCATATAGCTTAAGTGTTTGTTAATTTGGTTGTAATAATTATTTAATAACAACTGCTGCGCTCCATAATTTGTATGTATGAACAGTAACATTTGTGCATACAAAGATGCAGCTGCAAACGGATTCCATGCCTGCTGTGTGTACATAGGTTTGTGCACATATGTTTGTATGTACATACATATATATATATATGTAGCTAATGATAAAGAAACGGCTGTTTGTCAGTCTATAATAATGCGACAGCATTCCAGAATTCCACCCTCTCTTACACGTAATATAGCCGAGATCAACATCATCAGCACACACACACATATGATCATACTGCATGCAACCAAACGAATCCCCCTCTTTGTTTTATACTTTATGCATTTACTTTTATATACATAAGTACATAAAGCAAAATCTTAAGTATATACATACAAATGTGTTCTTAAAACTTTGATTCAAAAGTTAAAACTCTTGCTGCATTTGTTAACTAGTCTTATGTCTTGAAAGCTACCCAAAAACAGTTTCTCGTTGGATGAATCATGCCATGATGATGATGCTTGGAAACAGCTTTCATTCTTAAATTGCAATGAGTCGATCATGGAAACGTGAAGCATTTATAAAGAAATAAAGTAGTAATAAGAATAAAAGAAAAAACCCAAATTCGCATAAGTCTCAAATATGTATAGTATTACATACTCACGTATATTGTTTATCTTAACTTAGTAGTAAACTCGTCGTTATGCGAAACTCTTTTGGATTAGTCAGCAAAAAATGATCGTTTTTTAATTCAAACAAAAATATTAGCATATATTGTGTTTGTGTGTTTGTGACATTCGATAAACATATAAAATATATAGGAGTTTCGGTTATACATATATATTTACTTATGTACATATCAGGGGCTTGTTAGCACGCCCGTGACTTTACGTAAACCTCATTGGCATGGCTTATCAAATTTCGTAAACAAACAGCGTCACTTCTTTTAATTTCTCAAGGGGATCGCGTTAATATCACAACGCCAAGATGACTGATGTAATTTTTTTTTTATTTTAGGCAGGATAGCATGTTTATAGTATTTTGCATTTTGTAAATTTGTATATAGTGTTAACATAACCATCACGTCAATAGATTGGGCGTGCCGTATTTTGACTACTGTAGAAGCTGTCAGGAGGTAGAGGAGGAGGGAACAGTGGAGCACCTCCTGTGTGAATGGCTGGCACTATGCAGGAGGGGACTGAATACACTGGGTTGCGAAACTATTGGGAATATTACTGAATTCGCAGGAATCAGAATAAATAAGATAAATTCGTTTATTAAATTGACGGGTTGGTTCAAAGAGGATACAGGAGAGTAAGGACTAACTCAAGTGGCATCACAACGGGCCTTTCGTAGGCCTAGGCCCCCTTCTACCTACCTACCGACCTAACATAATAGGGATAGCTACTATCAAAAAATATAGAACTAGCTCTATCTTCCTTTCTACCATATACTGTTCCTAAACAGCTGGTTACAGCCATGACTGTAACTATTTCATGTCTAAGGTATTAATATTTAATAGTTTTTCAAGACATGCTAGCTAAATACATATATAGATTAATTGGTGAATCAGACCTGATCGAAGAGACGAAAGGTCGAGTAGTAAAATGTCAGACTGCGCATAATTTATGGTATGTACCTATTTTACTTTTTGCTATCTATGCTTTTGTATGGTCTCTCCGAATTTAAGATTCATATATATATGCATTGCCACTTGATCCAAAGAAAATCAGTTTGGTGAAAGCTGAGTTTTTCAAGATAAAGAATTCTGATGGTATTATATCATCTTACATGGTTAAAACGCTTATTTTAAAGCTAAAACCAAGTTAGTTTGTTGTTAGGGCATTTTCTTCTTCTGTCATCCTTCACTCCCAGTGGAGCATAGGGCCACTACCATCCTCTTGTAGCGAGCTCTATTACGGGACTCACGGCAGATATTATTCCATGATCCAGTTGGCGGCTCGTAGTTCATGATCAATAGATCTTCTTCCTGCGTTCTTAAAAATCAGAGGACTTCGTGAATTTTAGGTTGCACATATGTAATTGTGCTTCTCAGCGTGTTTTTCAACAAAATATTGATAAATGTTGCAACATATAGGCACCACATGACATTACGCCATCAAAAGATAAATGAAAAATGGCGTACGTCAAGTCGGGCGCGGACGACTTTGGGATACCCTGTACCACTGGCTTGCGGTAAAATCCGGTTCCTTCATAAAAAACCAAAAACAAGAATTTTTAAGCAAATATTTGATTTTTGACCGATCGTTCCTATGGGAACTATATGATATAGTCAACCGATTACGATCATTTTTGACACAGTACTTTAATACCTTAAAAAAGATCTGAATGCCGAATTTAGTTCAAATAGCTTTACAAACAAACGAAACACAACGAATTTTGCATAAAAAAAGTTTTTTTTGGACCGATTCGTCCTATGGCAGCTATATGATATAGTCTTCCGATTGTGATAAAATTTGGTACAATGCTTAAGACCTATGAAAAACTTACAAGTGTCAAATTTAATTTCAATATCTTCACAAACAAACGTAACACAACAAATTTTTTTCAAAAATCGATTTTTCGGAAGATCGGCCCTATGGGAGCTATATGATATAGTCAACCGAATTTGTTCAAATTTGGTACAAGGCTGGGGTACTCTAAAAAATTTCTGAATGCCAAATCTTACGATATCTTTATTAAAAAATTAAATATAGCTAATTTTGTATAAAAAAAAGTTATTTTGTCCGAAGGGTCCTATGGGAGCTATAGTCAACCGATTTTGATTGAATTTGGTACAGTGCTTGGGAACTGTAAAAAAATTTCGAATGCCAAAACGATATCTTCATAAGCAAACGAGTTATTCATCTAAAACTTTTATTTTTTTCGAGGTCGTCTGAAACACCCCTATGGAAGCTATATAATTTAACTCTGATATAAAAAAAAAAAAAAAAATGGTCTCCATGGAATAAAATGGGATCTAATCTGAAAGTCTGGTTACTCTAGCTCTTACCATCTCTGAGATCCAGGCGTTCAAACGGACAGACAGACGGACATGAGTATATCGACTTCTCTATTCACCCTGATCATATTTTAGGTAACTTTTAGGTGTCTCCGACGACTTCTATATATTACATACATTTTCGGCTTGCACAAACTTAATATACCCTTTGTACCTTTGTACAGAGTATAAAAAGATTTGCTCGTTAATAAGTCAATACGTCGTCGATCTCTAAAACTTGTAGTTACCTGGTGCGTCCAATAGATGAAAAATTTGTAGATCTTGTTCTAGTTATAATAAGCCTTACGATCTGTTGTTTAGTCTTCTATACAATTGGATCCATAATTGAAATGTAATTTTAATAATAATGTTATTTCACGATATTGACTTTTTGTTGGACTTTAAGATCGCGTGATTTTACGCCTTTTGATTATTTTATTTGGGGATACATTAAGTTCATGTGCTTAAAAACCAATAGCACTTGATTAATTGTAATTTTTGTAACCAAATACATAAAGTTAAGATTTGTTTGATATGAATGGTCTTTTGGGTCGGTTCGTTGTCAAAAAACTTTATGCAGAGGTGGGCAGTACGATCGATAGGATCTGCCCTTGGGGTCTTAAAAAACATTGGATTTTTTTCGGAAATTGGGAAAAGTCCGAAGGTCTCAACACTCAAAAAGCACAGCCCCCTAGTTTTATATACATTTTTACGAAACGAAATATTTAAAATCGTAGTTTAAAATTTGCTTCTGAGCTGGAAACCGTTTTCTTTATTTTGGGCGTTGCCCATCAATGGCAACACTGCACCCACTTTTGCTAAATAAAGGTGCATTAAGTGAATATAATAATGCTTTGGGAATTGTTTGCGTATTACATGATAATAGGGAATCGAATATGTAGGAGAGTGTTTTCAAATGAAAAAAAATTGAAATCTTTCGTTCAAGCTTAGTGACAATATTTATAGAGTAATTAAAGTTTATTATTTATTATTAGATAAGGTTTAATACTACTGTTAACCGTCAAAATCTCTTACGAAATCACAGGCTTTTTTATGTAGTATAAATAGCTAATGGTCTGTCCCTTCTTTGCAGTCTGCTGTCTGTTGCACGAATTGCACAACTCCATAATACCCTTGAGGCTATAAAAACTTGCTTAAGTTAAGTCGAGAAAACCAAGAAGTGAAAGATCTTTCCCACTTACGAACCAATTAATTGACTTCTATCAAATAATAATTAATCAATTTATTTTAGAGGGTGCACAACTTCCATATGTATACAAAATGGCGAACGTTAAATACGATCGCCTACGACTTTAAGGTACCCTCAAATAAACAAGTAAGTTTGTGAAGCGATTTCGAAACAATTAAATGCTTTAAAAAACTTTTAATTGTTGAGTTTAGTCACAATAACCATTTCCAGCGATCGGTCCTATAAGGCAATTTGATGTCATAAACTAAATTTTATAAAACTTGTCGACTTCTTTCGCCATATATGCTTAAGATTTCTTTATAAAAAAAAAACAATTATATCGCTTAACTTATGTTTTTTTATTTGGTCCGTAATACCTAATATAATAATAACGCCGATATGGAAAATATAAAACAAACTTGTTGACCGTAACATAAGAAGAAATATATATATTTTTTTTAAGGTTTATTTTTTTTTTGCGATCTGTCTATTGATATTTAACTTTAGCTTTTTTTAACTCTGATAACTACGCACTGATAATATAGTCACCCCAATCATACTTCAGATAACTTTGGCGAGTCTTCGATATCTGTCTCAATATGTTAAATATATATTAGGCGTACTCTTATTTAATATATCGAATTGTGATAGCTCGACATTGCAAAGTTCTGGGATATTTTAAACTTCCGCCTCCAAAATATTGTATTCGGCCCTGCTCAAAACGAACAATTTTATTCGGATTCGATTTTGCGTGCTACCCAAATTCCTAATTTTTTGCTTACTCATATTTCCTTTGCGCATCGCTAGCCGTAACCAAATTACGTGATCCGCTCAGGGTGTGGGGGCCTTGAAAAGACCACGCTTAGTCACTCGACCGGGAGGGTCTACGTGTATGTCACGTAATCAATAATAATCGGTAGGGAAAAATTACTTTTTTCCTGTAAATAATGACATTTTTTTTTTACTTATTGGTTCCCAAAATTTTACATTTTACATTCTACGGGAGAACTAATGATGAGGGGTTTACGTAGTTTGGTTATGGCCTCTTAGCACAGCTTTAGATCTTTGGAAGGAAATTATCTACAATATTTATGTTCTGATTGAAATGATGTTTGGTATCATTTGAAATTTATTTTTAAACTAACTATGGAAAATGTAGCGCCTTAAAATTATTTCGGGAGGGAATGAAAAACTTCAAACGACCAAATAAAAAGTTGGATGTTTCAAGAAGATAAATTAATTCTAGATCAATTGCTCTTATTCTACTGATATTATTGTTAACTTTGAAGGGAGTACTGGCCGTCGGTGGCGTAAGTGTACTCGCCTCTAAAACCGAAGGAGAAAGAGACTTTAAGTTTCCAGTACAAATACAAATTTGTTAGTTTTAAAAAAAAATCTAATAAAATGTTAGTTTCATAATATTTAATATACATAATATAAATATAAAAAGTGAACTAATGCTTTTAAGTGAAATACCAAGTAGAATAGCTACATGTTAAAGCAACTACTGCTTAAACCAATTGTGAATTGTAAGCACTGAAAGGTTAAAATTAAAGGTTAGCTACATAGCATACGTTACAGGGTATAAGAACTAAAGATAACACTGTCCAACAGTGATTTAGAACTTTTCAAGTGGCCTAGTGTACGTTGTAGGTCTTGACGAGTAGATCACGATAGTGTGTTTCAAAATTGTCTAACACCCCAAAATCGTTTTTCGAAATCGTTCCTATGGGAGCTATATGATATAGTCTACCGATTTTGTTGAAATTTGGCACATTGCTTAAGTGCTCTAAAAAATTTCAAAACGCCAAATTTGAACAAAATCGGTTGACTCTATCATATAGCTCCCATAGGAACGATCGGTCAAAAAATCGATTTTTTAACAAAATTTGTTGTATTTCGTTTGTTTTCTAAAATATTGCGACCAAATTTGGCACTTGTAAGTTTTTTATTGTTCTTAAGCATTATTCCAAATTTGGTTACGATATCTTCATGAACAAACGAATTATCCATCTAAAACTTTTTTTTTGTCGATGGAATTTTAATTTTCTTGTTTACAATAAGCGTCGTAACTTAAACATTTATCGACCGATTTTAATAAACCATATGTTTTCTTACTCGGAATTAATATTTCTTTAAGATTAAATGTAAAAAGTAAAGGTGTTTTAACAAAATGTTATATAAAAATGACTTCAAAGTGTGAAAATCGAATAAAAAAAGTGTAAATCTTAGATAACTTTTAAAAAATCTCGTAGTTGCTTTGAATAAAGTATAAACAAGTGTACATCATCTTAAAGCTTGAATCTTCTTCTTTCCAAAGCCGTAAAACAAACGAAAATCGGTTGAAAAATGGCGACGTTGTGATAGTGGGAGTGATCGCAGTACCCGAAAAACGGTTTTTAAGCGATAACTTCCGATTTTGGGGGTGTTAGACAATTTTGAAAAACACTATCGTGATCTACTCGTCAAGACCTACAACGTACACTAGGTCACTTAAAAAGTTCTTTGATTTTTTTCAATTTTGTAGGACAGTGTAATCCGTCTTATATCAAGAGCGAAATTTGAAAGTATTACTTGAAAGATTTGCTTGACATTTAAAGAGTCTGCAGTTTTTGTTGTTGGTTCAACAACTCTCTATGTAGAAACTTCTACGAATTTTTTGTTTTAGGGCAGCTTTAACTTCTTTTTTGGAAAAACGCAGAAAAGCTTGCTTTCCCAAACATATGATACTGTTGAAGAGCTTTTTAATGCGATTGCAATCGACCCATTTATATGTCTTGATATACAAAGAATACTTGAAGATGGCTTGCGTAGAACTTTTTGATTCCAAAGGGAATCAATTATGTTGGGGACAGATAAGACTGTATGACATGTTTGTAAACATAAATAAGTCATACATACATACATACATACACATGCATGTATATATGTATATGATGAGTATATATGTACATACATATGTATGTGTAGCAGAAACCAAACCAAAGTGGTATGCCCCTCTGCTACATGCATATTCTGATTTCAATTTGCTCCCCTAACCAAAAAAAAAAAAGAACAAAAAGAGCAACAACAACAACAAAGACAAATACACAACGCCAAGAATGAAATATACACACACATGTTGATCATGCATGAAAGCCGCCGCCGCCGACGTCGCAGTTGCTCCTCATGCCCCCAACTCTGCTTAGTGCCACTAGGGAACCTCTGTGCCCCGTTGGCTGCAGTTCCCAGAAGAAGAACGCACCGGAAACAGCGTTAAATGCGTAACAGCGCGCTTTTTAATTTAACCGATCCAAATAAAAGCATTAAATAAATGAAATTGTGTGTATGCAAAAGAGTTGACTGACGTTGTTGTTATCATTTCAGCTTTTGGAACAACAAAATAAAAAGTAAAAACACAAAAAATAAAAAAAGAAAAGCGCGTAATTGAAAGTATAATTTATTTTGTGTAACATTTTAATGTTGAGTGTCGCGTTGCAAGGTTCGAAAAAGTTTTTGTGCAGCCAAAAAATGACTTAAACTGAGTTTTAACCAAGTCTTGGATTGTGTTCGGGTTTTTTATCTTTTTTTTTGTTTTTATGTGATTCAACGTCTATAAGGTAGGTTACTTAGAGATAGCATTAGAATCATAAATTATGTTTGTACAATGCGCTCTAGTGCAATAGTTTGACCTTTTTTTTGTTGGTTTCATGCTTATCTAGGCATGAAAACTGTCTAATGCGATTGTTACTTGAGAAATGTGCACCGAAAATCCATAAAAATTGGCTATCAATAGACAAGACTGCAGCTACTTATAAGTTGCTTTATTAGTATGCACAATTTTATTGTATTTTACAAAACTGCAAGATGATAAAATATTTTTGATTGTTATGCGATGAGATCATTGCTGGCGTTCAATACAAGGCGGCGTATAATCTTTTGGTTAAACCGGATTAAATCTCACGCTCATGACTGCTTGGCTGTAAAAGCTAGACTTCCAGCTGGCAAAATATCAAAGAAAATCAACTTTTTATACTAGATGGAATTATAGTTTAGCATAGTAAGAAAAAACAAATCAATGAATTTTAATAGATTCTAAAATTAATGTCGCAATTCTTAAAATATTTATGTAAAGTTGTGGTCTATTGTTTTTTTCTAATCATGCCTGGTTTTCATATCATTTTGTAATATTCTTCAAGATAGTGTTAGGTATATATACAAACCTCAAGACAAATCTTACAATTTGCTTAATTCACAAAATACACCGATTTTCGTTAGACAATATTAAGAAAAAAATTATTTCACCGGAATCAATATCGAGCTTGTATTATATAGAGCCCATATAAGAACTAAAAAAAAAAAATGGCGTACGTAAAGTCGGGTGCGGACGACTTTGGGATACCCTGTACCACTAGCAATAAAATCCGGTTCCTTCATAAAAAACCAACAACAGAAGAATTTTTAAGCAAACATTTTTTTTGACCGATCGTTCCTATGGGAGCTATTAGATATAGTCAACCGATTTCCATAAAATTTGACACAGTGCTTTAATACTTTAAAAAAGATCTGAATGCTGAATTTAGTTCAAATATCTTTACAAACAAACGAAACAAAACGAATTTTGTATAAAAAACGTTTTTTTGGACCGATTTCTCCTATGGGAGCTATATAATATAGTCAACCGATTATGATTAAATTTAGTACAGTGCTTAGGAATTATAAAAAACTAACGAAAACCAAATTTGATTTGAATATCTTCACAAACAAACGAAACACAACAAATTTTGTTCAAAAATCGATTTTTTGGAAGATCGGCCCTATGAGAGCTGATGATATGCTCAACCGATTTTGTTAAATTTTGGTACAATGCTTAAGTACTCTAACAAAACTTCTGAATGCCAAATCTGGTTACGATATCTTTATTAAAAAATAAATATATCGAATTTTGTATAAAAAAAGTTATTTTGGCCGATCGGTCCTATGGGAGCTATATGATATAGTCAACCGATTTTGATCAAATTTGGTACAGTACTTGGGAACTATAAAAAATTTCGAATGCCAAATTTGGTTACGATATCTTTATAAACAAACGAATTATTCGTCTACAATTTTTTTTTTCAAGGTCGTCTGAAACACCCCTATGGGAGCTATATAATTTATCCCCGATATGAAAAAAATAAAATGAACTTGTCGCCTATGGAATAATATGGGATGTAATGAGCAAGTTTGGTTACTTTAGCTCTTACCGTCTCTGAGATCTAGGCGTTGAAACGTACCGACGGACAGACTGAGGGGCGGACAGATGTACATGGGTATATCGACTACTCTAGTCCCCCTGATCGTCTTTTAGGTAATTTTATGGTGTCTCCGACCACTCCTTCTATTTGTTACATACATTTTCGGCTTGCACAAACTTAATATACCCTTTGTACCATACGGTACAGGGTATAAAAAGTGCTGTGAACTTTAAGAGTGATTGGTTTTCCAGTGGGCATAGCATAGCCTCAAAAAACGAGATACTTGGGCGTTAGAAGTTCGACGCGCCTCATACCTACGTAGGGTTTTTGAGTCAGTCAGATAAATATACACTTTCAAGTGAAGACCCTTTCTATAACCAAATCCTGGATCCGAACCTGCTGAAACTTCAAAAATATATAAATAGCAGCAACTGAAATCTGGACTAATATCTTATTGGGGTGCTTTGGAGTTATGTTATAAAAGAGATATAGGTAAAATAGAAGGCAAGTTTTAGACTACAGCTAATACTCCTACAACGCGGGGAATAGGTTTGTGTGTTGTTGTAGGGGACATGACCTCCATACAAAATTCAGAGTTTGGTTCCAAACTAAAAAATTTGATAATAAAATTCGATTGATAAGACTCCTTTTATTTAAACAAAAATTAATTAAAATAAAATTTCAGTTCTACATAAAAAATTCAAGTTGAAATAACTTAAATAAATAAATTAAAGCAAAAATATAACCATAACTTCCTACTGCTCCTCATCACTTTGTATGATTTGTCCCGAACGTTTTGTTCGTACTAGTTCAAAATCTGAGCTTGATCAACTATCAGATTCGGGCAATCTTTCATCGATTATTGGTTTGAAAAAATCTTCTAATGAAGTTTTTTTTTCTTATTTCGTAAATATTTAAAAATTCTTGATAAGGAGTTAAGCTGTTTTAAAGATTTCGTTTAAATATTTCTGCTCTATCTCTTAAAGGATCGTTCTCCAAAATGTATTCTTTGCCATATTTAAAACTTTCTCGATACTTTTTAGTGAATAGTTTTTATTTTCTACATCGGAAAGACAACAAAAATTCATTGTAAGGGTTGCCCAGTTCGTAAAAGTCGCGTTGTAGGATAAGCGTTGTAAGAAAATTTCCGCAAAACGCGTTATAGGAACCCGCGTTGTAGGAGGTTTACCTGTACATGTTTTTATCGTCGATGAATTACATTCTAACATTCTGGACTTTTGTAGCGGGGTTATAACAAATTAAGAAATATGATACTGTCGAGACGCAAAAAATTGTATTCCAGCATATTCGCTCTAAGAACATTCCAATTTTAGTTTTTTGAGTAATTTCATATTTATAAGTTCCGTAAATATTTTGCGATTTTTATGATTTATTACGACAAATAAGTTATTTCTTAAGTATATGGGGTAAGTTTAAAGTTCATATGTTGAGAGGTCAAATTTGATGTGGGATGAGAGCCACATAATTAATCTTACCAAAATTGATGATTGAAGCTCTTTTTTTTTTAACATACTTACGTAAAATCAAATATTAATAAAGTTTATGGGCAAAGGGGGTTGACATTAGTACATTTTTATACCCTGTACCGTATGATACAAAGGGTATATTAAGTTTGTGCAAGCCGAAAATGTATGTAACATATATGTTAGAAGGAGTCGTCGGACACACCCCAAAGTTACCTAAAATATGATCAGGGTGATTAGAAAAGTCGATAGACCCATGTCCGTCTGTCCGTTTGAACGCCTAGATCTCAGGGATAGTAAGAGCTAAAGTAACCAAACTTTCACATTAGATCCCATATTATTCCATAGGAGACAAGTTTATTTTATTTTTATGCTATCGGGGCTTATATATTTATATAGCTTCCATAACGGTGTTTCAGACGACATCGAAAAAAAAAAGTTTTAGATGAATAACTCGTTTGCTTTGTATAGTTTTGTATAGTTCCCAAGCACTATACCAAATTTAATCAAAATCAGTTGACTATATACTATGGCTCCCATTGGACCGATCGGCCAAAATAACTTTTTTTTTATATTTACCAATATATATAATTTTTTAAT
This sequence comes from Chymomyza amoena, assembly GCA_037043745.1. Classification (NCBI taxonomy): domain Eukaryota; kingdom Metazoa; phylum Arthropoda; class Insecta; order Diptera; family Drosophilidae; genus Chymomyza; species Chymomyza amoena. The sequence goes on from JBAMAX010000538.1 coordinate 286,477, forward strand.
AAAGATATCGTAACCAAATTTGGCATTCAGACGTTTTTAAGAGTACCCAAGCATTGTACCAAATTTGAACAAATTCGGTTGACTATATCATATAGCTCTCATAGGGCCGATCTTCCAAAAAATCGTTTTTTGAACAAAATTTGTTGTGTTTCGTTTGTTTGTGAAGATATTGGAATTAAATTTGGCACTTGTAAGATTTTATAGGTCTTAAGCATTGTACCAAATTTTATTAAAATCGGAAGACCATATCATATAGCTCCCATAGGACGAATCGGTCAAAAACGTTTTTTATACAAAATTCGTTGTGTTTCGTTTGTTTGTAAATACATATATTTGAACCAAATTCGCCATTGGGATCTTTTTTAAGGTATTAAAGTACTGTGCCAAAATGATCGAAATCGGTTGACTATATCATATAGCTGCCATAGGAACGATCGGTCAAAAAAAAAATGTTTGCTTACAAATTCTTCTGTTTTTGGTTTTTTATGAAGGAACCGGATTTTATTGCAAGCTAGTGGTACAGGGTATCCCAAAGTTGTCGACTTTTCGTACGCCATTTTTTAAATAGTAGCGTTAAATATTTCAATCAAAACCAGGCGATTTTATTTTTAAGTGACTTGATTACAAAATTTATCTTAATAATAAAAATGCTCCAGCCTCTGTAAGCAAAAATCGAATATACTCAGAAACGAATTTTTTAAGAATGTGAAGTCAGAGAAATATATTAAATAAAGCCATTGACATTTGATGCACATCAATTTCCATTGAAATTTATGAAACTATTAAAATTGCATTAAACTAGTACTTGGGATTTTAAATTAAGTAAAATAAGGTAGCATGGCTTTTAAAGAGTTATTTTACATTATATCGGGTTTTTCAATAGGGACGCTACAAAAGTAGACCGATAGGGACAGCAAACGACGCCATATTTTTTCCCGCTCTCTTGTCATTTCTCTTCAGTAAGGTTTGCCATTTCATCAAGGAAAGATATACGATATACAACGAGTCGAAATTATTAAAATTTACTACCGAAATTCGGAGTCAGTGTATCAGTATGGTCGTCATAATTGTCCGGCCAGATCAACAATTGAGTGTCTAGTGGAAAAATTTGAATCCACAGGCACTGTACAAAATGTTACCGTGGCAGTGAGACAAAAAAGTGCCCGTAGTGTCGAGAATCAATTGAGGAAGACCCAAATCAGTCTCTCTCGTCGTTCTCAAGCGTTGGGCATCTCTGTGACGTCGTTGTGACGAATTTTGCGAAAAGATCTTGGCCTACATCCTTACAAGATCAAATTAACGCAAGAACTGAAGCCGCTTGATTACCAGAAGCGTCATTTGTTCGTGAATTGGGCTGAGCAACAAAAATAACTTTTTATACAAAATTCGCTATATTTAATTTTTTAATAAAGATATCGTAACCAGATTTTATGCTTTAAAGATTTTTAGAGTATTTAAGCAATGTACCAAATTTGAACAAAATCGGTATACTATATCATATAGCTCCCATAGGGCCGATCTTCCAAAAAATCGATTTTTGAACAAATTTTTTTGTGTTTCGTTTGTTTGTGAAGATATTGGAATTCAAACTTATAAGTTTTTTATTGGTCTTAAGCATTGCACCAAATTTTATTAAAATCAGTAGGCTATATCATATAGCTCCCATAGGATGAATAGGTCCAAAAAAAGTTTTTATACAAAATTCGTTGTGTTTAGTTTGTTTGTAAAGATATTTGAACTAAATTCGCATTCAGATCTTTTTCAAGTACTAAAGCACTGTGTCAAATTTGATCGAAATCGGTTGTTTATATCATGTAGCTCCCATAGGAACGATCGGTCAAAAAATTTTTTGCTTAAGAATTCTTCTGTTTTTATACCCTGTACCGTATGGTCTCAAGGGTATATTAAGTTCATGCAAGCCGAAAATGTATGTAACATATAGAAGGAGACGTCGGAGAACCTAAAGTTACCTAATATATGATCAGGGTGAATAGAGAAGTCGATATACCCATGTCCGTCTGTCCGTCCGTGTGAACGCCTAGATCTCAGAGATGGTAAGAGCTAGAGTTACCAAACTTTCACATTAGATCCCATATTATTCCATAGGAGGCAAGTTTATTTTATTTTTTTGATATCGGGGATAAATTATATAGCTCCCATGGGGGTGTTTGAGACGACCTCGACAAAAAAAAAGCGTTTTAGATGAATAATTTATTTGTTTATGAAGATATCGTAACGAAATTTGGTATTCGAAAGTTTTTTATAGTTCCCAATCACTGTACCAAATTTGATCGAAATCGGTTGACTATATCATATAGCTCCCATAGGACCGATCGGCCAAAATAACTTTTTAAAAAAAATTCGCTATATTTCGTTGTTTAATAAAGATATCCTAACCAGATTTGGCGTTTGGAAATTTTTTAGACCATTTAAGCAATGTGCCAAATTTGAACAAAATCGGTTGACTATATCATATGAGCTCCCATAGGTCCGATCTTCCAAAAAATCGATTTTTTAACAAAATTTGCTGTGTTTCGTTTGTTTGTTAAGATATTGAGACCAAATTTAACATTCGTGAGTGTTTTGTAGTTCCTAAGCACTGTACCAAATTTAATCCAAATCGTTTGACTAGATCATATAGCTCCCATAGGACCAATCGGTCCAAAAACACGTTTTTTATACAAAATTCGATGTGTTTTGTTTGTTTGTAAAGATATTTGAAATAAATTTGGCATTCATATCTGTTTTAAGGTATTTAAGCATTGTGTCAAATTTTATTGAAATCGGCTGACTATATCATATAGCTCCCATAGGAACGATCGGTCAAAAAAAAAATGTTTGCTTAAAAATTCTTCTGTATTTGGTTTTTTGTGAAGAAATCGGACTTTATTACAAGCTAGTGGTACAGGGTATCCTAAAGTCGTCCGCGCCCGACTTTACGTCCGCCATTTTTTGTTTTTTATGAAGGGACCAGATTTTATTGCAAGCTAGTGGTACAGGGTATCCCAAAGTCGCCCGCGCCCGACTTTACGTACGATATTTTTTACCATAACTTTTGTAGTATATGTGCGAATATGCTCACTTTTGACAATCATGAAGTATCAGGGGTGCCACAGAAAACCAATTCGATTCAATTTCGATGCAATTGCAATTCTTGGTGCCACAGACATGGCTAACAACGGTTCTAAAGCCGCTCATAGTCATGTATGTGGCACCAAGAATTGGAATTCTATCGAAATTGAATCGAATTGGTTTTTTTAAAACCCTTGTTAGCCATGTCTGTGGCACCAAGAATTGGAATTGAAATCGAATTGGTTTTCTGTGGCACCCCTGTATAGCTCTCTTAAGTTTGGAAAAAACATTAAAGGGTGTAGCTAAAAAGCACTAAATTCTACTAAGCGGAAACGGGGTAAAATATCGGGGGATTGGAGAAAGATATTGACATGATTCAACAAACTTCATCTTCTGAGGAAATATGCGCACCAGCTAATAAGGTTTGGTATTTTTAGCTCTTCTAGTCTCCGAGACCCAGGCGTTCATACAGACGGACGAACAGAATCGCTACCCAAAGTTATGATGAGCATTTTGGTATAAAGGTTTTGGGGTCTGCCACGCCTTCTTCTGACTGTTACATACATTGCACAAATCTAGTATACACTTTGTAACTATACGTGGTATAAAAATAGCTGGTAAAGTTTGGAGTCTCAAGCTCTTATAGTCAACGAAATCAAGGCGTTCATACAGACAGAGGGGCATGGATCAAAAAATTTTGAAAATATAATATTTTTGGACAAATTAACATTTTGACCATACGAAAAATATATTGGTTGTGATATTTTCATGAACAAACGAATTATGAGGGCTATATGGTACAGTCAACCGATTTTGATCAAATTTGGTACAGTACTTTGGAACTCGAAGAACTTCTAAGCGACAGAAACGTAATAAAGAGGAATCTAAATTGAAAGTTTGCTTGCTCAAGCTCTCACCATCTCTAAGATCAAGACTTTCATATAGACGAACTATATTGAAGGCAATTATGTAGGGTATCCGTTGTCTCTTTTTTATTGTTATATTCATTTGCACAAACTTAATGTAGGCCTTTTTTACAAATAATTAAGAAAGAAGAACGGCTGCATTCTAACTAAAAAAATCCTGTACCCTCGATAAACTCAACTTACCCAATTTAAATTAAGTCGAGCAAACATTTAAGTAAGGAGCAGTTTCAAATATATCTTTCGTTGTTAATACTGCAACCAGCTCTAAGCATGCCAAATTTAGGCCATTCTCTTGAGCTTTGAGTTCAGCTAAGTTAACTATTTAAGTAATGCTATTATTGACTTTCTCAGCACTAAACACAATTGAACATTTAATTAATTTATTTAATTGTTTATCCAACAGCATGGATATGGATGCCCCACCACCAACGAACTCTATATACCCGCATTCCGCGACGCTTTTTGCAGCCATTAGCGCATGCGTCTTCGTAACAATTGGAGTATTTGGTAAGTCTTTGGAGCCCGTCATCAATTGAAACAGAGTTGTAATTATTATATTTACTAATCGATGTTTCTTTTTTTTTCTTTCTGCTCCCATCCATGCAGGCAATTTTATTACATTGCTGGCGCTACTTAAGAGCCCCACGATACGCGAACATGCGACCACAGCCTTTGTCATATCGTTAAGTATATCCGATTTGCTGTTTTGTTCCTTTAGTTTGCCGCTGACGGCAGTGCGTTTCTTTCAGGAGGTAAATATAGTCGAAAGTTCAACTAAAATACAATTTTTATATAATTTAAAATTTTCATATGCCTCAGAGTTGGACATTCGGAACTACACTGTGTAAAATATTTCCCGTCATTTTCTATGGCAATGTAGCCGTTTCATTGCTTAGTATGGTGGGCATAACTTTAAATAGGTAAGTCCATGATTTGCTTACAAACAGTTTGGGATTTAACTAAAGTGTTTTATCATTATAGATATATACTAATTGCTTGCCATAGCAGATACTCACAGATCTACAAGCAAAAATTCATTATACTTCAATTGGTTTTTGTTTGGGCCGTATCATTTTTACTACTGGTAAGTTATTAAGATATTTTAAGATGAAGCATGAGGGTGTACTGAGTGTCTACACTTGGCATATAGTAAAAGTCGGACGCGGATGACTTTGGGATGCCCTTGCAAAAAAAACCCGGTATATTACTTAACACCAAAAGACATTTGATTGTCAAATCAGGTTTCGATACGGTTGCATAAACAACCAAAAACAGACGAATTTTGAAACAAAAATGTTATTTTGACCGATCGTTTCTATGAAAGCTACTATAGTTAAACGGTTGAGATCAAATTTTGTACACTTTGGGGTGCCAAATTTGGTCCAATATCTTTACAAGCAAACGAAGCACAGCAAATTTTGTGTAAGGTATATTTGACCGATTGTAGTCAACCGATTTGAATAAAATTTGGTACAGTACATTGGCACTATAAAAAACTATTGGGCGCCAAACTATGTGTATCTTATAAACAAACGGAATTTTCCATTTAAAACTCGTGGTCGTCTGAAACACCCCTACGGAAGCTATATAATATGATGCAGATATCCAATAAGTAAAATAAACTTGTCTCCTATGGACTAAAAAGGAATCTAATCTGAGAGTTTGGTTACTCTAGCTCTTACCACCTCTGAGATTTAGGCGATCATACAGATGGACATGAACATAACGACTTCTCTAGTCACCCTACTTTAGGTAACTTTAACGACTCCTATGTTACATATATATTTTCGGCTTGCATAAACCTAATATACCCTTTGCACCATACGGTGCAGGGTAAATAAATTAATTTTACTTTTTGAGAATATCAAACCCGCCATAAGAAAAATAAATACATAAATTGTTGTTAAAACAAGTGTCTACTGCTAGAGCTATGTTTTCGCAAATGCGTGTTTCTTACCAAAGTTTGAAATATTTTAGGCCTGGTTCCAAATGGTGTTTATTCTTTTACCAAACTATTACTAATCGCAAAAGTTTAAAAATATTCACATAAAGCTGTTGTATGGGCTTGTTACAAAAGTGGCTGCTGCAACTGAAAAAACTTTAATGTGTTATCGATAATTTTTTTTTGTTGCAAAAAACAGCTGTTTTGGCAAATGGGCATCACTAGCGCGCCATTTGCAAATTAGATTTGTTAAATAATGAAACTCAAATGTTTTACACAAGCACATAGTGCTGTGCAACAAATCTTTGGATGGGTTTGCCCTCGTATACTTTTGAAACCTTTTAAAGGATTCATCTTCAACACTTAAATTGCGATCATTGTATTTCAATATTTGTATGTATTAGCTTAAATTATATAGTTGCCATACGAGTGTTTCAAAAGACCTCGTTTAATCAAAAGTTTTAGATGAATAATTCGTTTGTTTATGAAGGTGTTGAAACCTAATTTGGCTCTCGGAAGCTTTCTAGAGTTCCCAAGACTAGTACAAAAATTTGATCACAATCGGTTTATATTATGTAGCTCCCCATACGTCTGTTTTGGCTGCTTATAAAGGTATCGTAACCTTATTGCAAGCTAGTTGTACAGGGTATCTATCCCAACTTTAACGTACGCCATCTTTGCAATTGAGACTCAATAACTTTCTTTATTGTTACAGCTACCGCCCATACTAGGCATTTGGGGCGAAATGGGTCTGGACGAGTCTACCTTCTCATGCACAATACTCAAAAAGAATGGTAAATCGATTAAGAAAACGCTCTTTCTGATTGGTTTTCTTTTGCCATGTCTCGTTATCATCATTTCGTATTCTTGCATCTACATAACTGTCTTGCATCAAAAGAAAAAAATCAAAAGTCATGATAATTTCCAAATTGGTTCTGCCGCTGGCAAGGCCTCATCGAGTTACTACATAACCACGACCAGTACACGCAAAGCTCGTGAAGATAATCGCTTGACTGTGATGATGGTCACAATATTTCTCTGTTTTCTCATCTGCTTTTTGCCGCTTATGCTGGCCAATGTTGTGGACGATGAGCGTAATACATCGTATCCCTGGCTGCATATTATTGCTTCGGTCATGGCCTGGGCTTCAAGCGTCATTAATCCAATAATATATGCGGCCAGTAATCGCAATTATAGGTAAGTTTAATAGTTTGTACTCTACAAAAAAAATCATATTATAATTATATATCATTTTCAGAGTGGCCTATTATAAGATTTTCGCGTTGTTGAAGTTCTGGGGAGAGCCATTGTCACCGATGCCAAGTAGAAACTATCACCAAAGCAAAAACTCTAAGGAATTATCGGGCGTAATACGCAGCACGCCATTGTTTCATGCTGTTCAAAAGAATAGTATTAACCAAATGTGCCAAACATATTCAGTATGAGTCTTTTGTATTAGAGTTTGTAATTCATACCAATAAATATTATTACTTTTTATCTTTAATTTATGTATATCGTGACATTCGAGCACGAAACAATAAGAAAATATATATATATAAAATATATAGTTTATATAGACAAATGAAATAAGCGGACGTTTTGTTTTTGTATATGGTTTAAAGTTGGCAAGTTACGATGTACAGATTGTCTAAAACGCTTAGTAAATTGGACGTGACGCCGCTAGGCGCCAATAAGAATACGTATGGCTAAAAGTGTGTTACAAGTGGCACTAGTCGCATGGGCGAGTACCCCAGCGTACGATATAACACAGTACTCTATAATCTCTATATGCCGATTAATATCTAGTGATTAAGCTAGTTCGGTTTTGTAAATAAAACAGTTCCAGCGAGCTAGGTAGCTTTTGTACGATCCCGGCTACTCTTAGGCCGTGTTCCTCTTGAAAGGATCCCTTTACCCAATAAGGGGCTGAATTCGTTTGGCTGAAGCATTATGCATGAAAGCAGCGGGTATTGATGCTTGCAACAAGAGCTCGGTTTAGCAAGTCAAGTAATAGAAAAGAATCTTGGCAGAGACGAAAAGCTCACACAATTATTTTTACACAGTGCATTGAATTAAAAAAAAAGAAGCAAAATTATTGCTCAGCTCAAATAGCTTTTGGTTTTGGATCAAATGCATTGGCATGTTATGGGACAGCTTTATAGTATTTCCCAACGTACTCACATAAAAAAATATATACACGATTCACAAAAATTTCACATTAAAAAAAAGGTTTTATTTTTCTTTTATCCGTTTTTTTTCATGTAGAACTCTTAACGCACACTAGAAATAACACGTTTGCGGGAGTTGCCGCTTTATGCCTTGACGGCATATTTACGTTGTGGGTAAATGGAACGCTTGCGGATTTCCTTCAGCGTCTTTCTGTTGGCATCACGGGGCGAAAGAGCCTTACGAATGGCGCGTGTCTTCTTGCGGCGCAAGTCCAAGGGCTTGTATTTCTTGTTCTTGAACACCTTGCGCAGATTCTCCTTCTGCTTCTGGTGCATCACAATGTAGACGCGTGCGATGGCTTTACGCACAACGCGGCTGCAAATAACAACAAATTAGTGAAATGTTACTGGGGCGCTAAAAGCCTGGTACTTACATTTTGGAAAGCTTTGATGGTGCACCGCCGGTGACTTTGGCGACGCGCAAGTTAAGCAGCTCGTTTTTGAGCTCATCCAATTGCTTGGTGAGCTCCTTCTTGTCCTTGGTTCTCAACTCGGAGCACTTAACCTTCACCTGTGGTCAATGAGCAAAATATAAAAATTGTTAGCTTCAAATAATCAATATAACAAAACACAAACGCGAAAAATAATTATATAAACACGAAAAAAACACTTTTGGCTGAATATTTTGCACATTTTGGCTTAGTTTTATAGACGGATGCAACTTATTTTTTAGAATTTAATTTAACGCAATTTCGGTACCAACCATTTTTCTCGCTGGTCACGTCAAAAAGAACAAACAAACGCTGATTTTGACAGATGTCAAATATATTCATATGTGTTATATAGCAACCAGCTTTTGTTTGCTAGCTTTTGACAATTGCTTGGCTTTATTTGATGTTGCTCAACACTAGAATAGGGCAACGCTTGAAATATAAACAAAACAACCAGGTGGCAACATTGTCAGCAGCTCTATTGCAATTGTTCATTAAAGTGCTGTAATTTATTAACTATAAGTTTGCTTTTGAACGTAAATGAAATTGTAAGACCTATAAATATTTTTAAGTTTATAAAAAATGGCCGATCGTGCTATAAAACTGCTCATCATTGGCGAAAGTGGCGTTGGTAAATCCAGGTAACTTAAAATTTATTTAGCATTTATTTATATTTTTAACCCGATGCGTATTAAACACATACTATCTACACACACACTTACTTACACGTTAGTTTACACATTATGTATGCGTACTGCGTGCTACGTTCAAAGTTTGAATCATTGTTATTGTATCATATTTGTTTTTTTCGCAATAGCCTGATACGTCGCTTTGTGGAGAACAAGTTCGATGATAATCATGACGTCACAATTGGCATGGACTTTAAAAGCAAAGTCATGAACGTGGATGGGATTGACTATAAAGTAGCATTATGGGACACAGCCGGCGCCGAAAGATTTCGCAGTCTAACGCCCAGTTTTTATCGTAAGGCGCTTGGCGCCATACTAGTCTACGACATATCCAATCGCGATTCTTTGATCAAACTCGAGGCTTGGCTAAACGAACTGGATAGTTACAGTGATAATCCCAATATATCCATCATTGTGGTGGGCAACAAAATCGACAAAGAACGCACAGTGGAACGCGAGGAGGGACGCAAATTTGCGCGTAAGCATCGAGCATTATTCATAGAAACCTCGGCCAAATGTGATCAGTTTGTTAGTGATGTGTTTCGGGATATTGTTGAGAAGGTTAGTAATAAAGACAACAAACGTTTAGACTCACAACATTTTTACAAAATGCTTTCAGATTGTTAGCTCCGAATACTTTAATAATGGGCCTGCTGGAGATAGTCTGGATGTAGCTGCTGGCACCAACGGCGAATCCGCATCAACGTGTAATTGCTGATATGTCTAGATTGTGTTTATTCATCTGTGTAGAGTTTATACTTTAGCGCTTCTTATTTTTTGTGTCAATTTTATAGCAAGTAATAACTTATATTCTTCTTGCATTAACGTTTTATTTATACATACAAAATTAAGACACATACCAAGCTGCTGTTTCGCTTAAGTTAAAACGTTAGAGGATATCTAACAATAGCCCAGTGGTTCGGGTAAGCGCATAGCTCTATAGTTTAACATATTCTTTAGTCGGTTCGCGGCTTTCTTTAGCCCATGTTAATTTTTTTGTAGTTAAATGATTAACTTCTGCATATTTACAAAACAAAAGTAAGAATAGTAAATTGTGACAATTGTGCAGAAATTAACAAGTTGTAATTGGAAATAAAGGTTTTTTTTTATAAAGAATGTCGCGAAATTAAGCCAAGTTTGTAACTTACTTTCATTATTCAAATTTGTATTAGAATAATTAATACCAAAGTCACTACTCGTATCTGTACTTTTTATATCCATACTAAAGTTTCTCAAAATTGTTATAGCTTACTTTTTTGCATCATGCATTTAAACAATGAAAATTTCCTTGCTAAGACTTTATTTAATTGTTTATAGTAAAGTTGCAGTTTCATTCATTGAGCTTGCTCACTTCTTTTAAAATAAAATAGTAAATAAAAAAATAACTTCTAGCATTAAACAAATTCGACACCACACTACAGCAATACTTAATTCAGTTAATTTTTATGTTGTTCTCATTTTGCGTGGTTTTATTTACATTTTGATGAACCTTATCTCTAAGTTGGTAACAAGGTTTTGTTTTAGTTTTTGTGGAAAACAAAAATTATTTGTTTTTCTAAACTATTGGCAAAACAAGTTGTGTTAATGTATATTAATATAGTTTTTAGAACTATGATTACATTATAGAGGTATGTTATATTTATATATATGCATACTTATCTTAACCTAAATGCTGGTCACGTCTATTTGCCAGCAATGCCGCTTTTTTTGGCATCCAATTCGTAGATGAGTAAACGCCACATTTTAACTACGAACACTTCGGCCTCTTCATCCAGCACCTGCAAAGTAAACGTACTAAATGCCTGTTCATGTTTTATTTTAGTCTAATTTATACATACCATTTGCACATCATCAAGTATGCTTTGCGGTGGACTGCCTGCCAAAACCTTTGAGCATATAAAGTCCACTAAGGTTGGCTCGGGTTCGCCTATATACTCAATGATTTTCTTATTTATCCAGGGGCGTATTTTGCGTTCCATTAAGCCATTGTCAATCTCATTACGATCGAGCTTATAATTAAATAGTTCCTCCTTTTGTGTGGGAATTCTGTCAATAATGCTTTTTATATGGCGTCGTTTCTCGTCATGCACTTTTGCACCATTTTCATCCTTTTTGGCATTCGCAGCACCATCTGTACTAGACGCTGATGCAGCTGCTGTATCATTCTTGCCATGTTTGCCACCACTGTGCTTACTATTCTGACCGCTTTTGCCACTTCCACTGCCAGACGATGTTGAACCAGAGCCACCAACACTGGCAATCTTTTGGTTAACGGCGGCGGCTGCAGCATTTGCTGCGCTTACTGCGGAATTAGTGCGTTCTGCAACAGTTGCCGCCGAAGGTGCGCTATTGCTAATATTGTCGTCGTAGTCTGAAAAGAAAAAATGTCCATTAAATATCTTGTTTTGCTAAAAGCTTTTTATACTGTACCTAGAGGAACCAATTTGCGCTTCCTGGGATTAATATTTTCATCATTGTCGTCATCATTTACAAAAACTCCAGTTGCCTCTATTTTCTTCTTTTTGAGATTACTGCCTAACGTTAGTGAAATGAGTGGCATTGTTATGGGCGGTGTAGCAGATGTCAGTTCGTTACTAGAGTTCATATCCAGGGTAGTCTGTGTGGGTGTATGTATATTGGACAGCGAGTCTCTGGACTCAGAATTCTGCCGGCTAATACTCCCCTGATGGGCCTTAGTGTCATTATTGTTTTTCTGATTTGTGTAGCCGCTGGCATTGGAGGCTGTGTCAGCCATGGAGCCGTGGTCATCGTTTGAAATAGAATCATCTGAAACTACTTTGTGCGCTGCATTGTCTGAGTCATTGTGTTGGGCGGCATCTTTGCGACGTTTGTCGGAGGTGGCTGTTTGCTGTTGGCTTTCGGACTCATTGCGCTTGGCGCTCTCATTTACATTAATTAAAATACGTGGCTCATACAGCTTTTCTAAAGCCTTTCGTGCCTTTTCAAACTCTTGTGTTGGATTCTCATATTCACCATTGAATATGCGGTCCTTCAGTTCGGCCAGTTCTTCGGCTTCTTTTTCGCGATCCTTGGAATCCGCATCCGCTTCACGCACACGTTCTGCCAAACGCTGCTGAAGTTCGCGACCTCTATAATACAAAGCATCGTCGCGTTCATCGTCATAGTCCTCAACAAACTCTTTTAACCGCTTGGCATCCTTTTCACGCTCCTCCTGGCGCTGCATCTCCTTTTGACGATACTGTAAATAACCCAAAAATTATATTATATTTTTCAATTAAAATCAATGATAAGCTTTTTTTACTTTCTCATTTTCCTTGGCTTTGCGCTTTTCACGTATTTCCCAGTTAGTTAAACGCTCCTGATATGCTGCCTCCTTTTCACGAGCTTTCTTTTCTGCCTTTTTACGATCGCGCAGTTCCTCTTCCATTTCCTTCTCGCGTCTTGTATCACGAACGGTTTTTACAGATTTTTCCTCGCGCTCCCTATAAATTTGCACATTTTTTGTAATTATTTCTATTTCCGTCAACATTTATTGTTTTCATTTGGCTTACCTCTCCCTTTCTCGCTCACGCAGCTCAGCACGTTCACGCTCGCGTTCACGTTCTCTCTCCCTTTCTCTTTCACGCTCACGCTCGCGTTCACGTTCTCTTTCGCGCTCCTTGTCACGTAGCTCACGTAACTCACGCTCACGTTGCAAATCCCTCTCACGTTCGTGATCTTTTGAGCGTGATTGCGAGCGCTTGCGTCGCGAATCTTTATTATCTGACACGCGTTCCTTATGTTCCTTGCGCACAGGTGAAGCATCGACGTTTACAATGGATTCCTTGCGGCTGCTGCTGCGCTCAGTGCGTCGTTCGGTGCTGGGTGTGCTTACAATGGCATCTTTGTCATCTATTTCCACAACCTCTTCAATATCGTTGTTGCCAGCAGTAGTTGGCTTACTGTTACTAGTGCTGCTGCTGGTTTTGCGTTCGTCGCGCGTCTTTTTGCGTTCTTTATCGCTGCGTTCACTGCGCTCGCTGCGCTCCTTATCCTTTTTCTCCATCTTTTCCAATTTTTCTTTTTCCTTCTCCTTTTCCAGTTCTTTACGATGCTCATCGGCCTCGGCACGCTTGCGAAATTTGCCAATTTCACTGCTTATCAAGTTGCGTTTTTCTTCCTCCAAAGCATTGTCATTTAGAGCCTTAATTTTAATATCATCCTCGCGACGCACCTTTGCCTTACGATTGGTGCCATACAAATCGCCACGATTAGTGCTATCAAAGCCCTCGAACTCGTGCTTATGCTCATCCAGCAAATCGCGCATTTGATTAATGGCATACTCGTCTTCAGTCTTTTCGTCCAGCGAGTTAGCACCATCGCCGCTGCCATTCTTAAGCTCCTGTTCTTTATAATCCTCAATAAGCACTTTGTTTTTCGCGTCTACTTTTGCCAGCAGCTTCTTGCCATCGATTTCCATTTCGCTGAGTAGGCGAACTGCTCGCATTGCTGCTATGGGTCCACTGTTAATTAAAAAACAAACATTTTTAGCAACGGATATAGTAATATTATATGCATATGGATGATCTTACTCAAATTCGCAGTAACCAAATGTAGAAACGCGCTTCCAGTTAATAACGACGCCACATGTAGCCAGTATACGTTTTAGCAATGCTTCGGGAATGCGCTCACTTATGTTACCTATTTAAATAAGGGATATTTCGTATTATATGGCTTCTACATAAACATTGCTTTTTTTATTGCTTACCCACAAAAACAGTAATAATTGGACCACGAAATTGTGGTTGCGGTTCGGGAGGTCTATGGTACACTGTAGGTTGTGAGCTTATTGTAGCCGAGTTGCGAAAACTGCGAGGTGGCGGATTGCCCATGTTCTGCATCATCTAAAAATTAGAAAAAATAAATTAGCCTAACTCGTCTGGGGCGCTCTAATTAAAATGTCTGGCTACATACATGCGGATGCGGCGGCATAGGTGCATTCATAAATGGCGGCATTGGTGCACGCGGTGGATAAGACATCTTAATAGGTTTTGTTTTCCTTTACCTATTTTAACTACTATCAACTTTAGCGTGCGTGCGTGCAAATTAAAGCCGACAAAACCACATACACACACACACACACACACGCGCTGAAGTAAAACCGAACACACTTTATATGTAGTGCACAAGACTAAAGTGCAGTGTCGTTTAGTTTAATAAAATAATGTTTACTTTAATTCCCGCTGCAGTCTGGCGTTGCGTTTCAAATATAAATTGGCCTGTACCCTACGAAAATTATACGTAAAGCTGCCGCACTTTACTTTTTTTTTCTCAATTTTGCGGGCGCAGACACATAGAGGTGTAATAAATCGACACAAACCAACTATCGAAAACAGATAAATTATATTACATAGTGATGTGCTCGGTCACATGTTATCGATTAAGTTGATAAATCGCTTGCAAGGCAAAACAACAAGTTATGTGATAAATATAATGCCTAAGGGCTGTGCATACTATTTTTAATTTTAGTTATTTTTATTAAAGTAAACAAAAATGCGCATTAATTATGTGCTTAAGTTTCGAAACACCCCTTTGCAATGGCATAGCGTCAAGCAACATTATGTGCCACAACACAAGCCAGCTCATGATAACGACATAAAGCGCTTGGAAGACTTTTTGCTCTCAAAACCAAATATTCTGGTGCTTACAGGTGCAGGCATATCAACCGAATCGGGTATTTATATAAGGTCTGCCAATGCTAAAGCTGCTCAGTATAAACATTTATACGGTTTATCCATATAGGCATACCAGATTATCGGTCGGAAGGCGTGGGTCTCTACGCGCGCACCAACCACAAGCCTATCCAGCATATTGAATTCTTAAAATCCGCTAACGTGCGCAAACGCTATTGGGCGCGTAATTTTGTTGGCTGGCCCAACTTTTCAGCCACGCAACCCAACGGAACACACCATGCTTTGGCACGCTTTGAGCGTGAGGCACGCATACAATCTGTGGTCACACAGAATGTTGATCGGCTGCATACAAAAGCTGGCAGCAAGAATGTAGTAGAGCTGCATGGCAGCGGCTATGTGGTCAAGTGTTTATCCTGCGAATATCGCATAGAGCGCCATGAGTTTCAAAGCATATTGGCCACGTTGAATCCGTCTTTTAAGGACGCACCTGATATGATACGGCCTGATGGTGATGTGGAAATACCTGCAGAATATATAGAAAACTTCGATATACCTAAATGCCCTCAGTGCAGTGGCCACTTAAAACCTGAAATTGTATTTTTTGGTGATTGTGTGCCTAAGCAGCGCATTGAAAACATCGCCAAAATGGTTTACGACAGCGATGGACTCTTGGTGCTGGGCTCCAGTTTATTGGTTTTTTCTGGTTATCGCATAGTCTTGCAAACGAAGGATCTAAAGTTGCCCGTTGCTATTGTCAACATTGGTGAAACGCGTGCAGACCATTTGGCAGACATTAAAATTTCAGCTAAATGCGGCGATGTGATACCAAAACTGTTTGATTTCCGAAAGAATTGAAGTAGTTACCTTCGATTATTGTTAATTGATTTTTATTGTAATAAAGAAAGACGTAAACATTTAATTAAGACTTGCTATATAGTCGTCAATCTCTTGATAAATGCCTCGATCAAAATCGTAATACCAAAAATCATCCTCGGTTAGTTGTACATTTTCCAGATGCTTTAGAGAACGATCTTTAATGCGCTCATCGTTTTCCTTGAGGCGATATGTGCAAGTGCCTAAACACTGCGATTTAGCATCGTATTTATACACTTCCATATAAAAATATGGCTCTTCTGCGCTGCTAAAATGTGACTTTATAACCAAAGGAGGTTTTTGAATGTTAGAGTCTTGGCTAGGGGGCGTCTCTTCAATTACTATTTCATCAACACACATTTGATTCAGTTCAGTGCTTTTCGAGCAGTCTTGATTCAGTGATGCTTCTTTCAATACTTGACCTGGTGATGTTTCTATTTTTAAGCCTTGGTGCGGTTCTATTGTGTTTTCCAAACCTTTATGTTTTTGTGATTCGATAACAGTTATTTGACTGCTGGTTGATATTGTTTCCTCATCAGAAAAAACAGGGGAATCATCGTCCACAGCCATAACCAAGTCTCGATTGGCTTTACGCATATAAAATGTGGCATCAATTTGCTCATTTTGTGCGGCTTCTGTGTTAACTTTCCTGTCGTTTTCCAACTTTTCTTCCGTTTTAAGGCATGTCTTACATTTGAAGCTAATTGTTTTTGTAGAGTTGCGTGACTCTCTGAGCTGGCCAGTAAGACATTTCCTATGTGCACCAGCTGAAGCACATAACACACAAAGTAAAATTGTCCAAGTGTTCCTACTGAAATCACGTCCGTTGGGACATATGCATTCCGGCTGATCACAGCGTTTATGTTGGTTATACAGCTCTTTAAAGGCTTTCGGCTCACGCTCCCATGTAGCATCTCGATTTGGAACAAATATAGACTGCATGCGTATTAGTTGGCGAAATTTCTCCTCGCGACACCAAATGCAGCGGAGATAGTAACCAGAAGCCAATGCATAACGCTGCATGCAGACGCGATGCGTAAATCCTTTGCGACAGCAATCACAATATACAACAGAAGCAAGCGAAAACACTACAATCTTATGAAAGCATATATCGCATTGCAGATTTTTAGGTGGATTCGCCATTAATTGCTGTTGATAACTATCCAGCGGAGCACAGCCCTCGCAAAAGGTGGGAAATTCATTACAAAAATAAGTAATGCAGCGGTTCGCTATACTGCACTCTAAATGACAATAAATGCCGCATTTGGAGCAAGCAATGCTGGCACCAACTTTCATGCAGTAGGCACATTTACGTCTTTTAGCTGCTGCTGCTTCCTGGCGTATGTCTCGTATAAGAAAGCCTAGCATGCCGCTAGAATCGCCGCCTCGTTGTGGCAAGTTGGTGGACAAAAGCTGTAGATTTGGCATAAATAGTATACAATTCATTTTGTTTTTTTTACTTCAAAGAGGCAGCTTACCAAACAAAAGTAGTGCACTGTACAGTTTTGTTTTATCATCCATTCACCATATAATAACACATCATTGGCACTATCGCTAGTTGCTGTACAAATATCACATGCATGCATGTTTTGACAATTTGTGTAAATCAAAATAAACCCTAGAAAAACTTGTTAGTACGCGCGCTTCTATTGGTTTATCGATAATAGTGGTAACAAGATATCGTATCGAAAGCATATATAGTTTCAATTTAATCGTGATTGGCACATCGCTAAGGTGGCAAAAGACCGACACCGAAAAAAACATAACACAGTTTTCGGTTTTATATTGTTAGTAAAAAAGGCCTTAAATAACTTAAATAATGGCGTATGACTTAAAAAAAGAATCCGATGTTAAGGATTATATTGATAAACTAGGCATTGAATATCGTTTTGGCTGCTATTCAGAGAAAAAACCGGAAGGTAAATGCAATAAAACATGAACCAATTCTACAACAAAAATTCAATTTGTTCTAACCTACGATTTTATTTCTTGTTGAATTACAAAACATAACAAAACATGGTATAATCTGTTTATAAAACTAAACAATATGTTAATGTTTTTCAGTATGCCATTTGTTGGGCGACTATCTGGAGGGCATTAAGAAAGACTTCGAGAAGGCGGCAAAAGTGTATAAATCGACATGTGACGACTACGGTTACGCAAAATCGTGCTACAAATATGGCAACTATAGTTTCCTTGGTAAAGGAAAGAGTGGCAGCAAGGGCGAACCACGTACTGCATATCAATACTATGAAAAAGGCTGCGTTTTGAATGATTCCGATGCATGTTTGCATTCCGGTCTGTTGCTGGTCTCTCGCTCTATGCCAAAAGAAATAGACAGAAATGTGCCCAAGGTATGTGTTGAATGTTTTACGAATAAATTATATTAAAACTCATCTTGTTAGGGCTTGGAATTCTTGACAAAGAGCTGCGACATGAACAATGCAACCGCTTGTTTTTATCTCTCCGGCATGCACATTTCTGGCGTACAAAAGAAGCCCGAAGATTCAGCTGCTGGCGCTCAACAGGGCAGCAGCTCTGGTGCGGCGGTTGCCAGCAAGGGCCTCAAAGACGCCGATTTCATAGTGCTAAAGGACATGAAAAAGGCTTTCCAGTTTGCCTACAAGGCCTGTGAATTGCGTAACATGTACGCCTGTGCAAATCTAAGCCAAATGTATGCACGCGGGGATGGTATTGAGAAAAACGAAAAAGAGGCCGAAAAATACAAGAAGCTAGCACTAGAAATGCAGGACGAGGTTAAAAAGCAGCAGGAAACGCTTGGTTTTCAGCAGGGTGTCGGCATGCCGAATTGATGGATACTCAAGAGCGCCTGCATAGCATACTGACACTTAGTTTAAGACTCGGTGACGAAACATAAACCTTGTACTAGTTGTTTTATTAATATTTTTAATTATTTTTGTTTACTGAGCATAGACCAATTGTTTTTCTTGTTTATTTAGATTAGTTTCTTTTTGCATATGCTAATCGAAAGATTAACTTTGCTTTCCTCTTCGATTTATGTACATAAATAGGCATTATTTATGCTCTTGCGATATGTTGCGATTTATACATAGTTGTAATTGTTAAAAGTACAGCACGTACAAAAAAAAATTACTATACATATAACAAATGTAATTACATTTATGTTAAATTCAAAAGCTGTGTAAGCTTAGACCAAAATATAAAGCACGCTTAATTTGTTTTGTAATAAAATATACTTTTATGAAACATTTCAAATACATACAGATTAGTTTTAAACTGAAAGCGTCGAAACATTTCTATACGTTTAAACACCATACAAATTAAGTCCTTGTATCAAATTATGTGAAAGAGCACATATGGATCACGATCCACCGATTAGAAAATAATGTGTAATTCGTTCTTTAGATACTGTAAATGAACTCTATGGGTTAATTGATAAAGATCAGTTGAATTCGAATCGCATGCTGTGTAAGAAAAAACGTGTGTTCTATTAATTTTCATATCACAATTATTATTTAGTTGACGCGCTGCTTCGCGTGTCGAAATTTCAATCTCTATTTGTGCGCTCTAATCATCTGCCTGACCATTTTATTATGCCTACGTACATATGTATCTTTATATATGTATATACAAATGTAGGTATATATCTGTGTTATAATCTATCTCAATTTCTTTTGTTGATTGGCATATACATTGTTAATTTTGCGACTAGAGGCGGCTTATTTTTATGCTTAATTAAATACGATCGTATTCAATTAGTCGGTAATGCTCATACACAAAACAATTGTACTAGTTGTTGAAATTGAAATAAATATAAATACTATATATGGTATGTGGTATAGTACTAGCTGATTCTAAAAGGTGGCAGAACTTTTAGATTTTCTGAGCGTATGTAGACTATAAAGATTGCTAGACTAAAATGTAGAAGTTCAGCATCTGAATCTTCTTGAAAAGGGGGAAGTCCGGGCCTGGTATAATTACTGTCGTGATTCAAGCTAAAGGTATAATAAAGAGGCTGATGTCCCTATAAATTTATATATTTTTTTCTTGTCTTGAATTTTTTAGTCAGAGTAAGGTAAAGTTTCTGTAGCTTAAAGAAGCCGAATGATGGTTCACTTTTATACATATATTAATGAAAATATTCAAAATTTGGCTCAAGTTAAAACTTGTCTTTAAATAATTAAAGTTAGCGTTTAAAGCCAATGCAAATGTAGCGAAAACTGCAACAAACTTTAAACATTTTTTTGACTCTTCATAAGTTCGCATATTTTGAACTTTAAACGATAAATGGAAATAGACGTTATACGATTATAAAACGGCTTACTTGACCTACAACAAAATTGATTGGAAATTGGTAAAGTTAAGTACCCAATTTGTGCACTGCTGGTCAGCTGAATAGATTCAACATTTTCCATGAAGTAAATTGGCCATATTTAATGAAATACATTTTCTGATGTTGATTAGTAGATCCTTAAAGGAACTTAAGAGTTTGATTTCTCTAGGAAATTTTTACCAGTTGCTATTTAAATTTATTATAATTTATTGTAATTTTAGACAAGAAACTGCATTATATTTTTCTCAAATATTCTCCATGCGTCGAAACCAATTTGGGAAAACGGGTTTTCCACTCTGAGTATATTCATTCATTCTAGACTTTCTTTTTGGACGATATATTAAGTGTAGGATCAAATCCTTGCTAAATTAGGGCAGACGTCCAAAATGTGTTGTACAGAAAGGGAGCCCCGCAAGAAAAGGGGTTCAGTGCTACGTTAAGTATAATTTTTAGGGTTTTATTTTAAGTAACTTGAGTTTCACCTAAGTGAGATTCAGTTGAGGTATTTATACCCAGTACCGTATGGTACAAAGGGTAAATTAAGTTTGTGCAAGCCGAAAATATATGTAACATATAGAAGGAGTCGTCGAAGACACACCAAAGTTACCTAAAATATGATCAGGGTGAATACAGAAGTCGATATACTCATATCCGTCTGTCCGTCTGTCCGTTTGAACGCCTAGATCTCAGAGATGGTAAGAGCTAGAGTAACCAGCCTTTCACATTTGATCCCATATTATTTTATAGGAGACAAATTTATTTTATTTTTATGCTATCGGGGCTTATATATTTATATAGCTTCCATAACGGTGTTTCAGACGACATCGAAAAAAAAAAAGTTTTAGATGAATAACTCGTTTGCTTTGTATAGTTTTGTATAGTTCCCAAGCACTATACCAAATTTAATCAAAATCAGTTGACTATATACTATGGCTCCCATTGGACCGATCGGCCAAAATAACTTTTTTTTTATATTTACCAATATATATAATTTTTTAATAAAGATATCGTAACCAAATTTGGCATTCAGACGTTTTTAAGAGTACCCAAGCATTGTACCAAATTTGAACAAATTCGGTTGACTATATCATATAGCTCTCATAGGGCCGATCTTCCAAAAAATCGTTTTTTGAACAAAATTTGTTGTGTTTCGTTTGTTTGTGAAGATATTGGAATTAAATTTGGCACTTGTAAGATTTTATAGGTCTTAAGCATTGTACCAAATTTTATTAAAATCGGAAGACCATATCATATAGCTCCCATAGGACGAATCGGTCAAAAACGTTTTTTATACAAAATTCGTTGTGTTTCGTTTGTTTGTAAATACATATATTTGAACCAAATTCGCCATTGGGATCTTTTTTAAGGTATTAAAGTACTGTGCCAAAATGATCGAAATCGGTTGACTATATCATATAGCTGCCATAGGAACGATCGGTCAAAAAAAAAATGTTTGCTTACAAATTCTTCTGTTTTTGGTTTTTTATGAAGGAACCGGATTTTATTGCAAGCTAGTGGTACAGGGTATCCCAAAGTTGTCGACTTTTCGTACGCCATTTTTTAAATAGTAGCGTTAAATATTTCAATCAAAACCAGGCGATTTTATTTTTAAGTGACTTGATTACAAAATTTATCTTAATAATAAAAATGCTCCAGCCTCTGTAAGCAAAAATCGAATATACTCAGAAACGAATTTTTTAAGAATGTGAAGTCAGAGAAATATATTAAATAAAGCCATTGACATTTGATGCACATCAATTTCCATTGAAATTTATGAAACTATTAAAATTGCATTAAACTAGTACTTGGGATTTTAAATTAAGTAAAATAAGGTAGCATGGCTTTTAAAGAGTTATTTTACATTATATCGGGTTTTTCAATAGGGACGCTACAAAAGTAGACCGATAGGGACAGCAAACGACGCCATATTTTTTCCCGCTCTCTTGTCATTTCTCTTCAGTAAGGTTTGCCATTTCATCAAGGAAAGATATACGATATACAACGAGTCGAAATTATTAAAATTTACTACCGAAATTCGGAGTCAGTGTATCAGTATGGTCGTCATAATTGTCCGGCCAGATCAACAATTGAGTGTCTAGTGGAAAAATTTGAATCCACAGGCACTGTACAAAATGTTACCGTGGCAGTGAGACAAAAAAGTGCCCGTAGTGTCGAGAATCAATTGAGGAAGACCCAAATCAGTCTCTCACACGTCGTTCTCAAGCGTTGGGCATCTCTGTGACGTCGTTGTGACGAATTTTGCGAAAAGATCTTGGCCTACATCCTTACAAGATCAAATTAACGCAAGAACTGAAGCCGCTTGATTACCAGAAGCGTCATTTGTTCGTGAATTGGGCTGAGCAACAACTTGAAAAATGATCCGGATTTTCATCGAAAAATCATCTTCAGCCAAGAGGCCCATTTCTGGCTGAATGGCTTCGTCAATAAGCAAAATATGGGTTATTGGCCAGGTAGCAATCCCCACATTCTCCATTTGGTTTGGTGCGGCTTATGGGCCGGCGGCGTCATTGGGCCGTACTTCTTCCGTGATGATCAATACCGGCACGTTACTGTGAATGGGAATCGCTACCGCTCAATGATAACCGAATATTTGTGACCCGAATTGGATGATATGGTCTTGGACAATATGTGGTTTCCACAGGACGGCGCCACAAGCCACACAGCGAATGTCACAATCGATTTATTGAAAGCCAAGTTTGGTGAACGTGTTCTCTCACGAAATGGCCCAGTCAATTGGCCGCCGTACGATTTGATGCCGTTAGACAATTTCCTGTGGGACTACGTCAAGTCTTTGGTCTATGCCAACAGCGCCAGCGACGATTGATGAACTTCGAATATCGAACGTGAAATTGCAGCAGTATCGGCCGATATATGCTTGAAAACCGTCGGGGACCGAATTGGACTTCTGCAAGCGTGCCCGTGGTGGCCATGCAATGAAATCGAGTTCCATACATAATGGCATCAAATGTACTTTCACAGGAATAAAGAATTTCATTGATATTCAAAACCGTTGTTGTTTTATTTAAAAAACTTTTGTAGGTTTTTCAATAAACCTTTTACTTTTGGACAAAAAAGTTTCCTGAATTTCTAAATAAAGCTCAAAATAGTTAAGCTTCTTTAATATTTATTTTGTCAATTTTAGTTTTGGGCAGAGGAAAAAGTCACACGGCGCCAGATCTGGACTGTACGGTGCCTAGTCGATGGTATTTATCGAGTGTTTTGCCTTAAATGCGTTCGCAATCGTAGTTCGATGAGATGGCGCGTTATCGTCGTGCATTGTCTGCGAACAATTTCGGCCGAATACGATGGACCCGTTCACGCAAACGCCCCGAAACAGTTGCATAATACTCCTTAGTGACCGTTTGTCCCTCTGGAACGTATTCATGATGTACCACACCACGAATATCGAAGAATACAAAAAACGGAAACTTTTTTGTCACAATGTATGCAAATTTGTTTACTAAGACTTTTCATTTGAAAGCCAGTAGACGGCGCCACATTCAATTTAGTTTAACGCAACATATCCTATAACCAGTTGACAATCAAGACGCCTACAACAATATCCCATTTATCAACTAAGCATAAACAGTTTAGAACTAACAAGAAAACAGATAAACATTTGCACTGTCGTAATTCAAGCTAAAGGTCTAACAAAGAGACTAGTACATTTTTCCCCTAGGCCCGACTTTTCTCTCTAGGGTCTGGCTATTATGGGTAATTTTGATGTCCTTATAAATTTATATCTATCTATATAAAAATGAAATGTTGTACGTTTATGATTGCATATGTAACTCTGAAACGGCTGGACGAATTTGCCAAATTTTTTTTTATTTTGTTTGTTATAGTGTGTAGAAGGTTTATAGCACCAAAAGTTTTGAGTAATTTGTAAGGAGGTGGTTGCCATCCCAAAATTTTTTTTTAAATTTTTGAAAAATTTTTTTTTTTTTGCGGCAATGTGTACATTTTCAGATAAACTAATGTTAACGTTTTTCGTGTTACGGGTGTTCTTATGAACGCGTTGAAGAATTTCCAATATGATTTTTGTCTGTGTTAGAAGTTGTCAATACGGAGGTTTTAAGCCTATTGCGATGTGATTGTGTGTATTGTTCGTAAGATATACGCATTTTTGTAAATATCGTGAATATAGCATAGTACTTATTGGACATTAAGTGCAGACAGGAGCGTAGTCGCAAAGGGGTTGAAATATAATTTCTGTAGGGCATGAATTTATTAGAGATGCGAGCTCTCTTAAGAACACTCAAGTTTGTCCATACGGCATTTTAGAGAGTCATGAAAGTCAACTAATCCAAAAATCGTATGATTGTCTAGATAAGCTAACTAGAGAATTTTAGATGTTTATACGCTTTCAGACTATTCAAAAACTTTGGGCAAGACAACATCTGCCGGGCCCACTAGTAAATTTATATATATATTATATTTAGAGTAAGGTAAAGCTTTTGTGGCTTAAGGTTGCCGAAAGTTTAACTCTTTGCTTTGTAAGTACCAAGTAATTGTCAAATTTGCCCACTAAGCCTTTTCATTGGAAAGCCAACAGAGGGCGCCATACTAAATTTAGTGTGACGTAACATGTCCTATAACCTGTTGACAATCAAGACGCTTGCAACAATACCCCATTTATCAACTAAGTATAAACAATTTAGAATTAACAAGAAAACAGATAAACATTTATACGTATGTCGTTTTAATTTGGCATATATCGATTGCGATCGAATTTCGAAATTTTCTGGCACGAGTCGTGATAATTAGTTGATCGCTGTACCATGACTTGACCTTTGCCTGCAAAAATTTTGTAGTAAACAAAATTTGTATTGAAAAAATGCTTCAAATGTCGTTGTTATTGTGGAAATGATCAGACCCGAATAGTAAGTTTAAAACAAAAAAAAACAATAACAATAAACATCGGTGGCCAGTCAAAGGCCCAGAGAGATTCAGGCACACACACAAACACACACACACACAGTTACAAACACACCCATATACATATGAGGGGGCTTAACATGCATTCGGCATGAACTATAGCACTAATGCGTGTATGTGTATGTGTAGTTAGTTAAATGCTATATAGTAGTTGTGTAGATGCTTATGTGCATATATATAACTGTGTTGTATATACTATATGCATGAATGTGTGTACATATATGTGCTATAGAAAAAATTCAAGCACGACAATTTCTACGCTCAGTTTCGACTAAAACGCTCAAAACATCGAATCAGTTTAACGTCGACGTCGGCGGCAACAAGACAATACACCAAACCAAACCAAACCCAACCAAAAAACCCAAAGCCCAAAAAACGATATCAAAACCAAAAGCTCAGAGACATCCAGCAACTAGAAACAGAAACTCAGACGACATATAGCTCAGAGATATTGCAAAGATTTCAAGCCACAAATGGAAAATAAAATGCAAAGATACGTTCCAACTGCTATATAGTACTATATATCATATCATCAGAGTGCCGTGTTTGCCATTGTGTGTGACTGCTGTTTATTTTTTTTTTTATTTTTATATTATTATTATTATTATTGTGTATAAATCTTTTTTTTTTATTTGAGTAAAAGTGTAGATAAACAAGTGACAAAAAAACGACGAAAAAAACGAAATCCAACTAAAGGCACAACCGTGGTTGCACACAGAGACAGCGACGGAAAGAGTCGGGATCGGGAACGTAGAGCGCCAGAAAGAGCACACAAGATACAAAACGAGGCAACATTTATGATTGCCCCTTGATTTATGCCTTAAAGTAGCCGACGTGAAATGCATTAAGTGAGACTTTTCTCTCTGTGTGCGTGTGCGTGTGTGTGTGTGTGTGTGTGTGTGCGAGTGCGAACGTGTGTGTAAAAAGCACACACCACGCCCCGCGCCTTGTGCCTAAATTGCCTTAGCCAGAGGCAACTCAATTGATATAACGCGCGTTTGAAGACGCCCGGCTAGACGACGACAACGACGACGAAATGTATCTATAGCCTGACGACGACGACGGCTTCAGTCTTCTCCAGAACACGTCTTAAGTTAGTGTGCGTGTGTGCGCGTTTGTGTGTGTTAGTGCAAGTATATACATAGTATGTGCCATACTGAACTAAACTAACTATTACTCTGAGCTAAAAGCTAAACGTCTCGCGCGCATCATCATTATCAGCAACAAAAACAACAACAACAACAGCAGCAGCAGCAGCAACATCGTCATCATCATCATCATTATCAGCATCAGCATCATCATCATCGTCGTCATTATCAGCAGCAGCATCAACAGCATTGCCACCAACAACAAACCAACAAATCAACACCACACCATTCTGAAGTGCCAGAGCCAGAGATTGAGATTGAGATTGCGTTTCATATAGCGTCGCAGCGCAGTTTACGAGTGTCCATCACCACTACAACACCGTGCAGCAATGGAAGACTATTGGGGTCTTAGCAGCACTACGGGTACTAAAACCTCCTATACAATATATACACAATACTATAAATAAACTTGCACAACACATATGTATATGTACATATATATATATAGCATAACTAAATGTGCAGACTTGAACAATTAACATAAAAAAAAGTTTAAGAAATTTAAGCATAAAGTTAAGCCTGCAATTAAATGCCTAAAGTGTGTTCCTTAATTCAATTATAAACAGTACAAATATAATAATACTTAATATATGCTATATACGTATATATATATATATACATATATATATAACTTAACTTACATTTTTTTTTCTTTGTGTTGCGCCGCCGCAGCAGCGGCAAAAGTTAAAATTGATAAATAAATTAAACCACGTAATGCAACGAAATTAATTGGTGTATGTGCAGTGCCATCTATTAGTGTGCGTGTGTGTGTGTGTGTGTGTGTGTGTACCAATGACGTCACTGACTATATAATACATGTATATATGTATGTAGCGACAACTTATCCAATCCCAAGCCCTGCCTAAGCTCAAGCCAACGTCGTCGTTTAGAGCTGTAGCAGCGTTCTCTCTTTTTTTTTTCTATTTTTTTTTGTATTTCACTCCCTTGCCGTCGCCGCCGCTCTTCCTTCTTCACTCTATATATATATGACCATAGAATTGGTGGCTTTGTACTAAGTATGCTTGTATTTGTCTGTATCTGTGTGTGTGCGTAAACTAAAGCATGGATCAATTGTCTAAATTGGCTCATTAAGTGAAACTTAATGACATTTACATACTATAGCAAAACATAGATAGATTCTGTGTGTGTGCGACCTGCTAAGCCTCCTCTTCTTCTGCTTCTTCTTCTCCTGCTTCTCCTCCTCCTCCTCCTTCGACTTTATCTAGTTATTCGCTATATTTTTTTTAAGTAAAACATTAAAATTATTTTTTTGTAAAATTTAGTTTTCTTTGATGATTTCATTTTAGCGCTGTACAATGTGGCGTATGCGCAATGTAAATTGTTTCTATTCAAGCGAGTGCAAGTGAACGCAACTTCTAGTTAACAGACCAAAAAAATTTATTATTAGCTTCTAATTCCAATCAAAAATAAGTTCGATAAAACCTATGATATAAAGAATTTCTGTTTTCGAAACTAATACAAAACGCTAGTTTAGGGTAATTTGTGCAAAAAAGAAACATTAAAACTTTTTTGAGGTTCGAATTCCAATCAAAAATAAGTTCATTTTCGTTAAGATCATATTAAAATAAAGAAATAAAGAATTTCTGCTTTTGAAACTATCAATACCACTAGTTTAGGGTAATTTTGGATCAAAAAACATTAACATTTATATAAGTCGAATCCCAATCAAAAATAAGCTCGTTCTCGCGTTAAGCTCATATAAAACCTATGAAATAAAAAATTTCTGTTTCCAAAACTATTAATAACACTAGTTTAAAGTAATTTTGGGTCAAGAAACATCAAAATTGGTTTTCCTATGCACTATATTCGAGATTTTTATGAAAAACATGTTTTTGGGCACTTTTTTCAGTTATTCTTCAATATATTGTGCACAAAACGAAAGATGTTTAATCGAAAGGTATTGATGTGCTTTGTATTATATAAATTAATAGTGGGCCCGGCAGACGTCCTGCCCAAACTTTTTGAATAGTCTTAAAGTGTATAAACATCGTAAGATTCTCTAGTTAGCTTATCTAGACAATCATTAGATTTTTGGATTAGTTAACTTTCATGACTCTCTAAAATGCCGAAATGCCGTATGGACGAACATAAGTATTCTTAAGAGAGCTCGCATCTCTAATAAATTCATGCCCCACAGAAACTACAATTCAACCCCTTTGCGACTACTCTTCTGTCTGCACCTAATATCTAATACCCGGTGTTAAACAATTTTTTACTATGCTATATTCACGATATTCACAAAAATGCGTATATCTCATGAATCAATACACACAAACATATCGCAATAAGCCTAAAACCTCGATATTGACAACCTCTAAAACACGCAAGAAACAGATTTGAAATTCATCGATTTAGCACATAAAACATAAGTTTCTTTTATATATATAGATTGAAGTAACAAGCATATTAATGAAAAACATTTTTTACAAGTTCTGCTTAGCTTTAATCTGAAAGAGTTTAATTTCTAGACTTACTTTACTTTTGGAACGGTCGAGCTGAAAAAATATTAGCAGCAAAAAGTTTTTCAAAAGAATGAAGTGTGATATTAAATATACCATTATGTGTTTTAGAATTGTAGTAATAAACCATTAAAAAGCGTATTCGTCGAAACGACGAACATGTTCTTAAACGTATATATATAAAATGATGTGTGGGCAAAAAGGTATATCATGTCTCCAATTTAGAATTAAAAACAATTCAACAAAACAAAACTGAAAAAATCGTATTTCAAGACTAAAATATATGTCTTTAAGGTACAGGATTCGATTTATAGAAATAATATCGCCTATATTCTGATCTACCATTTT
The DNA here is from genome assembly GCA_037043745.1 of Chymomyza amoena. Classification (NCBI taxonomy): domain Eukaryota; kingdom Metazoa; phylum Arthropoda; class Insecta; order Diptera; family Drosophilidae; genus Chymomyza; species Chymomyza amoena. The sequence continues at coordinate 315,542 of JBAMAX010000538.1, forward strand.
GAGCTTAGCTTTCCAATTTAAATGTTTATAGTACTCACTATACATCATAAGGATATAAACTCTATGCAAAATTTAAGTCCTACAGAGCTTGTCGGAGATACCCAAAATTGATAAAAAATGTATTCAGAAAAATGAGCGTGCGATATACCCATGTCGGGCTGTCGGACCGACTTTGGCGATACCATCTGTACCAGCTGTACAACTAACAATCCGGTTCCGTTCGAGCACCAAAAACCAGAAATACGAGAATCTTTAGAGCAAACAAACTTTCTTATTGATCCCGTATCGTTCCTATGGGAGCTATATGATATAGTCAACCAATTTCAAATTTGACACAGTACTTTAATACCTTAAAGAAGATCTGAATGCCGAATTTAGTTCAAATATCTTTACAAACACACGAAACACAACGAATTTTGTAAAAATATCGTTATTTGGATCGATCCCTCCTATGGGAGGTATATAATATAGTTTACCGATTTGAATAAAATTTGGTGCAGTGCTTAAGACCTATAAAAAACTTACAAGTGATATGATCAAAATATGATTTTGTTCAAATTTGATACAATGCTTGGGTACTCTAAAAAACTTTTGAATGCCAAATCTGGTTACGATATCTTTATTAAAAAATTAAATATAGCGAATTTTGTATAAAAAAAAGTTATTTTGGCAGATCGGTCCTATAGGAGCTATATGATATACTCAACCAATTTTGTTCAAACTTGGTACAGTGCTTGGGAACTATAAAAACAAATTTGGTTATGATATCTTCATAAACAAACGAAATATCCATCTAAAAATGTCGAGTCGTCTCAAACGCCCATATGGGAGCTATATAATGCAACCCCGATATCAAAAAAATAAAATAAACTTGTCTTCGGTTTTGAATAATAATGGGATCTAGTGTGAAAGTTTGGTTACTCTAAGCTCTTACCATCTCTGAGATTTAGGCGTTCAAACGGACAGACGGACATGAGGTATTTGGCTTTCACAAACTTAATATACCCTACTTGTAGCATACGGTACAGGGTATAAAAATAGTTTGTTCCAAATTCGATAATAAGACTTAAGTCACAATTTTAGATTTTTTCCGTGCTTCTGTATATTTTGTAGATTTTCATTTGAAGTATTATTTTAATTGTGAAATAATTATTAATAACTCTAAAACTAACATTTTTGGGACTGGTTGGAAACGATTTGATAACTTAATCTTAAATTCAAAATGTTTTTCTTAAAGGAAGAAGAATGTTTTAAATTATTTACCTACAACTTTCAAAAAAATATGTTTTCATAAGTAAATGAAAGTTCGTCAGAATAAATACTTTGTTTGGAGACCAATTCTTTACTGGACACTATTCTTTGATAGATAGATAGAAAGTCTCTATTAATTAAAGACACCGCCATTTGAATTCGGCTATAAACTGTAGGTCCCTGTTCCGCTCGAACAGCTATTAATAGAGATTAGATCCCCATGTCCGCTCCCTGAGGTCCTTCAGGGAGTATGTATATTATTTCTTGATAAGCCATGTTACCTAAAAGATTCAAGATATTAATGCAAATTTTTATTCTATGATTGATAAAATATTAATATAAATATCTAGTTTTTTTTTAGTAACAAGACTTTTGCATTTAGAGGGAAACCTCTTCTTCTATTTAAAAAAAACATTCAATAAATATATATAAGGCATAAACTATGTATTTACTATGTGTACTTTATTTGGAGAGTATCGACTCTAGTAGCTAGACAAGCATATAGATAGAGAGTCTATACTCTTTATGTTCTCGAATATACCAATCCAAATAGTTGATATACTTCATTTGGTCTTTATGTAAATTTCTATTCCTAATTCTTCATTTGAGTTATAAACTTTATACAATATGACAGATTCTTATTTCTTGCCTTATTGTATATTTAACAATTAGGAATATTGAAGATTATAATAAAAGTTATTTTTTGTTGATTTTCACAAAACCAATGCGATAAATTTCATTTAAAGAGCAGTTTCTGGTCTTGTTTTATGTATAAAATATTATGACGCTAAATAATTTATACTAATTCAAAGCTTAAAATTAGTCGAAAATTCTTAAAATGAAAATACAAATTTTTTAAGAATACTTTGTCTTCCTTTTTTGAATTTTTGGTAATATCTTAATATGTGTACTTCTTTTAAGTATACTAAAAATCTTAAATTACTCAATTTTATTTGAAAAATTTTACAATAAAAATAAAAAAAAATGCTTTTGCAGATTTTGTTTAATATGTTTAATCTTAGTTCAAAGCTTATTTTACGAATTCTTGAAATAAAAAAAATATAAATTTATTAGAGAATTGCTTAGTCATATTTTTGTTGTGCTTTTAACATTTAATACTTATTTCTTTAAACTTAATTTAATATAACTTTGTCATAGACGTGCTCGTGCTTCGGCGTCTATATTGGGTATCCTTCGATGTCAGTATTTTAAGCGATGATATCGATAGTCTGCTGTGTTGTATTGTCCTTTTATCGATGATCTATACCAATCAGATCTTGTCTGTGTAACATTTTTATATTAATCTGGTTTTAAGTTTAATATGCTTAAAATCTTAATATAACTATTTAACTTAATTCAAGAATTAAGATTTTTATGTAATTTTTTATGAATTACTGCTCATGATTAAAATTTACGAATTTAACTGAGAGCGAATCTTTTAGTCTTTTTTTATTTTCCTTATTCAAGAATTTCAAACCTCTTTCCAAATTATTTGTTCGTATTTTAAGAAATAGTGTAATTTTTTTTTTTTTTATCAATTTTTGGACTTACTTTAGAAATAAAAATCGCGAATGCAAAAATTTGCATTTAAAATGGATTTAAAAAATATTTTTAATCAGTCTAAAGATCGTTGTAGAACTTTATATAAAATCAAAGAGTCAACTACCCATTTAGTTTTTATTCTAAGTTTTTATGCATTTAAAACCATTAATTTTAAATTAATATAATAATATTTTTTTAATGTAAAGGAATTATTATTTTTTTGGAAATTTAAAGGTTAAGCATATAAACATTTTTTTAAATTTATTAAATTTTATTAACAATACTCTTTTCCATATAATAAGGATATGAATGAAAAATATTGTCTGATAGTGTTATAGCTGCTAAAAAATCTCACAAAATATATAAAACATATACACATATATAATTTTTTTTTTAAATTAAGCTTAAAATTACAAAAATAAACACACACACGCACATGAAGAAGAACAAATATGCACGCGACGAAAAATTTTTATGAGTTTTGTTGACTAAAAGTTACTTAAATGGTTTACAAAAGTCGTATTAAAAAGCATTGTCGCGTTGATTTTGCTTACTTATATACTGTGCACAGTATATATGTATTGCATATGCTATATATATAGAACAGATTTGTATATATTTACTTTCGTACATATGCTACACACAGTACAAAAGTAGCATTCGATTTTATAAAGTTTTTTTCGCTGGACAACATGACGTATGCGCAATATAATTTATGCAATTATAAGTAAAAGATGAATTAAAAAATTTTAAAAATATATTATCAGCTGGGCTTATTTTATTTTTTTATTTATAAAAATGTGAATCAGGTGAGCTGGTGTCCAAAAGGATATTACATTGTGATAACTGCCTAAAAAAATAGGACAGGTTTGAGGCTTTTATAGTGTAAATGAATTATTTAAGTTTTGTTTTTATAAAATAGTTTATTAGACCCAAATATAAGTTGTGTCTACTCTGATAAATAAAAGAATCTTGAAACCTAAAATAAGCCAAGAAAGAAACTAGAATTTTGATTTCGTATTTAGGTTTTAGGAATTTTTGGTCTTGTTTGAAATTTATTATATTTCTTATTAGTTCAAGAACTTACATCTTATTTCAAGATATTTTGGTATTATTAAAGAACTATGTTTTTGTTATTAGATATTTATTTTGGTCGTAGTTTAAGAATTTAAATCAACAATGAAAAATCCTAATTTAATTTTTTTTTAACACTTTTTTTTTTTAGGAAATTTTAATAAAACAATCTCAAGAGTATGTGCCCTGAAATAGTAAAATAAAATTGTAGATTTTGACAATCACCTTTATTATTATAAAAAAATCATTTAAAAAAAGTTCTAAAAGAGCATTAAACGACATTGGTATACACTGCACCCATTTTTCCTAAAAATAAATTATTTTCGTAAAATTACAAAATTTTAATAAATCCATTTGATGGAATTGCGAGCACCAATTATTCGTTTTCAAAACGAATCCAAATAAATTGTTTGGATTTGTCCTCTGATATAATTTTAATGGCTTCTGGTGGAATAAAAATAGTGATATATAAAATATATATAAATAGCATACATAAAAATTCAAGCTTTTCTTACAAAATAGAGAGATTTTCGTATACTTTATTGATACTATTGTATAATAATAAAAGCATCTAAATAAAATTTAAGAATACATTTTTGAAAATTTTTAAAAGCTTCATGAGCAACATTTATTTCCTAATTCTTTGAGAGTTTTTGCTAGCTACAACTTTTTGTCTTTTCTTCTTTTTATATATATTAAATCGGCAGAAGTTAAATATCTATTATTAAAAATGGCGGACGTAAAGTCGGGCGCGGACGACTTTAGGATACCCTGTACCACTAGCTTGCAATAAAGTCCGATTTCTTCACAAAAAACCAAAAACAGAAGAATTTTTAAGCAAAAATTTTTTTTGACCGATCGTTCCTATGGGAGCTATATGATATAGTCAACCGATTTCAATAAAATTTGACACAGTGCTTAAATACCTTAAAAAAGCTATGAATGCCAAATTTATTTCAAATATCTTTACAAACAAACAAAACACATCGAATTTTGTATAAAAACCGTGTTTTTGGACCGAATGGTCCTATGGGAGCTATATGATCTAGTCAAACGATTTGGATTAAATTTGGTACAGTGCTTAGGAACTCTAAAATACTCACGAATATCAAATTTGGTCCCAATATCTTAACAAACAAACGAAACACAACAAATTTTGTTAAAAAATCGATTTTTTGGAAGATCGGACCTATGGGAGCTATATGATATAGTCAACCGATTTTGTTCAAATTTGGCACATTGCTTAAGTGCTCTAAAAAATTTCCAAACGCCAAATCTGGTTAGGATATCTTTATTAAAAACGAAATATAGCGAATTTTTCTTTAAAAAAGTTATTTTGGCCGATCGGTCCTATGGGAGCTATATGATATAGTCAACCGATTTCGATCAAATTTGGTACAGTGATTGGGAACTATAAAAAACTTTCGAATACCAAATTTGGTTACGATATCTTCATAAACAAACGAATTATTCATCTAAAACGCTTTTTTTTGTCGAGGTCGTCTCAAACACCCCCATGGGAGCTATATAATTTATCCCCGATATCAAAAAAATAAAATAAACTTGCCTCCTATCAAATAATATGGGATCTAATGTGAAAGTTTGGTAACTCTAGCTCTTACCATCTCTGAGATCTAGGCGTTCACACGGACGGACGGACGGACAGACGGACAGACGGACGGACAGACGGACAGACGGACAGACGGACAGACGGACATGGGTATATCGACTTCTCTATTCACCCTGATCATATTTTAGGTAACTTTGGGGTGTCTCCGACGTCTCCTTCTATATGTTACATACATTTTCGGCTTGCACAAACTTAATATACCCTTAGTACCATATGGTACAGGGTATAAAAACCTATTCATTTTAGAAAACTATTTCTATTCGTGCTCCGGAAAACAAAAAATCCAAAGCGAACAATTTTCTTCGAATACGTTTTTATATTTATACGTTTATATTATTTTTATTGTTCCCAAGCATTGTACCAAATTTGATCAAAATCGGTTGACTATATAATATAGCTCCCATAGGACCGATCGGCCAAAATAACTTTTTTTATACAAAATTCGCTATATTTAATTTTTTAATGAAGATATCGTAATCCGATTTGACATTCAGAAGTTTTTTAGAGTACCCAAGCATTGTAATAAATGTTATTAAAATCGGTTGACTATATCATATAGCTCCCATACGACGAATCAATCCAAAAAAACGTTTTTTATATACAATTCGTTATGTTTCGTTTGTTTGTAAAGATATTTGAACTAAATTCGGGTCTCGGATCTATTTTAAGACATTAAAGCACTGTGTTATATATGATCGAAATCGGTTGACTATATCATATAGCTCCCCTAGGACGAATCGGTCCAAAAAAAACGTTTTTTATGTACAATTCGTTATGTTTCGTTTGTTTGTAAAGATATTTGAACTAAATTCGGCACTCGGATCTTTTTTAAGGTATCCAGAAAAAAAAATTTTTGCTTAAAAATTCTTCTGTTTTTGGTTTTTTATGAAGGAACCGGATTTTATTGAAAGCTAGTGGTACAGGGTATGCCAAAGTCGTCCGCGCCTTTTTTTTTAAAGATTACACTAAAATATTACTCCTTATTATTTGAAGTCACCGGCGTTTGGATTCGGCTATAATCTGTAGATCCTTGTTCTCTTCGATCATGCCCATTGCCACTCCCAGTGTTGACTGATAAAATAGTCAGTGAGAGAATTATATTATATTATTATTTGATAATATTTATTGAATTTTAACACGTCTTAGCTATTTTTGTTATAAGGGAAATTTTCTTAGTGTAATACGGAAAGCCTGTTGCACTTTTTTTTAAATTAAATATAATTATCAATAAATATATAACTTTAAGTTGACATAAATATAATCTAAGAATATCAAAGATTATTTCAATATAAAATGCATATTTTTTAAGCCTATTTAGCCGATTCGTTTTAATTGCTCTTGTAACAAAAAATTCGGATTTACATCACTTGAAAAATTCAGTTTGGTGAAATTGGGAGCACCAAAGACGTGGTTTCAAAACGAATCTGCTTAAAATGTTCGGATACTGTGAACCAAAGTAGACAGATTGTGATTTAGGTACCATATTAATTTTAATTTTTCCTCAATAACTTTGTCATAACTTGAAGATTCTATTGAAGCAATAATACTTGAAAACTTTCGAGTTTACTAAGGAACTAGTTCATTTGGAGTACGTAAATTTCTTTTCAAATAGCGATAGTAAATTTTGATGCATAAATAGACACCTTTAATTCATTTTCAGATTTAATAGAAATGGAAATTTTTTTTTTCCTAAAACCACATCTATTACAGTTTTCTACAAAGGCACAAACTTTAAGATTTACTCAAAAGATTTCAAGTAAATAACACAACTATGTTATGTACTTACATACACCTACTATAAGTGCCCGAAGTGTAGGCGCTTCATTTACTGCTCCAGTGTTTATGTGACTCTTATTGAATTAAAGTGATCTTAATGAAATGTGTTTGAATGTATTTCTGATTGTTATCCAAGTTAAATTTATTATCATTAACCCAAGAAGACTCCCTTTGCCTTTGCCATTGCCTTTGCCACTGCCACATGCAACACACGGAGTGTAAAATGTTTATTAAGTATTATTGCATTATGCGGGTCGGGTCTCAACTTACAAAATGCTCCTCTTTGTATCAATTGACCTCAGCTTTATGTTGTTATTGTTTTCTTACAAACACGAATAAGTGAATGAATATTCACACTCACTATACATATGTACACTTTCTATATATACTAAATGTGTGTTTGTGTCCGTATGTACTAAGTGCGACGTTGATAAATATGATATATGAGCTAGGAACCACGTCGAGAATTGTCTTCAATTATTTATCGAAATTTATGCAAATTGCATTTAAACGTTATGGCTCTCGCATAGTTAGTATAAATATAAAGATATAATAAGTACAGGGTGACCAGATAAGAACAATAGCAAACAACGTTGGGAGATCTCTTGGCTTTTTTTTTTTTAAACTACATTTAAGCCATTGGGCATGGCTGTCGTGCTCTTTGGTATTCGAACTTTTTACCAACATTTCCAGGCCTAGGTTCTTGGTCATCCCGCTTTATTGCAGACCCAAATTCAATCGCGCTATAGGCCCGGGTGACCATCTGACGTTGTCCTTATGGCATGCTGGATATGTTTCATTCACCACGTAACACTAATCTGTGTCTGAAACTTGTATAATATATTTAATCATTGATGTTCAGAGGATAGCCATGGCCTGATATTGTTATTGAATCTATTGCTTTTTGGCATATGAACACTGTCAGCTTATTCAGTTCAATGTGACGTCACAAAGCTCTCTCTCTTCCATATATAACTCATTTATCAAATTACTAGTGAGCCCGGCAGACGTTGTCCTGCCCAAACTTTTTGAATACTCTTAAAGTGTATAAACATCGTAAGATTCTCTAGTTAGCTTATCTAGACAATCATTAGATTTTGGATTAGTTGACTTTCATGACTCTCTAATAAGCCTTATGCACGAACTTAAGTATTCTTAAGAGAGCTCGCATCTCTAATAAATTTATGCCCCACAGAAACTTAATTTCAAACCCATTGCGACTACGCTTTTGTCTGCACTTAATGGCCAATACCAGGTGTTGAACAATTTCCTACTACGATTTTACGATATTCACAAAAATGCGAATATCTCACGAATCAATAAACACAAACACATTGCAATAGGCTTAAAATCTCCGTATTAACAACCTCTAACACACCCAAAAATCAGATTTGAAATTCATCGACGCGTTCGTGAGAACATCCGTAACACGTAAAACTCAAATTTCTTTTATATATATGGATGATGAGCGTCATGGAACAGAGGAAGCAGACCCAAATTAAAAAAGGGAATATGAAAAAGGCTAATTTAAAATGAATTTAAACGAATTTAAACTTATTCTTACTCTATGATTAAAATTTTTTCGTAAAAGGATGGAGCTTATGATCCGTCGAAAGTTTTCACTGGCTCTTCCTCGTTTTATTCTCTCGATGTTAACAGTGTTTTTTAACTCTTTTGAAACACAAAAATTGCAAATATGTACTATTGTTGCTATCTGGCTCCCCGCGTGCTGGCGGGAAGAGAATACTGCCACAGCCACAAATTTCTCAAAGTATATCAGTAGGGGGCTGATACCTTTAGCTGGCCCCCAGGATGAACTAGAGAAACATAAAGGGATTACAAACCCTTAACTGCTTTGAGCTTAAATTGGAAGTGCATTTTGGTACGAAGCATCTACCAATGGCTTATTTGGTTCCACGGGTGGTCAGAAACCTCACAGAACTTGTTCTGTGTTGACCAGCTGGGTACGGCCCTTCAGGGAGTATCGTGGGGGCTGTGGCTTAATACCCAAATGCTTAACCGAGTGCCAAGACCCAGAGATCGGCAGAGGTTTAAGATAGATCTCGTCTCTAACCAAGAGTGGAGACATGACCAAGCAGAAGTGTCCTCTGTATTGGTACCGGCGGAAATATTTTCCACGGGCTTCGTGATTTTAAAACCATTGCAGTCACATGTCACGTTAAACAAACCCTAGAATTATCCAGAGATCTGGATCTGTTGTTATCTGGCCACAATATAGTGTGTTAGGGTGAACGTTCAAGTTTTTAATCCCCTTATAAAATATATAACTTTTCTGATTCGTAGATTAGACCAGTAATCAGTTGTAGAGCGCCGCTGATCTGATCTTAAAATATTTTCATAAAATTTTGCAAATAATAATAATAATTTGGACCAGAACTAGGTCCTTTTTTTTTAGTTGGTACTTCTAGTTACAATATTTTATGTTGATATCAACTGAGAAAATTCTTGTTCGGTATGCATTTTAGAAATAAAAAACGTCTGCTGCGGATTGTACGCTGTTTGGTTAGTTAAAATTATGAACTGGATAGAAATATAATATAAGAATTTGAAATCAACGGACTAGTAACTGAATAAAAAAATTCAGTAGAGAAAATGGGGAACAGCAGTCATATATATTATTCAAGAATTGGAAAGATTATCGCCAGTATTTTCCAAATTAAGCGTTCAAAATAATTATTGCTACGAATTTTAAAATTTGGATATAACTTTTAATTGGGCAATTAATGTAGAATATCATTTACTTAAAATAAGTTGTTTTAATTTCATTTTTTAGATCAAACAATCTTAAAGATCTTAAGTTGTACCGCCAAAAAATTATAATCGTGGCCAAAATCTTATTTTAAAATTTTCAACAATCATTAAATAAGATTTTTGTGGTTTATTTTTAGATCAAATTGTATTTAATAATAGAATATAAGGATTGCTTTTGAGTTAATAAATTTGGGTGTACCATCAGCATTTTTGGCCTTGTTTAATGCTAAATATTTTTTGGGTCCTATGCCCCATTAGTAGTAATAGGACATAAGAAAAAGAATTGAAGAAATAATTATTTAAAGAATTTTTGGTCTAAATAAATATTATCAAGAACGCAAAGATCTGAATTTAATTATTGTGCATACAGTGGGACTTTCTTATACATATTTAAACAAAAGTAGTTAATTGGTTTCTCATAGAGAAAACTCGTTACATGGAATTTATATATGGTTATTTAAGGGGCACACCTAGTGTGACAGCCTAAAAAAAGGCCATTTTTGGGAATTAATAAAAAAAAACTAGTGAATCCATCTATTTAAAATTTTGAGGGTATATTTATACATATTTTGAGAATACACAGTAAAATTTTTGAAATAAAATATTGAATATTTTTGAAATGACACACGATCTCCGGCGGCGCCAAAAAAAAAGGTCCTCCACTGCTGGAGTGATTGCAGCCTTCTCCGTTGATAAAACCTAAAAATTCTCGTTAAACTAAAACATATTGTCTGTACGATGAACCTCGGGCGAACAAAAAAATCGAAAATTGACAAAATGGCGGCATGTTGAAAAAAAAGTTCAATTTTTCCCAAAATTTTGGTCGTTTTTGGCCTGCCAAAATTCGATTTTTGATCAGATCAAAAAACTGGAGGTTCATCGTATGGAGAACTATATAGAGGAGATGCAAAAAAAATTTGATAGCGATCGGATCATTTGTCTTCGAGTAATCACTCCAGCAAATTCGAAAAATGCTGTTTCGAGAAAAACGCGTTTAAGGGGCACACCTAGTGTGAAATTTTCAAAAAATAAATTTATTTTTTTTCCATATTTCGATAGGTTATACCTTTAAAAATAACATACTAAAATTTTAAATCGATATCTTAAATAGTTTTTGAGTTACAGCCATTTAAAAGAGTAGCCAGTGTGAATAGAGAAGTCGATATGCCCATATCCGTCTGTCATGTCTATCCGTTTGAACGCCTAGATCTCAGAGATGGTAAGAGCTAGAGTAACCAAGCTTTCACATTAGATCCCATATTATTCCATAGGAGACACGTTTATTATATATTTTGGGGTGTTTTAGACGACCTGGAAAAAAGTCTAAAGCTTTAGATAAATAATTCGTTTGCTTATGAAGTTGTCGTAACCAAATTTGGCATTCGAAAGTTTTTCCCTAACACTGTACCAATTTAAGCAAAATCGGTTGACTATATCATATGAGCTCCCATGGGGCCGATCTTCAAAAAAATCGATTTTTGAACAAAATTTGTTGTGTTTCGTTTGTTTGTGAAGATATTCAAATCGAATTTGGTTTTCGTAAGTTTTTTATAGTTCTTAAGCATTGTACTAAATTTAATCAAAATCAGTTGACTATATCATATAGCTCCCATAGAAACGATCAGTCAAAAAAAAAAATGTTTGCTTAAAAATTCTTCTGTTTTTGGTTTTTTATGAAGGAACCGGATTTTATTGCAAGCTAGTGGTACAGGGTACCCCAAAGCCGTCCGCGCCCGACTTTACGTACGCCATTTTTAGATTAAGTCGTAATGCGTTGAGTTTTAAAACAGAAATATTACGCAAAATATTTATGTTTGGCTTTTAAAAATCGTTTGTGGCAGTTCCTCAGTTCAGTTCCTCTAAATTGCTTGCTTTAGAAATAAATATTCGAAAAATGCTTAACTGGGAGAAGTTTCGTTGCAAAAAAATTCGTTATTAAAAATTAAAACTGGTAATTGCTTCGAAGAGGTAATGGTTTCTTTTCTTGAAACAATGAATTTTATTAATTGCAGTAAAGAACTGCGCTAGTTCCACTGCGCAGGGAACTGATTCAATTTTTGTATGGCAGCTATATGAAATTGTGAACCAATTTTGAACAAATTTCACGCAGATGTTTAGTCTTAAACAAAATGCAACTGACATAAAATTGGTCAGCATATTTTATGTATTTTATATAAGTGCACACATTTGTGTGCAGTTGGATCAAAATTGGTGCACTTTTTCATATAGCTGCCATACAAAAATTGAAGCAGAGAGACACTTATGACGTACCTGCAAATTGCTTGACCTTCTAGTTGTTGCATCATGATTTCTTTTCATCGTTTTTAAAACGTTTCAAAACTAAACTAACATTCGCTCAAGCAAGTCTGAGTACAGCCTCCTCAACCTGCTTTCCTGAGTAGAATACTCATAATCTTTTTGCATTTTCATTGCATGTTATTCCAATTCTGGAGCCACTTCAAAAGCTACAAAGCGACTATAACCCCGCACGTCACTTCGTCACTTCGGGCACGGGTCTGTTGTTCCACGTAGTTTCTATTTTTTTTTTTTTTTGATCGCCGGCATGCTTCTGTTTTGTTCAATTTGATGACATCAAAGCGTATTTATCGTTTCCGTTGCAAAAAATTAAAAACCTAGAAACAAAAGACCCAATGAAAGATGAAGCGAGGGTCTGAGCTGGGGCTGAAGAACGGACATATGAATAAGAGTCGGTCGAATACTTTATCGATGATCAAGTACAGAGCTCAATAAGCAACAAGCGGCAACTTACTTTGCCGATTTACTCGTTTTAGATGATCGTTTTTCATTTGTGTGCTTCTTCTACTTGTTATTTTCTTACTTGGTCGCAGCTTCTTCAGCCCTAGCCCTAGTCCAGCCCAGGGTAGCCGAACCAGAATCAGAAAATATTATAGTCAAGTGGTTGTTCTTGCAACTTCGTTGTTTTAGTTGTAAGACGTCGCTTGAGACAGTTGCAAAACAACAACAAAAAATAATAATATAAATAATAATAATAATTTGAAAATTGTGTAGAAAATTGTTAAAAAAAAAAAATATTTCGAGTGCATTTAATTTTTTTTCTGTGGTTTGTGTAACTGCGCAATTAATATGAAATGTGCGCTAAAAATAAATTAATTCATTAGAGTAAAGCGTATTTAAAATAATTTTAATTACACTGAAAATGTTTAAAGAACGTGAAAAACTTGACACAAAAAAACAAATTAAACTAATTGCAACATGTTTTTAGTCTATATAATTTAATGTGCTGTGTTTTAATAACTAAAAATTTATATTTTTTGAGTAGCTTTATGTGGAAGCACGTAACTTACTTTTATATTTCCGTAGAGGCATACAAGTGGGATTAGTCCCGTTTAGAGCACTAAATGTTCCAATTTCGGGAAGCAATTTCAGTTGCTTTGAAGTTCTTTAGAGGGTGGGAAGAGCAAAGAGACCAAAATGTGTATTTATCCTAAAACTTTATTTAATACAACGAAGTCTACAAAAAATAATTATTATTATTGTAATATAGTAACTACTAGTGAGCCCGGCAGATGTTGTCCTTTTTAAATACTCTTAAAGTAAATAAACATCGTAAGATTCTCTAGTTAGCTTATCTGGAAAAATATAATATTTTTAGATTAGTTTGTAGCTCGATTCAAACTTGCACCATTATTAGTCGAATGTCGCACTTCACGGGTCTGTTTTAACCGAATTCTTTCACGTTTATTGCGATCTTCACGTTCCTGGGAAGTACGATTAGATTGATAATTAATTTGATTCGTTGCATTTCTATTAATTGAAATACATCATGCCATGAATGATTAGGAGACGGCATTCCCAACTGTTCTAATGCTTTATTAACCATCGCCAAGCATAGATCTTCAATATAAATTAAATCATCATTGTAAACTTCCGGCGTAAATTCCATCTCTGGATTACGTTTTGCTTGACGTATTCGAAACAAAATATCTTCTGATAAATAATCTTGATCCATAATTCAGGTGGATTTGATGGAAAACATGTTGCCAAAATAATCGCAAATAGAACACGTATTTGATATGGATGAGCAGTAATAGCAGCATATGCTAAGGTTTGATTCCAGTGGAAATCATTTTCGAAAAAATTATATTTTTGACATGCCTCTCGATACGTTGCATACAATACGCCATTCACTGTTCTCAGTGATGTAAACGATGTTGGACCTTAAGCATTGATTAACAACATTGCCAGTTTTTGTATATATGGCAATATACATATTAAAAACGATATTCACAAAAATATATATCTCACGGACCAATACACACAAACACATCAAAATAAGCTTAAAACCTCCGTATTGATAACCTCTAACATAAACAAAAATCAGATTTGAAATTCATTGACACGTTCATGAGAACACCTGTAACACGTAAAACATAAGTTTCTTTTATATTAGTAACTATAATACAGCCATATCAAAAATAATCAATTTTGGTTATCTTTATGTTTTGATCTCGTCACTTAGAATATATTTTGAAGCTTATTAGTAAACGTTCTTGAAAAAACATTATTGTGTGATGAAAAAAAAAGGAATTCTTAGGCCACCCTTATTTTCTTTATGCTTATGTTTTTGTTGAATCTGAATTCGATGTTAAAAAAAAACCCACCACATCAGGGCTCTGCCATAACCTTAAAAAAAACTCTTCACAATGAGGTATTTCGTAGCTTACTTCAGAAACCAGATATGCTATCTTTTTTTTGATTACGGATTCGAATTCAACGATCCCAAAAACATATCAAAAATAATAATTGCCGTATAAACGGTCTAGAAAAAATGTTGTGTGGTTTTTTGAGGTTAGGGTAGAAGATATATTTTGTTTTTTCCTCGTAAGGGTTCCTCACAAAGAGGTGGGGTACTGCGACCATAAAATCTTTTGCACCATACCCATAAATTACGGCAAAAGACTTTTCGCTTTACGCATGAATAGCAGTAGGTCTTTTGTTGGTATGGACCTAAGATGGGAGGGACTAATCCGTATCCTTTCCCATGTGGCAGGCTCTGTCCCATACCAGACCTGGGCAGCCAAAGAGAATATGTCTGGTGGTTTCATCGTCTTCGAAACAGAGTCTGCTCTGCCAAGACCTTTTGTCTTGACCATATCCTGAGGTTTGACAAGCACTTTTGCTTGACGCAACCCCGGTAAGGAGAACTAGTATCTCCTATGTCTCTCCTGCAGGCCTATTGTTTATCATGGATTGTGGACCCACCAATATCACAGAACGGCGCAGGAGATGCAGTCAGGGTGGAGGCACCTTGTCGTGCCAGGTCGCCAGCGATCGTGTTACTATCTACTTCTAAGTGTCCTGGTACCCAACATAGCACGACTTTGTTCCGGGAGGACAGGGTCGATAGATGATAATGCCCTAATAGCAGCTTGGCTATCTGAGTATATATGTACAGATGTTTGCTTCCCTAGTTCCCTTGTGAAGAATACTAAATCATGAATCTCTGCTTGAAAGACTCTGGGACAGATGCCCATTGCAGTAGAAATTCTGGTGTTGGATCCAGCGACTTCAACACCTACATCCTTCTCAGTTTTGGACCCATCCGTGAACCATTGTTGCCACCGAAAGTTTCCACAGGGACTGCTATCAGCCTAAGTCTCTCTACTTGGGAGGTTTTTTTTCTTGAGTAACTATTTTAAGAACTGTTTTATCATAGTTGTAAGCTGAATTTCTTAGTTGTATTGCCACAAACTGAGCGTTTACCATCGTCATCGTGTGGCCATGACAACCCGTTCTCGGGTTACGGCCGAACTCAGTAACTCTCGCCAGGCGCCTCTGCTTTGCGCGTGCCTTCTCCAATTAGAAATACCAATGGAGGATAGGTTCTTCTCCACTTGATCTTTCCATCGGAGTCGTGGTCGTCGCATTGGTCTCCCTTCGTTGGCTTTCGCTTCGAATACCTTTTTCGCTGGAGCATCGTTATCCATAGAGCTCGTACAGCTCGTGGTTCATCCGTATGCGATAGTCGTCCGAAGAATTTTCCTCTCAAACACCCCAATAGCAGATGCATCTGTCCGTGACACAACCCATGCTTCTGACAAACTGATCATTGGCTTCAAATTAAGTCTATTTATCCAAATAGCTACACATGGATACTTGGGATCTTCTTTTTCTTTTTTTAACTAAAACTTTCTAGAAGCTTTCTTTAGAAGCTTAATTCTAAATTTTAAAACAATTTGTTGCTAAATTTGGAATAACCCTAGAAGGGTTAACCTTAAAGTATTAATTATAGCGTAATATTATTTCTCGTGACATAATAAGGGAATAACTTGGCATTATACATTTTTGACTTGCACAAATTAAATATATATTTTGTACCTTAAAGATACAGTGTATAAAAAGTAGCCAAAGTTTTTTAAAATAAATTCACATTGCTTGCTCGGTATTCACATTGCTTGCTCGGTCGGTAAAGAGCACGAATTTCATAGAAAAACGCGTTTTTAATAAGAACTGAGCACAGCTAAAAAAGATTATTTGAATACATTGAGTTTTAATCATAATACAATTTATGCACTGTGTCCACAGGGCGTATGATAAATGTACCCTAAAAGTAGGCAACAAAATTTTTGATTAAGACGTAAAATCGATTAGAGCTGTTATTTTTTTTAAATTGAGGCTTGAATAGAACTTCTTCAATATTTTAATAGATGTGTGTATGTGGACATATCTAATTTGAAATAAGGCAACCAATAGAATGGATCTTAGATACAAGCATTTACACACACTCTAAATCCACTTGCAGCTGTTCTCGCTTACAGTCTAGATCTTGGTTTAACTAACTAAGCCCGATACTTATCATACTTACAAAATGTAGTGAAACCTTCATTACATATTTTCATCTTTAAAAGCTGCACAACAATCTGAATTTACGGTCTAAATTTTAGTGGCACTCATAAGATCTACGATAGGTAGTATTAATAGGTTAACACAATAGCCTTGGTTTTAATCTAATAACTTTGAAACCAAAACTAGGCGTACTTTAAAAGCCGAGCGATCTTAGAAGGGTCTTACACACCATATTTTATTATGACCAAATTTTGTTCCTTAAGACTTGGTATCAGAATTGCTTAAGAACTTCTTGTTTAGCTGCTTCAACACGACGAGCATCTCCTGTTTGCCTGTGCTGCTCTCAGTGGGAATACCCAGGCGTAAGAGACAGGGAAATTCATTGCTGAACCTGAGCTTGTCCAAATGGGTATTTGCCGCCGCTTAGCTGATCATTAGTAGAATCGTAGTTATTTGCCATAAGCGATCTTAAAAGCTGTCAACTAACCGTTGGGGAAATTTTTTAGGAATACCATCAACTTGTCGGTTTCACTTAAATTCAAAGTCATCGGCTACTAACAGTAAGGCCTCGTATTAGATATAAAGAATTTCAGCCATCGTGATTTCTGTCGAACAGCAAATCCGAATGCGTCCATCTTTATTTGCTTGAACTGCTTGATCTCAGAGCCCATAGGAGCTAGGAACACCAAATAAAGCGCCTTATCCGCTGGAATTATTTATTTGTTATTTATCCGCTGGAAGTGACGATTGCTTGCTTATAAAACAACTCATTCAAAATTTGGTACAATTATACCCATTAAAGCTACGAATGTAGAATCAAAAGCTCCAAAGCTATCTAAAAAAGATAGATGGATCGATTTAATCTTTACTTTAAACTGCAACAAAATGCCATTTTATGATGTGGACTTTGTCTCAAAGGCAGATTCAAATTGTTTTTGGAAAAATATTTAGTTTTTAAGAAATTTATATAATATAGCGTCCCCTGCCCGCTTCGCAGCGCATTTGATGAAGTCTTAAAAAATCTATAAATAAAATCATGTAATTTTGAATCAATTAAAACAATACAATTTTATTGCATGCTCTATGGTATAAAATATTTTTTGTTTTTGCGTTTTCCGTATAAATATACAGTAGAGATGTTTTTCCGACACGCGAACCAATATACACAAACACATCATAGGCTTAAAACTTCCATATTGGCAACCCCTAATACACACAAAAATCAGATTTGAAAATCATCGACGCGTTCATGAGAACACTCGTAACACATAAGTTTCTTTTATATATATAGATATACGTATACTTATTATATAGTAGAAGGCTTATTATATAAATTTGTAAATACTCGTTTCTCATGTACTAAATTATACGAATTAAAATGTATTTTTCTTTTACAGATATAAATTGCACTCAGCCCGCCATTGATGATTTCCCCAGAGATTTATTCACTGAGGCACAGAGACAGTCCGGTGCTGTTGTACTTCATGTTATAGCAAGTTTATATTTATTTCTAGCATTAGCAGTAGTATGTGATGAGTACTTTGTGCCAGCTGTTGAGAAAATATGTGCAGGTAAAAATTGTTGTATATTTTCATAATGTTTACAGTTGCATCGGTAGAGTTGAAATTTTTGAAGGTTCCACCAATTTAGGAGTTTACCCAAAACCCAAAGATACCTTAAGTTTTTAATTATATTTGGGCTCCATACTAAAACTCTGCTTGAAATACTATGTATATAGATCTTATAGATATAATTGACGTTCTGCACTAAGATGGAAGAAGATCTTACCTTATTTACAAAATTTTACAATATGTGTATAAAACGGCAGTGAGCTGAAAAATGAAAATCAAAAATAAAAAAATTTCACAATTTTTTTCTACTCGTATTTCCCTTACTCCTTGTTAGCGAAAATCTAGACATTTCGTTTAAAATTTACCATGACTGAGGTATTCTTAACAAAAGGGAAATTTTTTAATACATGAACATATACATAAATCCGTGTTAGCGAAAATCTACACCTTTCGATTAAAATTTACCACCACTGAGATATTCTTAAAAAAAGGGAAATTTATGTAAGACATGAACATATACATAAATCCCTGTTAGCGAAAATCTACACCTTTCGTTTAAAATTTACCACGACTGAGGTGTTCTTAACATAAGGGAAATTTTTTGATACATGAACATATAAATAAATCCTTGTTAGCGAAAATGTACACCTTCCGTTTAAAACTTACCACGACTGAGGTGTTCTTAACATAAGGGGTTTTTTTTTATATACATGAACCATTTATTCAAGCCATGAACATTTTTTTATGCAAGACATAAACCATTTCTACATGTGCCAAAATTTTGCTTTGGGTTGAACATGAAAAAAATTATTAAAAATAGTTGTTAACAAATATTTAGCTTGAAGTTAACATAAATAGAAACTAGGAATACCAAACAATATTTAAAAAT
>JBAMAX010000539.1:0-32669 GCA_037043745.1 Chymomyza amoena
AAAATATGATCAGGGGGACTAGAGAAGGCGATATACCTATGTCCGTCTGTCCGTCCGTCCGTCCATCCGTTTGAACGCCTATATCTCAGAGATGGTGAGAGCTAGAGTAACCAGACTTTTACATTAGATCCCATATTATTCCATAGGAGACAAGTTTATTTTATTTTTTTGATATCGGTGTTAAATTATATAGCTCCCATAGGGGTGATGCAGAGGAACTCGAAAAAAAAACAAAAGTTTTAGATGTATAACTCGTTTGTTTATGATGATATCGTTACCAAATTTGGCACTCGAAAGTTTGTTTTAGTTCCCGAGCACTATACCAAATTAGACCAAAATCGGTTAACTATATCATATAGCTCCTATAGGACCGATCGGCCAAAAGAACTTTTTATACCCTGTACCGTATGGTAACAAGGGTACATTAAGTTTGTGCAAGCCGAAAATGTATGTAACATATAGAAGGAGACGTCGGAGACACCCCAAAGTTACCTAAAATATGATCAGGGTGAATAGAGAAGTCGATATACCCATGTCCGTCTGTCCGTCTGTCCGTCCGTGTGAACGCCTAGATCTCAGAGATGGTAAGAGCTAGAGCTACCAAACTTTCACATTAGATCCCATATTAATCCATAGGAAGCAAGTTTATTTTATTTTTTTGATATCGGGGATAAATTATATAGCTCCCATGGGGGTGTTTGAGACGACCTCGGCAAAAAAAAGCGTTTTAGATGAATAATTCGTTTGTTTATGAAGATATCTTAACCAAATTTGGTATTCGAAAGTTTTTTATAGTTCCCAAACACTGTACCAAATTTGATTGAAATCGGTTGATTATATCATATAGCTCCTATAGGACCGATCGGCCAAAAGAACTTTTTTTATACAAAATGCGATATATTTAATTTTTTAATAAAGATATCGTAACCAGATTTAGCGTTAAGAAGCTTTTTAGAGTATTTAAGCAATAAACCCAATTTGAACAAAATCGGTTAACTATATTATATTTGTAGCTCGCACAGCTCGATCTTCCAAAAAATCCGTTTTTGAACAAAATTTGTTGTGTTTCGGTTGTTTGTGAAGATATTAAGACCAAATTTGGTATTCGTAAGCTTTTTATATATCCTAAGCACTGTACTGAGTTAAATCAAAATCGGTTGACTATATATAGGTCATATAGCTCCAATAGGACCAATCGGTCCAAAAAAACGATTTTTATACAAAATTCGATGTGTTTCGTTTGTTTGCAAAGTTATTTGAACCAAGTTCAGTTCTTTTTAAAGGTACCAAAGCACTGTGTCAAATTTGGATCAAAAATCGGTTGACTATATCATATAGCTCCCATAGGAACAAGTCGGTCAAAAAAAAAATTGTTTCTTAAAAATTCTTCTGTTTTTGGTTTTTTGTGAAGAAATCGGACTTTATTATGCTAAGCTAGTGGTATAGGGTAACCCAAAGTCGTCCGCACCCGACTTCACGTACGCCATTTTTTATTGTTTAATTTCTCTTAAAAAATGCACTTGGGGGCTTATTTTTCTGACTTCATATTCGTTCTCAGCGACCACAGGACACAAAATTTGTTTGTAAGCTGCACATAACCTCAAAGTCGAAAAAAACTCTGTTTTTCGGGTATGTAACCTTAAGTATCTCAAAATCCGGCTGTGATGAGCCAATTCTGACTTCGGTTTCGGATTCTACGGAGCAAATTAGTTCTCAAATGACCCGTAGCTTTCCTGTATTTCATGGCTTATAATTTTTCATAGATCTTTCATAGCTTCGCGGACCTCGCCCATTGCGCAGTGATTTATTTCGCACTGTTTTTTGGCATAAATTCGAAAGATTATATTAGAGACTTTGTAGTGATATTTATAAAAAATAAGATAAACTTTAGATTGATCGGACCACGCCCACCTCTAACGCCCATATAAGCTTAAATTTTTTCTGACTCTATTGGGTTAAAAATTATCATAAAATTGTATATATATTTATAATTTGTATATATTTCTATACACATATATTTGGCACGCCCCTTTACGCCCCTAAATAGTCTTGATAAATCGGATAAATAATGCAAACGTGTTTTGTTTGTCTTATATTAGTATATTCCATTTGTGTGAATCGATTTTCAAGTATTAACACCATGGACATTTGTGAAGGCTAAATCGAAAAAGTTTTCTTTTTATTTCATTAATATTTCATATGTTCCCAGCAGCTTTTAAAACTACACCCATGCATTTTTTAAGCTGAAAGGCAAATACTTGTTTTACTTCCGTTTCTAATTTTCTTTTCAGTCGGGAACTAGCTTTTTCATAGTCAACTTTTGCACGCCAAAATTTGTTGGTCTCAAAATTAAAATAAATTGCTATTGTTATGCTATTAGTTAGCCATTTTTTTAATTTTAAGAGCATTCGACAGCAATTCGGCAATTATTTACTAATATATCTCACAAAACTCCTTACTTTTGATCTATTAGAGCAATATGTCCTCCATATGTGTAGTTGAACTGCTTTCTTAGAGCGATTGTGGACATATGTTCCATATGTCAATCAGCTCTGCATGCGTTCTGGGAAAACGCAATTTTTTCAAGAAGAAGCAAAAACTATTAGTTTCATAAGATTCAGCATATTTTAGTTAATAATTTGGCATTTACAACTTTATGAACCGCTGTGCTCCACAAAAGTACCAGATTACAAGATCAGCTGTCTAGAGAAATCATATTTGGCGCTAATTTGAAATTCGATTAATTTTTAATCTAACTTGGGTATTATAAAAACAAAACTCAGGTCAAATTTGAAATTATAAACTATAAAAAAATTCACTTTATAATAAAAATGTGCGGAATAATTCACTGTGCATTGCTCCAATAAATTTGTTCTCGAATTGAGAAGTTTTTATCAGTTTTTTACCACAAGCTTGAGATTTAATGCAGCCTCATGAAGTAACAGGCTGAGTGCATAAAATATGTTTCTCTTGGTGTATATCCTCTATTGCCACTTCTAGAAATAATGTCGGTTCGGAAGTTATCTTTCAGCACTTCAATGTGATCCTGCTGTGGAAGATTTTTTGTCTTATTGTTGGTGCTCGAAGTAAATCTTTTTAAGAGAAAACAAAAATTAAAAATTATGACACAAGTTTCTTCTAACCAAAATTTGCATCGAACTCGAAATTTCACTCCTGAATTCTCTCGTTGGTATAGCAGATTTTTTTTAACCGGCGATATCGTCAACAACACCGCCTAAAAAATTTCCTTTTAACCTCCATATAGCGCCTGTAAAATTCAAAGACAATCTGAAAATAAAAAATGGAGCCGAAAATAGGTCAAAGGGTATAACCAATCAAATGATTGTTTAAAAAGTCGCATATTTATCTAAAAATAATTTAAAAAATATAGAGTTGGCCTGAATAAATTTACTCTAAAAGCTCTAATATTTATTAAATTGATTGATTCCATTAGTTTAAAAATTTTAAAAAATTTTGGTATCCCCAACATGTCTTAGTCGTTTTCATAGTAAAATGATATGATAAAACCGAAAATAAAGCTCAATTATTTTTCATAAAACGGTTTTCAAAATATGGCGAAAAACCATTTTTCGAAAAAAAAAAAAAAATTGATTCTATTGATTGAATATTTCTGTTGTAACTGATTTCAATAATAAGATAATTGAATTATCTATCGATTGTATTAGGAACATATTTTTGTCAAAACTGCGGTACGATCGAATCTTTTTAGACGGTGGGTTTATTAAAATCGAGATGTTGCAAAAGTGTACATTTTTCGGTGTTTCAGATCCGAAGGGTGTAGTCCTTTTAGCCTTCCTATGACCAGCAAAAGCAAAGGCCAACGAATTTAAATGGGTTTCCAATCTACTCTTATATCATGGGCTGAGATTCTTTATGGTGCTCCCTGTGAAACTTATGTTAAGATCCTATTCCTAACATACATATTTGTGTTAAGTTTAATCAAAATTGGTCCACTATTTTATTGGGTTGCCCAAAAAGTAATTGCGGATTTTTTAAAAGAAAGAAAATGCATTTTTAATAAAACTTAGAATGAACTTTAATCAAATATATAATTTCCATTTTGTTCGATAACCTTTTGCCATCTTCCCGGCAAATTTTGTATTCCACGCTCATAGAACTTCTGGCCTTTATCTGCAAAAAACTGAACCAAGTGCGATTTTATAGCCTCACTTTTCTACCGCACTTTTTTTAACATTGTTCGAGAGCTCAAGAATGGTTGCAAAGATGGTTTTCTAAGTGAAACAACATTTCGTACCTTTAAGCATGAAGTTTTCGATGTTGATTGGTTTATCATTAGGAGTTACCTGCTTAACCTTTTTTAAGCATTGGAAATAATTCAAAAGTAAGCAACTCGGATAACTTATTATAGAATTTAAATCCAATGGAGGTGGAGCATCGATATTTCGGGGTTTTCTATATTGCATTGTGATGAAAAATTGATTCATTATAGAAAGCTAAAGAAAATAAAGTCATAGGGACGGTTTCGGCAGAATAATCACAATGCGAGGGTTATGCTGACTATTTGGTGGGAGAATGTCAAAGATATCTATAATAACTTCTTAAACTTGAATGAAATTATAAAAGGGTAATAGGTTTCAACGTAATTGATGCAATTGAGTCGGCCACAATACGAGCGTAGTTCGACCCAACCTCGAAAAACTTGCCTATATGGGATGTCCTACTCCAACGGCCATATTCGTCAAAAATTTTTCTGTCCGATTATTTACTTGGTCTGATCAGCAGTTCTGTTCATATGAAGACATTCACAAATAATTTGATTCGTGGATACCCTCATAAGATGAATGCTTTTACCATAATACTACTTGAGCTCTGCCAGAAAGATAGCGATACTTTGTATGTTAAAAATTTCCAGAAGTTCTATTCCAAATATTTAGAATTTTGATACATGGTATGATAATTATGCTATATTATATTATAGTAATGTGCTATTAAAAGGCCTTACATATGGTTTAATTTTTATAACACTAGTTTAAAAATTTAAGGTTCATGGAATGATCCTTTTTAAGTTCCAAGCAACCAAAGTCGAAAAAAGTTTAATTTGCTACAATTTTTCAAAATTACAAATTTTTAGATGGCTTTTTATTAACGAGTAAATTTTTTAAAAATAATGTTAAGCGTTAAACTGAAATCGAATTCTTTTTCAAACATTTTGAGTGTAAGATCATCGAAATCGGGCACGAAATATAGATGTTATGGAACCATTTTTATTAGCAACAAAATTTTACTAAAAAATTATATTTCACATTAATCTGCAAGAGAATTCTTTTACGAAAATTTTAAGTCGAAGATCTTCAAAATCGGATAGGAACTGTAGATGCTATAGAACCATGAACGAAAAATCCCTAAATATATAATTCCCTGTTAGACCCCTTGGAGGAGGGGCATAGGGGATCTCTATTAATAACTGTTCGAACAGAACAGGGACCTACAGTTTATAGCCGAATCCGAACGGCGGTGTCTTTAATTAATAGAGACTTTCATGGCAAATAGCGTCTTTGAGCTAGCGATGCCAGTGCTAGGCAAATGCACCAGTGCTACTGCGGGGAATCGAACCACCGACCTTCGGTTTTAGAGGCGAGTACGCTACCACTTAAGCCACCGACGGCCGAAAAATCCCTAAAGCTGCGTATAAATTCGTGAACTGAATGCAAACAAACAATATATATGAATTCTTTTTTCTCCTATTGGACCATAACTGAAGACGCCAATTGGCAGCTTCCATCGAACTCGATGTTGGGCTATATTTCTTGATTCCTCCCAGCTTAGCCCCATAGATTTTAATTCAGCTTCCGTGGGTCTTCTCCAGGTGGCAAACAAACAAGCAAGCTTAAAAATTGCAATTTTCGAAAATGGTAGAAAATTGCACTTCAAATTTTTTTACTAAAACTTTACATATTATATACCATTATAAATATATATCAATACCTATCCATCTAATCGTCTTTCATGCCAAGATACAAAATTTTGTTCACGAGATATTGACGAATACCTGAAAAACTGCTCAAATATATGTTTTTCTACAAAATCTCAAAAATGGTTCTTAGATCCAAAATTATCCTGAAAAACATTTTTTTATGAAGGTTCATTTTTTGTGTAAACTAGTGTAATAATAGGAAAGCCACCATTAAAAACGAATACAAAGCTAAAAATTAGTTTTTATAATTTTTCAATTTATCCAATCTCTTTAATCTGGCAAGAACTGAGTTTTTCGAACAATATTAATATCTAATAGGGTTATCAAAAATTTGAAACAAAGTACGCCGTCCTGATACGAATAAGTGCTAAAAGATGTTACCAAGCCACTTAACACTCTAATCGGAAAACGCAGCCAATCGGAATAAGATAAAACTTGGCACTTATATAATTGTAGAGCCGCTCTATATATAATATAATTATATGTGTATATAGAAAAGTCACGTGTTGCATAATACTAACTTGCCATAATAATTTGGTATTATTGCTTATCAACTTTAGTGTCAGGCTGTTTTTTTTTTTTTCGGTTAATAAAAACTATAGGGTTTCCTAATGTTCGTCACCCTCCAAATAGTTCGTTAGGGGAAAGAACTCGCTCTAATCTAGTTGATTGTTGCCATTAAGAAGCTATTTGCAAAACTCTCCCCTTCCCCCCCGACGCGTCGTATGCCTTTGGCCAACTTATCAGATTATACTTTGAACCCAGACAAACACTCGTATGACTAATGCCTAGGCCCGGGGCCCAGGTGTTTGATGACAGGTAGCAATGACAGCAGCTTTATATGGTTGCTGTTATAACATGACATATATACAAGCATATACTATATGGTATATACTAATTATGTACGTGTACAATGTTTGCATGTGCCATAAACTAGTAAATAATGAAAAAGTTAAGAAAATGGTAAAAAGTTGAATTCGTGTAGGAAAACAGAGTTTTTATACCCTTTGTACCATAAGGTAATATAAGGTAAAAGGTATAAATATATATGTACTACTTCTACCAGGCCCGTCGAGAGGTGGGAAGATCGGGGAGTTTTCCCTCGGGCCCGGAGCTCTCGGAGGGGCCCGGACTCGAGAGTCATTCGTGAAGTTTTTTGCTTAAAAAAAATATAGTAAATTATCATTCTACCAGAGCTCCGTAACATCCTTTTTTGTTCTCTCAGAATATCTATATCGTATCTATACTTTTTTTATGTTGATCTCAAACTTTTCCACAATTAAACGTATTTTCATGAATTAAGAAAAATTAATAGGGGCCCGGATCCGAGATTTCACCCGGGGCCCGAATATTCTCTCTACGGCCCTGACTACTACTATTGTGTCCATTACAACCTGTTATCGGTCTTATCCGTGGAAATTATCCTACGCCAGCGCTTTCTTTCTTGTGCTTGCTGGTGCCAATTGGCACTCTCCAGGCTACGAAGACCCTCCGTGGCCCGATCTTCCCTGCGCAGAGGCGGGCGTCCCTGTCGATGTCGACTTTCCAGTAATCTCTGCTCGAATACCCTTTTTGGCGTGAGCATTATCATCCATTCGTGCAACATGATCTAGCCAGCGCAGACGTTGTAGTTGTATGCGCCGAACCAGATCAGTATCGCCGTATAAGTCATACAGCTTGTGGTTCATTCGAATACGGAAGTCACCATCCACACTTATCGGTTCAAAGATACGTCGAAGGATTTTCCTCTTGAAAGCCCCTAAAATCGCCTTATCGGATGATGATAATGCGCATGTTTCAGCGCCGTAGAGAAGCACGGGTATAATGAGGGACTTACAAAGAGTTATTTTGGTGTGTCGAGAGAGGGTCTTACTCCTGAAAACCTTACTTAGCTTTAAGTGACACCGGTTAGCCAGATTGGTCCGTCGACGTATTTCCATGCTGACGTAATTTTTTGTGCCGTTAATACTGGCTCCCAAGTACACGAAATCCTTTACAACTTCGAAGTTGTAGCTATCTATTCACCGTGGTGTCGTGTTTTTACTGGTAGAGCAGCTATTTCGTTTTGTCCAGATTTACAGCCAGATCCATGAATTTCGCCTCTTTATCAATTTTTGAGAAGGCTCCTCTTACTGCACGTATATTAGTGCCAGTAATATTATAATATAATAATAATGCCAATAAATATATACTGCATTGATCAAAAAGTTCCCGGAATAATCGTCGGGTTTCATGCAAAAAAAGAACCGCGCAAATGACCATTTCCAAGACCATTTTCGTAAAAACGTAATGAATACTAGTGCTGGAGGTAACATCGATGTTATGTCAATGCATATGCATATTTTTTATTTTTGCCCGATCATCGATAATTTCATTTCGATTTTCGATTATTGAAAAATACATCTACAGAAAGCGAGCGAGGATGATTTTATTTAAAAACCATAATGAATGGATCTGAAATTACGAGAAGAAGATTGTATAATTGTTGATATTGGTGTGTCTTCGGAATTTCGAGTATAAGCGACTTCGAGACTTATGTAAGAATACGTAATTTTATGAGCTGCTGTAAGACTGTAGCTTACAAAAATCTTTAACAAATTCGGCTTTGCTACATTTTTTGACTTTTGCTCAGTTTTTAAGCCATTATTTGAAATAGTTATGTTAAAAGTTCTTTAACAGCGCTGCTATGTATTACATAATAATGTGATTGCAATGTAATGTTAACATAGCCTTAACATAAAATTTACAATAGCTTACAGCGATTTAGCATAACTTTATTCATTACGTTTAGTCTTAGCTCAGCTATCAATTCACAACTTGTTCAAACAGTAGTAGCCTTAAGATGCAACTTTTTATAAGGTTGGAATATTGAGTTTTAGTAGTGATTATCTTATTTTTTAATAATTTATATTATTTTAAAATTGTATATAATTTTAATCACTTTTTCTAATTGGACGTTAAAAAATGCAACAGTTTTTCCGTGCACTAACGTCATTAAAAAAGTTTTTAATATTTACTATATTTGGAGATTTATAAAGGAAGAAAGAAAAAAGGGATATTTATAGCTGGAATTAATGCCGACAAAAAAAAAAAGACTTTTTTTAGTAAATATATTTTAAGTTTATTTTTCTTGGCCTTTATCCATTGGAGCCTGTTTCTTCTGCAATGCGCCTGGTTTGGGCAACAAAGATCGTTTTCCTGCTGGATTACGATTCGACTCTTTAAAAAAAAAATTAAATTTTGAATTTTATAACTTACGACTTATATTTATTAAAAATAATAACAGAGAACTAGCTGCAACGGTTCATGTTAATGTGCAAACACATAATTTTTTTTTATTTTCACAAATTATATCTAGTATTTAATACTAAAATTAATACTAATTTATCGAGCTCTAGCTATATGGGCTTCTAAGCCGATTATACTATATATTTAATGTTGATGCTTTGGCCAAATTGAAGAAGGTAGCTCTTATACTCTAAAGATATGGACAAGAAACCAGAAGATGATCCACGGTTAGATTGTCTCCACATAGTACGCAAAGGGGCCGTGTAGCGCCAGTTAAAAGATATTCATGTGTGCCTTGTGTATGTCCTATTCAAAGACGTATAAAAATATATATTTTATACCGAATAAATGAAAACTACTCAACCACAGAATTTTTGTTGAACCTTATTTTATACAAGAAAGATTCATAGTTGTCTTAGGATGTCTCTCGTGTTCCTCTGCTAATGTCATCTCGTACCTTTTTTCCCCTTATAGATAGATATTTTTTGTATATTAGACGCATGCACAACAAAAAAGATATAATACGAGTAGTTTAAAGATTATGAGACTGCAATTCTGGCTGGAACAGAAAATTTTTTTTATATAGTATAACTAACAGTCTTACAAAAAGAGGTAGTGCAAACATTATATGTGACCGAGGCCCCTCTTATGGACTTTGGGCAGCTGAATCAGAAGTCCAAAAAATTCCGATCCAATGGTTCTTTGATAATATCTAAATCATCTCGTTTTATGATACTTTTTGATGGTTATTCATAATCCATGTATGAAGAAGTTTATTGGACTTGAAATTCGGCTGCTTCAATTTCAATAAATTTTATAGCCAGAGAATTTTGTGTTTCTCTTTTGATTTTAATAAAATCTTTTACAATCTACGTTGTAGTTTCTGTAAGGCCCTATATAGCCAATTATATATAATAATTTCATGCAAATCTATTCTTTAAAAAAATTACTGAATTTATTCATCAGTGTAAAATTTTTTCAATTGCGTCATTTTGATCATTTTTTAAATACATAATATATATATAAAAAGTTAAAAAAAAAACTTAAATCTAGAAAATGTTATTTTCCTTGAATCTCTTTGATTTCTAATAGTAAGAATAAAAAATTCTTTTATCATCTACGTTGTTGTTTCTGCAAGACTCTACATAGCAGATTATCTTTAATAATTTGTTGCAAATCCATTCTTTAAAAAACAACTGAATTTGTTCACCAGTGTAAAGTTTTTACAATTACGTTATCTCGATAATTTCCTGAATATATAATATGCAGGTACATAAAAAATTTCAATATATTTTTAATTTAGCAAATATTTCCTTGAATCTCCTTGATTTCTTATAGTATGATTAATAAAATCTTTTAGCATATACGTTGTAATTTCTGTAAGGCCCTATAAAATCTCTTATCTATCATAATTTTTCGCAAACCCTATCTTCAAAAAACTACTGAATTTGTTTACCAGTGTAAAGTTTTTGCAATTGGGTTTTCTTCATAATTTCTTGAATATATAATATGTAGGTATATAAAAAATTTCAAAAAATGTTAAATCTAGAACATTTAGTGTTTCTTGATTTTTAATTGTATGTTAAGAAAAATGTTTTAGCATGTGCATAGAGGCCCTATATAGTCTATTATCTATCAAAATTTTTCGCAAGTCTATTCTTCAGTAAAGTACTGAATTTGCTCACCAGTGTAAAATTTTTGCACTCGGAAAAACGAAAACCGACCCCTATAATATTTGAAAAAATAAGTCTAGATTGTAAATGCCAACCAATTTTATCATAAGGTTAGGTTAGGTTACGCTGGCCGGCCACAACAGAGTGCAGCCTAGCATAGACCTTTTGGTCCTTAGCTGTGCCAGATTCGAGGTTATTACGCAACGTTATGGTCAGTTAAAAATTTTACTTTTTTAGCGAAATTAAGTATCCGCCCAACTTGTAGCCTGGCCACCTCTTCTAGACCGACAAACGCTGGTTCTCCTAGGGTGGTCAGACGATGTCTAGAGATGGCTGGGCAGTCGCAGAGTACGTGTGCTAGGGTCTCAGGGACTTCTGGATCCCTGCAGATCCTGCATGATTCGCTTGCCGTTAGTCCCATCCTATGCGCATGCTTCGCTAAGAGGCAATGCCCTGTTAGCACACCCGTGATGGTCCTGCATTCAGTGCGTGAGAGTTTCATTATGAAGTTACTTTGTTTCCTGCCGTAATGAGCCAGCATGATTTTCGCTGTGTGACAGCTGTCTAGATTTTTCCATCTAGCTTCAGCTCTGCGCTTCACGTTGCACTCCAGCATAACGTAGAGGTGTTTTATCGGTCGGCGTACGTCGTGTATTTGTCCCTCCGGAAGCCCAACACCGCTTTTGGCAATTGCATCCACCATTTCATTCCCCATTATGCCTTTATGTCCAGGCACCCAGTAGATATGCAGTTTACGAGCCGCAGCTAATCTCTGGATGGCTGCCTGGCATTCAAGGACTTGGAAGGAGGATGTACAGTGCGATACAATAGCCTTGATAGCGGCTTGACTGTCTATGAAGAGATTAATCTTTGTTCCAGTTGAAGTGTTGGTACATGCCAACTCAGCCGCCTTCATTGCGGCGAATACTTCAGCCTGGAAGATGCTGCAGTGGTCCGGAAGCCTGTAACTTTGACTTACATTAAGCTCGGAGCAGTATACTCCAGCACCAACGCCCTTTTCCATCTTTGAGCCGTCAGTGAATAGGTTATAGGTATTGTGACTGGGTATAAGGCCTTTACGCCAGCCGTCTTCCTCCATCGTCACCTTTACCCTTTTCCCAAATTGTAGCTGCGGTATGACATAGTCAATTTCGTCAGAGCGTCCCTGTCCTATTGAACTATGTCCGTAGCGAATGTTCTTAAAAAGACCCGCCGCTTTTAGGCGCCCAGCTGTACGAGCAGCTGAGTACTCCGCGTAGAGGTCAATCGGAAGTAAGTCTAAAATGATGTTTAGCGCCGCTGTAGGTGTTGACCGGAGAGCCCCTGTAGTGCACAGCGATGCAAGTCGCTGAACGCGTGCCAGTGGCTTCAGGTACGTCGTTTTGTTTGTCGCCTTCCACCAAACTAGGACGCCGTAGAGCAGTATCGGACGAACAATTGCCGTGTAGCACCAATGCATTAGAGTGGGTGAGAGGCCCCAAGTGCAGCCCAGCATCTTTTTACATGCGTATAGGGCATTACTGGCCTTTTTCACACGCTCTTCCACATTGGCCTTCCACAGCAGCTTGTTATCCAAAACCACTCCTAGGTATCTAGTTTGGGTTTTCAGGGTCAGTAGAGTGCCGTTTAGTCTAGGTGGGGTCCACTGCGGGGTTTTGTATCTCCTGGTGAAGAGCAGTAGGTCCGTCTTCTCCGGATTAACGTCTAGCCCTGCATTAGTGGCCCATCGGTGAATCGTGTCCAGTGACCTTGTCATCAGATCACTGAGAGTTGAAAGGCATATGCCTGTGACTACTACAGCGATGTCGTCAGCATACGCAATTAGTTTTGTGGCTCTGCCTTCAAATTGTTTTAGAATTCCGTCGACTACTAGGAGCCATAGTAGGGGAGAGATGACACCACCTTGCGGGGTTCCTCTGTTCGTTTCCCTAGAGATTATGGCACCGTTCCACTCTGCCCTTATCCTTCTGCAGTTCAACAGACTGCATATCCACCGGTAAGTGCAGCTATTCGTGTCAAGCGATTGAAGCCCCTCCTTGAGAGCTTCAAGCGACACGTTATTAAAAGCTCCGGCTATGTCCAGAAATACCGCGAGTGCGTATTCCTTGTGATCCATAGCACCTTCAATATTTCGTGTCAGCGTGTGAAGAGCTGATTCCGTAGATCTACCCTTCATGTATGCGTGTTGAGCGTCCGAGAAACCAGATCCCAACGAGGCTCTTATGTCTTCATCAAGGATTTTCTCGAGCGATTTGAGTAGGAAGGATGTGAGACTGATCGGCCGAAAGTCCTTAGGGTAGAGGTGGCTGGTCTTTCCTGCTTTGGGAATGAACACAACCTTTGCCTCTCTCCATGCTGTAGGCACATAACCAAGTCTCAAGCACCCTTTAAATATTGCCTTTAGCCAAGGGATCAGCAAGTCCAGGGCCTGCTGAAGCATGGCTGGAAAGATGCCATCTGGTCCCGGTGACTTGTATGGGTCAAAAGATCTCACCGCCCAGTCAACCTTGGCATGAGTGACTAAGCGCTGTATTTTGGCTTCGTCGCTGCTGTTAATCACATATTCTTGCGAGTTGATACCTGTAGGTACGGTATTTCCAGGAAAGTGTGCCGAAACCAGAGCTTCCAGCGATTCCTGACAATTACTCGTCCAGTTACCACAGCTATCGCGAATTAGGCCAGGAACAGAAGGCTGCTTTGATAGGAGTTTCCTAAGTCTGGCCGTCTCTGTTACCTTTTCGATACTGCCACAGAAATTCTTCCACGAGTTTCTTTTGGTGGTACGGACCGCTTTTTTGAATTCTTTGAGTGAATCTTTGTACTCATCCCAACACACTTCACTTTCTGCCTGCTTCGCAAGCTTGAAGATTTCGCGTACGTAGCGTCTTTGATCGCCCAGCTCCTTGTTCCACCAAGGTGGCTTGGACTTACGCCTTGCACGGGCAAGAGGACATGATACAAGATAGGCGCTATTAAGATGAGAGGTTAGGGTTGCAACGGTTGCTTCGAGCGCGACCGTAGAG
Organism: Chymomyza amoena; assembly: GCA_037043745.1. NCBI lineage: Eukaryota > Metazoa > Arthropoda > Insecta > Diptera > Drosophilidae > Chymomyza > Chymomyza amoena. The sequence goes on from JBAMAX010000539.1 coordinate 13,941, forward strand.
CTACTAACCATAGGGCTACCAAGTTTACGCTGAAGTGTGCGTCTGTACAGGTCCCAGTTCGTATTCCTAGGATTTCTGACAGGCGTTGCAGCGATTTTGGGGGTAAAAACGAGTGAAAAGGCTAAATATCTATGGTCAGAGAAAGAGGGTATACTAAGTACCCTCCAGTTCTCGACACCTATATCTTTTGTATGGAGAGTTATATCTAGCACGTTACTGGAGGTGGGCCCAACGAAAGTGGGTTCCTCACCCCTGTTGGCTATATATAGGCTACTACGAATTATGTATTCTAGTAAAGACTCACCTCTTGTGTTAATGTCACCGCTGCCCCATGCTGAGTGATGAGCGTTCGCATCCGCTCCAACTATCAGCTGCTGCCTCCTCTTCGTGGCTTCGTCCGCCAACTTTAGGAGCTCAGGTGGTGGCGCTTCGACGTCGTGGGCCATGTAGCAGGACGCGAGGAGTAGCACGTCATCCTTGCCGTCCTTTATGGCCACCGCGGTTAGATCTCCTGTGGAGAAATTTGTTATTAGAAACGAGTAGACAGATTTTCGTACAAGGACAGCAGTCCTTATCTTGCCTGTAGTGTCAGGAACGTATAAGTTGAATTGCCTCGATTTTAGGCCAGAAACCAGATCTCCTGATGCCAACCATGGTTCCTGTATCAAGGCAACGTCGTAGCCGCCCCCCTCTATGTTGAGGAGAAGCTCGGCTGAGGCAATTTTACTGCGATGGAGGTTGATTTGAAGGACCTTCAGCATTCGCTTCTGGGACCTTCATGGGGTCGACTGTTACCGCCGGTTCACCCACCTCCTGCTCGTTCCTCAGCGTGAGGGAAGCTTCTAGGATTTGCTCTATCCCAAGATCGCCTTCCACTTCACCTGCGGCCAGTGTGTTGTCGTTGTTGTCAGCAGGATGGCGCTTTTTGAGACGCAGGTACACACTCCCTACGCCCCACGCCATCTTCCCGAACCTAGGGTAGAGAATATCCTCGGCCGCCTTGTTGATCTGGAGGATGAAGTTCTGGCCAGCGTTCTTATCAGCTGGCTTAGAGACGTGCAGCACCCTCCAGTCATTCGTCGGCACATCAGGATTCTGTCGCTGTAGTAGACAGAGTGCATCTTCCGGCTTTACCACGCGCGGTATTAGCACCTTCGCCTTAGGTAAAGACGGAATACTGTATCTGTCTACTACCTCAAGAGAAGCCCCTACCCATAGGCCCCGGAGTTCGACAGCAGCCGTTTTCAACCACTCGAGGGTCGGGTCATCCTTACATTTGACGAGTTTAACCCCGTCAAACCAGCCCGCGCCATCAAACGACGGCATCGGCGCCGTGGGCTCTTCCCTCATTTTAACGAACATGGCCTCCAGGAGTTTCATCTCCACGGCCGACCACTGCTCCTGCGTCATCTTCCCCTGCGGTTGGCTACGGTCAATGAGTGCCACGGTTAAGTGCCGTTTGGCCACTACACTAGCCGTAGCCGTCTTCGAAGTGGTGGGCTTCATGGCCGCTTTCGAAGAGCTGGGCTTCTCATTTCGTACGCTGTACCCCTCCTTGTGCTTCTGCCGCTTACCGCTTTGCACTTCGCACTCGGTTGATCTTAGTCTTTTTACTGCAAGGTTCTCCTCGACCCGGTTTGCGAACTTCGAGTCCGTCGGAGCACACCAAGCTTTTGCCGCGAAGTGAGCCCGGCCTTTCTCCACGGTGTCTTTCGCCCAAGCCAACCTTTCTTCCTCCTCCTTCGTCAGGTTGGACTTGTTTTCAAGTCTACCGCAGATCTTGACCGCAGCCTTATACTGTGCTTTTGCCTTAAGCCCCTCCTTGCTCGGCTTTGACCTCGGCCCTTTCTTGCAAGCAGAAATGGCACCTCGGTCATCGCCTGGAGAGCGCAGTAAAGCTTCTTCATCCGCTGTGTTAATGCTGTCGTGGTCCGAGTCTTCTTGGACTTCGGCATCCGCGCGGAGCATCTTTCTCATCGTTTTTTTGGCAGTAGCAGTACAACTGTTGGGACCTGCTCCAATCCCAGCAGAGGTGTGACCGCTGGCGACGCGACTTATGTCGTCGCGCCCGCCGGTGGTAGCAGTCACGCCTTCCACCGACGTTTGAACTGACATCCCAGTTCTCGTTTGATCTTTGTCAACCTCCATTGTGCATGATTTTTGATTCAGGGGGAGCGCACCCCATAGCGTTTTATGCCTAACCGCCAGGCACCACTCAGTAATGATCCGTAGCAAGCTGCTCACCGATCTTAGCTAGACATTCACTTCTCTGCGCTGGCATGCTAAAAATGCAACCAGACACAGGGTCGCAAATGCCCATTGCCCGGTCGGCACCCGCGTGGAGGGTACAACTGAGTGGATTTTTGCCGACCAATTTTTTTTATCATAAACTTCAAAGACATTTTTAGTCTGGAACACTTCTGAAATTGTTGCCAAGTTCTTGAAACACTTGCATTGATATAAGATAGTATTTTATTTGCTTTTAAATAGTTTTGCGTTAAGGCAATTTGAACTGTTTTATCGAATATAGTTTGATTGTCGGTTTGTTGACTAATGCGATAGTAAAAATACAAAAAAAAAAAAACTTAATCGTTTGTGTGACCCAAATAGACGGTTTTTCCTTAGTTTTAATTTGAATTCAGTTGAAAATTCTCAACTGCATGCTTCTGCATTTGAACGCCCATGAACCAATAACTAGAGGGTGACGTCATACGCAGATGCTTTATTAGTGCCTCTTTGAAAAAAGCGCATAGGTTAAATTTTTGTATGGTAGCTATAGAAAGTAGTGCACAAATTTTGATCCAGCTTCTTTAAAACATCAAGAGTAATGTAGAACACATTAAAACGCTAAAATATTTCGGCGACATTAATTGAAAGGTGACGCAAAGAAGCGCTACTTTGAAAACTGGTTCAATTTTTGTATGGCAGCTATATGAAATAGTTTACCAATTTTGTTCGAACTGCACACAAATGTTTAGACTAGACAATAATACAATTGGCATAAATTTGGTCACTATATTTAAAAAGATTGAAAGCCAATTTCGAAGATATCGGCGAAAATAAGTGAAGCGGAGCGCTGTTTGCGTCGATACCTCCGATTTTGATGATTTTTACATATTCTCTTTCTAAGAGCCTAATATATACCTATAACGAATTTAGAGGAAACAAAGTAGCTTGTTGAATGATAGCAATATCTTCCCCCGTTCCCCCGCAGTAGATTTTTACGGTTTTTAGCCAAACCGTTTGATATTTCGATCTGAAATTAGACAGATCGATGAGTCATGAACTCATGCATCCGATTGAACAAAATTAGACAAATAAATCAAAAGTTATAGCTATACATTTACAAAATCCCCTCCCCTTGCCAATAAACTGCGTCAATATTTGACTCTACGTAATTATGGTAATAAGTGACCTATAATAACAATTTTTGGTAAGCTGATTTATGTGGTTCTAATAAACAAATCCATAACCAAATTTTATCGACGCGTACCTTCCACCCACGCAATCGATTTACCGTCATCTCTCCTCCGCCCTCAACATATCAACTTGATATTTACCCCATATTCTTTAAAATTGATTTTTTGACGTAATTCTTGGTTCTCATCAAAATCGGTACAAATTTGCAGAACTAAAGAGTGACTTTTTAAGAGGTATAGTATTTGATTTTCAAAAAATATAAAAATATAAAAAATTGGAAAAAATTGATGAACTCTTTATTGGAATCGATAGAACGATCAATATAATTTAATGTTTGAAGATGATTTCATGCAAATGTTGGCCGCGGCTCCGCTTTATCTGGTCCATGCGCAAGGTCCAATTTTGGACTTTCTCCAACAAATCGATCAGTATTTCACGAATACGTGCTTCAATATTGACTTCCAGTGCGTCAATCGTTGCTGGTTTATCCCTGTAGATATGAGCCTAAACATGGCCCCACAAGAAATAATCCAAAGGCCTTAAATCCCACGATCTAGGCGGCCAAATGACGGGCCTCAAACGTGAGATAAACTGTTCACTGAAGACGATTGTTAATTGGGCCATTGTTTCGCGTGCCGGTTGGCATGTGGCACCATCTTGTTGAAACCACATGTCAGGCATGTCCAATTCTTCCATTTTGGGCAAAAAAAAAGTCGTCACTCATCCGACGGTAGTTCTCCCCATTCACAGTAACGTTCCGGCCATTGTTGTCTTTAAAGAAGTACGGCCCGATGATGCCACCGGCTCATAATCCACACCAAAAAGTGACTTTTCGGGATGCATTGGTAGCTCTTGCAATGTTTATGGCTGGCTTAATGTCTAATGTAAACTGGGTTTGAAATTAGTTACAAGTTTCCTCAGTAGGCCGAGCAAACTGCCCATAATTTGGAAGAAGTACGCGATTCACTTTCTTAACCGAGCATGAATTTTGATAGTAAAATTCAATAGTTTGCAATCGTTGTTCATTCATAAGTCAAGATTCATGGTTAAATTATAGACCAAACTGAACAAGTTTGACAATGACAAAAGACATGATTCACGCGTGATCTGTCAAAAACAGTATTACCAAAAAGATACCAGCAAAAAAATCACCCTTTAGTAGGTAATGTTGAATTGCCCCAAAAAAAAACAATGTTGCTCTTGGCAAATTTTGAGAAGGAATATGCAGGAATACAATTTTTTCGAGATAAAAGGTACAGGGCATAAACGTGTCGGGCACCGCTTCGACTGCATTAAAGTTTTTCTAGTATGTAACTCCCCTAAAATACTTTCTTCACCAAATCGTTGGAGGTTTGATTGTCAACTCGTTATTCAAAACGATATCTTTTTTAATTAAACCTTTCAAAGAACAACCAAATAGGAAATTTTATAGATAATGCTCCGTAACATACTTTGTATATGTTAAGTGTCAAGCCGGAACGCCTCCTAAAAAAAAAAATATTACCAGATGAAATATTTTTTACAACCCAGAGGTTTTTATTGTTATTTATTGTTGTCATTGTTGTTGTGGTTTTTTGCGTTGCTCAACCAAAGGGGCGTCTATTAACGTAAATGGCCCAAAGTCGACAGCTGTACGAAGCTTAGTTATGTTATAGACCAGACCCGATGGTAGTACATAAGCATAGCCTATGCCATATATATATATACTATGTATTTACTTGTTTGTATCTAAACTGATATCAAAGTTAACAATGCTGGCAGACGGTAAAAGCTTAACGGCAGGTGGCCGACCGGCCAACTTTATCAATGAGTTTTTATCAAAATAATATCTCGAAACGTTCAATTAAGACTTTTTCTATGTGCCTTTATGTACAATATGTAGTACATAGTTACTAGTGTATGTGTGTGTGTCTGTGTGAAAGTGATTTATTTACCGACTGCTTACAATTTAGTTTCAGTCTTTTGTCAAAAGTTTTCTACTCGTAGAAACGAAAAAATTAAAAATCATTTCAAATAATAGACGAAATGTTTTGCGAATTTCTTTTTTCTGGGTCAGCGGTGAATAAGTTTTGGGTATTGTTTGTGGCTTTGTGGCTAGCGAAAGATTTCCAAACTAGATACTTAGGATATTACAAATGTACGTTTTTGTGTAAAAACTCATTTGACTGAGAGAGTTTTTTGCAGTCAGTAGCCAGGGCCGGAGCTCCTAAGGCCCCAAGGCTCAGGAGGTGGCTAACACAATTAGCTGTGATTTGAAATCATTATATGCAATACTGTAGGTAGTAATTTTCTTAAATATGTAGTATTTTTTATTACTAATTTTGGTTCTCAATAATATATATACACCTTATTCTGTTTTTACGCGATAGAGATTTTTCCAGAAAGTAGGCGTATGAAATATCGCATAAAAAAATTCATTATTCATATAAAAGTAGGGTATTGGTTCTCCGTTTAAAAATCCAATCAAAATAATATCAGATTATGATTTAAAATAATCGTTTTTACATGGTAGTTGGGTTTTTTTTGTAAAATTTACATTTTGTATAAAAATTCTGTATTTATGTAGCTTATAAGATAAGGAAAAACGAAAAAAAACAATGAATAACACTAGTTTCACAAAAACTGTTTTCTTTGAATAGTTTTGGGCTTAAGTTTTTTATTAATAAAAATAACTGAAAACTTTTAAAATCGCATTAAAGCAAATTAAATCGCTTAAAAAATATATATAAAAATGATTTTTTTTAATTGTGTAAAATTAAATTCGCGTAGAAAACTCGTGCAAAAACAGAATTAGGTGTACACAAAATTTAAAAAACAGTTTTCTTATAGATTTATTTTTTTAATAGGGGAAATAACTGCTATTTCGTTAAAATTTTATTTAAATAATTAAATTAATTTTCAAACTAATTTTTTTTTTATATGGTACGCCCTGCTCAGGCTTAAATCCGGCCTGAGCCGGATAATTATTATACAGTGCAATGCATTGAATAGGTAGATGGGGCGACTCTATTGATTGATTCGTCTGTATAAACATTTAAACAACAGTTCCGTGATAAATAGTTTTTTTTTGAACTGGGGCAATATTTAGTTACCTATTTTTATTATTATTATTTGCTTGAATTTAAAGAGTTATATGTATTTATAAATTAAAATAAATAATTTTGCGTTATTGCTAGCGGTCTAGGATACTATATCGGATAGGTTTCAATCTGGTACATACTAGTTAAAGGTATTATAAAATTGTTTAAATCGAGCTAGAAGAACGCGACTCCATATATATTGATTTGAGAATTGGTTCACCTATAGATCCCGAGACTTCAATAGCAATGGATACAAAATTTAGTCCCGGAAAAAATACAGTTTGCTAAAAGTGCTACACTTCGGCTTTATAGAAACCTTGATATTGTGGATATGATGATGGAGTTATTTCCAAAGTGTGCGCAGTTTTCTAAAGGGGCCTGTAGACGTGAAGAAATATTTAAATTGTAAATAGTAATCATCGGTCACCTACTTGCCTCTCAAAAGCTCTGGTTATTGGCTTAATGCTGTTAAAATCTAAAACCTTTATAAATATAAATAATAATAATGTTTCAAAATTCGAACATAAGTCCAAAGGAGCTAGAGTCCTCAAATTTGGTATGTTGCCCTAAATCTAAATACCTATTTAATAGACGTTAATCTTGTCAGATTAAAGACGAAAGTTTATTCGTTATATTAAGGTTAAAAAATGAATTGACGAACATTGTTCAAAAGAACTCTTCCACTCAGAAGCCATTTTGTTTTTTTTTTAATTGCTCCTAAAAATATTCAAATTTACTGAGAAATTTAAAAAGCTTTTGTGATACTTTAAAAATAAAATTAAAAAAATAAAACTAGCGGTGTTTGAATGAATTTTGATGGTGAAATAATGCATCGATGAACTTTGTTCAAAAGAACGCTTCCACCCAGAAGCCATTTTGTTTTTAATCGCTATTAAAAATATTAAAATTTCATGAGACACTATTAAGCTTTTGGTGATATTCAAAAATCAAATTAAAAAACTAATATCGATGGTGTAATACGAAATCGAGGAACTTTGTTCCAAAGAGCCTTTCCACTCAGAAACCATTTTCTCTTTAATTGCTATTAAAAACATTCAAACTTATTGAGATATTTATAAAGCTTTCTCTGATATCTTAAAAATTAAATTAAAAAAATAAAACTAGCTATCTTTGAATGAATTTCGATGATGAAATAATGAATCGAGGAACTTTGTTCAAAAGAACCCTCTCATTCAGAAGCCATTTTGATTTATTTTTTATTAAAAATATTTAATTCTACTGAGAAATATATAAAGCTTTTGATGATATCTTAAAAATGAAATTAAAAAATAAAACTAGCTGTGTTTAAATGAATTTCGATGGTGTAATAAGGAATCGATGAACTTTCTTCAAAAGAACGCTCCCCCCCAGAAGCCATTTTGTTTTTAATTCCTATTAAAAATATTAATATTTACTGAGACATAAGCTTTTGGTGATATCTCAAAAATCAAGTTTAAAAAAAGCTAATATCGATAGTCTAATAAGGAATCGAGGAATTTTCTTCAAAAGAACTCTTCCACTCAGAAACCATTTTCCCTTTAATTGCTATTAAAAATATTCAAATTTACTGAGACATTTATCAAACTTATGGTAATATTTTAAAATCATATTATAAAAATATAGCTGTTAAAATGAATTTCGATGAGTGGTGTGCCAGAAAATAAAATTATTCAGAAACACATTCAGCGAAACCGTGACGTATGCAGCTTTTTACGCTGCGGTTAAATAAATATTTTAAATAAAATAAATTACTATTTTTTATGATTTGAAATATTTTCTATACACAAAATCAACTAACTAGTGAGATCTTTATTCAATTGTATTGCAACGTCACGTTTATTCTATGTACATCCCACATTAACTACGTCACAACGCCTGCTAAAATATGATTTGACTGAAAAATGAAACCATTTGTTAATAATACACTAAGCGATTTTTGGAACGTGTTTTACTATAATAATCCCTCTATAGTATAAAAAAAATTAGTTTTCTCATCTTTTTGAAAGTGTGGAACGTGTTGTCTGTATAGCAAAAGATATTTGTTTTCCATGAGATTTTTCTCATGATTTTATAAAGTAAGGAATTCAGCGAAATGGGTAGAAAGAAGCTGAATTAGACTGAAGAGGAAATGAAAGAGCTCCTGAGCCGCTTGTGGCAAAGCGAGCAGAGGGCGAAGCCGCCTTGTAATATATATAATAAATATAATAATATAGATTGTTAAAAAAAAACCAAGAAATCCCTATAAAATTAATATGTATTTCCGATCATCTCATAAGTTACATTAATATAAATTTATAATACCGAATTTTTTTACTCACTTGATAGATATCCAACACAAACAAAAAAATAGACTGTCTTATAAAGAGGTCAGCTAATATATGTATCTATAATTATGTATTTTAGAGAGTCGAAATGCGAGTTCCAAAAGCTTAAGCACATCGGGGTTGCAATATAAACTCAAAAAATCAAGTTAAACGAGTTATTTTAAATATTATTTCAGAACTTTAAAGTACTAACAAATTTTTGGGTCAAGAATTTATTGAAAGAAACTCAATTCCATACTTAGTTTGAATACCGGTCGTACTCCACGGGGTAAAAGGAAATAATATATATCCATACTTGCCCTACTTTTATAATCTCTATAAAAATTCCTTCAATTCATTTTTGATTTTCAAAGTGTTTCTAATACCAAAATGGTCAGAAGTACATTTTTATTCAAATAGGGGCAGTCAAAAACTTTCGGCTTTTACGAATCCAGTGATTACAATATTTTGCGCGAATAACTTAAAAAATAATCTCCAATAATTTTTTTACCTATATCTCACACAATTAACTTATTTAGAAAGCTTATTTTGTTTTTAACAATTTCTGTATTTTTCGGTTTGGGGCGGTGAAATAAGTTGATGCCCTAAATCTGCTTATTATCTACGCCACTGCTTGGCGCTATATTATAAGTTGATTATGCTCAAATTATGCTGGCAAAATTTTGTGACAATTTTTTATTACAATCATATAATTATTCTTGATAAATAAATTTCCATTGAAGCGCCAGACAAATGATTTATTGCTATGAATCAAATTTTATATTTATAAGTAAAATTTTCAACGAATTTACAGTTTAAACGATTTGCGAAATCGCAAGATCTAAACTATGATATACTATAATCATTTTAAAAGACAAATTTTCGACGAATATGCAGTTTAACCGATTTGAAAGATCTCAAGATCTACACTATTAAAAGTCAAACTTTTGACGAATTTGCAACTTAACCGATTTGCGAAATCTCAAGATCTACACTATGATATACTATAATCATTTAAAAAGTTAAAGTTTAACCGATTTGCGAAATCTCAAGATCTACATTATGATATACTATAATCATTTTAAATTCCTTGTCTAGTACTGAGTGTAATCCATATGATTTATAGATTTATTTACTCGATAAACTGATAAACCGGTTAAGACGATAAGCTCGCAGAACGTGTCTAAGATTCTTATAAAGTAGCTAGTAAACATCATCAGCACTATCTGCATAACTTTCTATAACTAACCCGCTATATGTTTGCTGATCTGTACAGTATCTGCTAAAAAAAAAAAGTATCTTTATACTCGGTCAAAGTATCTTTGCGCTGCGTCGCGTCGCAGTGGCAGCAGCCATCAGTCATTTTCAATGAACAAGAGCAAAGCGTTAATATTATGACTTTTTTATTGTTAAATTTCTTAACAACAATAACAAATAACGGCTATGCAGCGTTCGCCGGCAGCGGCTTCAGCCTCAACGTCGGCGTCTGCGTCGGCGTTGACTTCAGCGTTAGCGCAATGTCGGCACGAAGCAAGCCGAAGAAGCAAAGACGATGCGAGGGCGGTTTGGACAGTCTGTGAGTTGTTGAATAAAATTGATGTTTGAGGTAAAACTTTTGTGAATTTCGATGGGAGGAACTTTAAAATTTTGTTAGTTATATAAAGTTATATTAGTTTCAATGGACTTGTTTTTTTTTGTGGCAAAGAAAGTTTTATGTCTCAAAAGAGCTGTCTTTACGGGGCATGCTTCTTTTATTACGAAATCTATATTTTAGTATGGAGTTTTTTCAAATCCATTTATTTCTAGTAGGTTTTTTTTACGATAATGAAAATAAATTACCAAAACATTAAACACAAATTTCTTAATTTCTTCAACTTTGGATATGCGAAAATAGTCGTTGAGAACTAAATCTGAAAAACATGTTGGATGAGATCATCAGTTTCTAGCTCAATTTGTGTATTTTTGTGTATGAGACAATTAACATATGCGTTTCAAAAATTTTTTATTTTGCCAAAAATCAATGTCGAGTCTGTTCAAGTATAATATTTTAGATACTTAGAATATTAATTAAGAAGCAATTATAAAAAAATGATAAAATAAAGAAAATATATTAAAAAAATAACAAAAATGTTTGTCTCGAAACTGAGTACGACTTGAATCTAACAATTCAGCCATCCTTAAGTAATCTCAGAAATAAGAGACGATCTCAATTAAAGTTTGAGTTAGCACGATATATGATTATTTTACTGCATAATTTATAAGAATTTTTTGTTGTTTTACCATTAAAAAAAAATAAAATACTCTCAATCTCAATACAAACGCCAAGAATTCCTTAAAAAAGCTCTCTTCTTAAAATTCTCAAATTATGAATTTCTATCTTCATAAAATCGTTCTCTAAACAAGAATTTTACTTATTTATTTTTATTTTATACAAAATTTCGTCTCGAAACTGAGATACAACAAAACATTCACTCTAACAATTAAGCCGTCCTTATGTATTCTCAGAAAAATGAAACGATCTTAATTAAAGTTCGAATTAGCACGAAACATGAATATTTTACACTATAATTTTTTGTTTTCTTCCCTTAAAAAAATTAAATATTCTCAATCTCAGTACAAACATAAAAATATAATTTTTTAATAAGCACTCAATCTTCTTCAAATTCTTTTAAACATATGTCGATTAATAATTTCTGTCTTCATAAAATCGCTCTTGAAATACGAATTTTACTTCGAAATATTATGATTTCTTTAAAGCTGGTAATATTAGCGTAAATAAAGAAATTAAAATTGAATGTAGAAACTAACAGTAAAGCTTAAAAATATCTTAAGCAGAGATATTAATCTGCTTACAAAAAAAAAACATTTTGAAAGACGAAATTTTCTGTCATTAATAGAAAAATCGCGCTTAGAGTAATTTTGACTCCCACAATTCTTGCTTTACGGTCAACACTTTGCTTACAAAAAGATAGTTTAGTAGAAAAAACGCTCTGGGAGTGCTTTTGAAACTTCCAATTCATGTTTTATTGTCAAAACTATATCTTTCGATAGCTTACTTTTTGCTCAGTATATGGCTTTTCCTTAATTGCTTACGATCTACTACGATATTCTCTATAGAATAACTTTTTTATTACATGATGATTTTTATATATCACTTAACCCAAAAATCCTATTAAGGTACTTCGTTAAAAAAAAATCCTTATTAATATTCTTACGTTTCTGATCTAATTTGATTTTTAATTTTATGTTCAAGGTAACGAAACACATCATGGAAAAGCCCGAGAAGCTTTTGCTCTAAAATTATCATATGGTTATGGTATTTTATTCACTTCCTTATACGCATTGAGGTAGAGAAGTGAATGCTTTTTTCTTTAATGCTCGAAAAGATTATATTAACACATTTTGTGCGTCGATTTTATGAAAACAAATGGTTTTCTAAGCTTTTACGCACAATTTTCTTCACTTGTGAGTGAAATTTCCCAAAAAATTTCCCTTAATTTCGATTTGGGATAAGCGTTGATTGTCAATCGGTCAGTTGTGTGTAGCTTATATATAAACCTATAGTTCATGAAATGTTGATATGATTATAATCGACTGCCAAATATTCATGTTAAATTTAATGTACAATAGGTTGGTCAATTTTGCAACATCTCACGATATGAATAACGCCACCGCCTCAAAATTTTCTTAATACGAAATTTCCTCAAAAAAAAGAGCTAGATTTAAATACTTAACGAATCTGGAAGGCTAAGCTCGCAGTGGGCGGAACCCCTTGGTGTTCCTATATATATATTTTTTTTTTTTTCCTAGCCTGAAGGCCTTTGTAGCTCTGGCTCTTAACTTTTTGTTCCCTAAAATTAATTCTAAGGTACAATTTTAAAATAATTACATTTTTTTTCCATTAAAAAACTTACTAAATGCTTGATATTTATCAATGGGAAAATTGCAAAAAGGCTTCCGCAACTGTCCCAAAAAAATGTCTTAAAGTTTTAGTCTTCAGTTTTTTTTTTATAAACGCAATTTTTAAGCCCTAGTTTGTATAATGCTCCATTTTATTTATATTGCAAAAAGGATTAATACTAGCTTGTGATTTTGTGGAAAAACTTTTTTAAAAGTATGGTATGAAAATTATTAGAAATATAAGTTTACAAAAATACTTTGTTATAAAAACTAAAAATTATTTACGCACTAATGTACCAAGTATGAGAATCGAGGAGAACAGCAGCTGATTGTCAGAGCAGTAAAACATATCAAGTGCGAGCAGCTAAGCTATATTTTGACACTTATATGAGGGCAGCTAGACAAAAAAAGTCTTTGACTTTTTGATTTTTTTTGTCAATATTGGATTATAATTTTTTGAATTTAGGAAAATTTATTTATATTTCTTTTTGTGCAATTAATATTCTTTATTGTATTTTGTCGTTTTTTATTATCTTATGAGCTATTAACGTAAATGGAAAATTTTAATAAAAAAAACCCAACTCCCATGTAACAACGATTATTTTATATCATACACTGATATAATTTTAATTGGATTTTCATCAAGAAACAGTTGATTTTGCAGCAATCAACAATATATTTATTTTTGTGAAATTAATATTCTTTATTGTATTTTGTCGTTTTTCATTATCTTATGAGCTATTAACGTAAATGGAAAATTGTATTACAAAATTTAAGTTTTAATAAAAAAACCTAATAAATATATTGTTTCTTGAATTATTACTCCTTTGGCTTTTAATGTAATAACAATAATTGGGCTGTTTATTGTATAAATTCGCTTACAATAACGACGTCTTTCAATTTCGGTAAATTTAAGATCTAAAATAATAAAAATTTATAAATTTTCCTGGCTTCAATAAACGGTAGTTCACAATATGAATTTGAATTTAAATTTTCTTTTTGTAAAATTAGTCTTCTTATAAGCTATATCAGTCTGTTACATAAGAGCGTGGTCACTGTTACACGTAGATAAAAAATCAGAGCGTCCTGTTTCTTTTTCTTTGACATAAAGGGCACCTCAGTCCTTCTTGCTTTTTGTAAAAATTCAGCTGTCCTTCAAATTTAGTCTTCAATTGAGTGGTTTATCGAAATAAGTGCTGTTTACGCCTCTCGCTTTGAGGCAAATTTTCGATGTTTGCATGAAAAAGGACCCAAATTAACGCAATGCTGCTGCGAAATATAGCAAGTGGATAAATCGCTATAAAAAGGTCGGTAACGTTGATGATTTTCCTGATCGCGGAAGTGCAAGCAAAGTCTCAAAAAAAGACGAAAAAAAGATTCTCGCATTGTTCTCGAAAGATTCAACTTTGACTTTACGTGAAGCTGCTGTGAAATTGAAAGCAAAAGGTGTTGACATATCTTACGGAACGATTCGCAGGCACTTGCTTGCTAAAAAACTGAAATATCGCAGTACTTTGGAAAAACCAGTGTTCAGTGCAAAACACGTTGAAAAAAGAGTTAGATTGGCCATCTCAGTCACCGGATGCAAATCCCATAGAAATGTGTGAGCTTACATGGGCAAGCCATGTAATTCAGATGAACTTTCTCGACAAATTCGGAAAATTTGGAAGTCATTTCCGGTAGAATATGCAGTAAAACTAGTGGAAAGTATGCCCCAACGGTGCCAGGCCATAATTGACAATGCAGTAGATTGGACTTGCTACTGAGGTATTTGCATTGAGTATTGACGACCAAATTATCAATAAATTTGCGAATTTTCGAAAAATCAATTGTTGTTATTATTTAACAGTGACCACGCTCTTATGTAACAGACTGTAAATACAAAATTTTAATAAAAAATTTGAATAAAAAACCTAACTCCAACGTAGAAACGATTATTTATAAAAACTGATATTATTTTAGTTGGATTTTCAAACGGAGAATCAATACCCTACTTTTTTATGGATACTGTATCTCCAGGCAGGCGAAAAGGAATATTTTAATAGGTGACATTGTTAAATAACGTCGGTTTACCAAATATTCCATACCAGCGGCGGCCACCCTAATGTACAACCAATTCTCTTTACCTTAAGCCCACTGTGCTTAATAGTAATTAACATCGCTAAGTTGACACTACGCGGCGCACAAATCGAACAGCCCTCGTGCTTTTGCCTTTGCTTTTGCCATCTTCAGCGCCGGCGTCGGCGTCGACGTCGTCAGCTGTCTTTAATACGCTTGCTGCTGCTGCTGCTTGTATTGTTGTTGTATTTGTTGTAGGGCCGCTGCCGTCGCACGCTGGACTGCGGCTGTAGCTTTGGCTGCCGCAGCGATTCAGTTTGAAATTCAGTGCGAAAGCGAACGGCAGCCAAACAGCAGCGGCTGCTTCGGTTTTTGGTTTTGATTTCGTTTCGGTTTCGTGTTTACTATTTCTTTTTTTTTCGGATTGTTGTTATATTTACTTTATTTTTTTTATTGTGTCGGTTGGTTCACGCAACGCAATCTTGCAAAAATAAAAAAATAAACATTTATCAACAACAACTAGTATAAATTGTGTTTATAAATAAAGACAAACTTATTTAAAACAACAAAAAAAAATACAAAATATATACAGAAGTTAAATAAAAAAAAACAGTTTGGCTTCTTAGCCACGGCCAACGCGGCGTATACGACACGTGTGTCGTTGTGTGTGTGAAAGTAACGTCGATCGGTCAAAGGGCCGTCAAGAGTTACCAAAGTGGCTTATCGCGCACGGTTTTTTTTTTTTTAGTTTGGCCTATAACGGTTGCCTGCAAGTGACGTCATATGGTCAGCGCCAAAAGAGTGACGGAAATTGTCAGTTTTGGCCATAAATAAATGCAAAAAAGAAAAAAGCGCGCATAGCAAGTTAAATTAATAGCCATAGAATTCAACAACGAACTATGCGGTAAAAAGAAAATCAAAAAAGCCAAAAAACCAAAAACAAACAAAAAACAACAAAACGGCCGTTGGCTGTTGCTTTTTTTTGCCGTTCGCCGTTTGCCGTTTGCCATTGCCGCAACATTTATTATGCTCTCTCTTATGAGCGAGAGCAACTTTAGTGTTGTTGGGTTGTTTGTACTATTAGAACTTGTTTCTTTGCGCTTTAGATAAAGTAGTTTATTTTGTTCAAGCAGTGTCTAACCATACTAGATAATAATTTCCCTAACTGACTATTTTGTCGAAGCATTAGGGAACTCTCTTAATAAATGTTCAAAGAGAACAGGGATCTTCAGTCTTCGGGAATTTAATAGAGATTTCTCCAACCATAACTTACTGGCCCTTGACTAAAAAAAGTAGTGCCTTTTTGCTCAAAAGAGTGTTTTTTGCGCCAATATCCCAAGGTTTAGAAGCTTCAAATATACTTTAGCAAATCTAATATAAGATTTTTTTGACGCTTTTAAACCACCAAAAGCAGTTCTGTCAAGGTTTAAAAGGTTCCAAAGCTTCAAATATACTTCAGAAACTATAATATACGATTTTTTTTACGCTTTTAGACCATTCTTCCAATACGATTTTTTTTGTTCCAAAAGCAGTTCTTCCAAGGTTCCAAAGCTTCAAATACACTTCTGAATATCTAAAATAAGATTTTTTCATGCCTTCAAACCTTTCTTTCCTTACGATTTTTTTGTCCCAAAAGCAGCTCTTTCAAGGTTCCAAAGCTTCAAATACACTTCTGAATATCCAAAATAAGATTTTTTCACGCCTTCAGACCTTTCTTTCCTTACGATTTTTTTTGTCCCAAAAACATTTCTTCTAAGGTTCCATAGCTTCAAATACACTTCTGAATATCCAAAATAAGATTTTTGCACACCTTCGGACCTTTCTTCCCTTACGATTTTTTTGTCCCAAAAGCAGATTTTCCATTTTAAAACTGAAAATAATTTGTTCTTAAAATGAGCCAGAAAAATGTGTTTTCAAGATGGTTCAAAATCCGCAGCTTTTAGAAAAGATTTAAGATTTTTGCACAACATTTTCTTTCTACTTTTGAAAATCCAAAATAAGTTTTTGCTGACGTTTTCGGTTCACTTAAAGTCTTATGTTTATCTTAAACATTCTTATCCTTACGATTTTGTGTCTCAAAAGCAGTTCTTCCATTTTATTGTAGAAGTGAAAATAATTTGATCTTGAAATGAGCCAGAAAAATTTGATTGTTAAAAATCCGCAGTTTTTAGAAAAGATTTAAGATTTTTGCACAACATTTTCTTTTTACTTCAGAAAATGCAAAATAAGATTTTGTTCAGACCATTTACAGTCATTGGCAATCTTGAACATTATTCCCTTACGATTTTTTTTCCCTAAAAGCCTTTGTCCCATTTTAGAATGTGAAAAATGTGATTTCATGATTGTTAAAAATCTGCAGTTTAGTAAAGATTTAAGATTTTTGCACAAGTTTTTTTTTCTTTTAAGACCATTTAAAGTCTTGAACATTCTTATCCTAACGATTTTTTTGTCTCAAAAGCAACTCCTTTGTACCAGAAGTGAAAACTATTTGTTCTTAAAATGAGCCAGAAGAATTAGGTTTTATGATTGTTGAAAATCTGCATATTAAGTTTCTGTGCAAGATTTAAGAACTTGTGCAAAAGTTTTTTGTAAGATTGTGGCTTGTTATTTATTCGTTTTGAAATAATCGTAATTAGCTCTTAAATTGAGATCATCCAGAGACCATGAGATCCATTGTGTTGCCTAATTAAAGAAGGGGACGAAAGAAATTGAAGAAAAGGAGGGATTGTGAAGGAGTTTCAAAAACTGAACATCCCTAATACCCTAAGTCTCTCATATTGCAGAACCATTTTGAGAATTCGACGAAAGCAGTGATCCCCTATTGCCACATTGACTAGACTACCCAGATCCTCAAAAAATGGTTTATCCAGCAACTGGGTCTCTAAGAAGCGCCGAGAATGTTAAAAAAATGTGTAAAAAAAGATGGAAAGTAAATCTTAGATGGGTTAAGGCGGTATTTGAGTCTTAGCGTCCCAATTTACTTAGGCCAAGAAATAGGCTCGTTCTGCTAGCGATAATGGGAGTCAGGTGTAAGGATATAGGTAGGTAGGTATGTAAAGGTGGTTGTATTCCGACACACCTAGGTCTCCGCAATGCCCCTTGTGATGCCTTTTGAGTTAGTTCTTACTCTTTTGTATCCTCTTTGAACCAACCTGTCGATTTTGTAAACGAATTAATCTTATCGTCTGATTCCTGCGAATTCAGTAGCATTCCCAATAGTTTCTGGAACCCAGTGTATTCAGTCTCCTCCTGCATAGTGTCATGCAACCACACAGGAGGTACTCCACTGTTTCCTCCTATAGAATAGACAGGAAAAATTAGGGGATTAGGAAAAGTGGAAGCAGAACCATGCTTTATGTGGGATTCGAAACCAGAATCTCCGGGATAACAGTCTAATGCACTGCCGCTAGGCTAACCAGTCCGTCGAGCAAATCCTTAAGCTGCTATGAAAATTAATTAGAGAGGGGAATTCCCTAACAAAGTTTCTAAAAGATTTGGATAACCGCTAATATTTTTCTTTAAAATTTTAATCAAATAGCCTTTTTTAATCGTGTTCAATTCAATTCAATTTTATTCACTAATTCTTAGGCGTTACGAATAAATATGACGTAGAAATTTTTAACAATACAGAGTTCAGGCTTAACTTTTCTACTGTGTTATAAGATAATAAGAGAATATATAATAGCATTCCAGTCATAATTAATTAATTAAAGACACCGCCGTTCGTGGATTCGGCTATAACCGTGTGGGTCCTCGTTTCTCGTTCGAACAGTTATTAATAGAGATCCCCTATGCCCTCCTCCAAGGGGTCTAACAGGGAATTATATATATTCCAGTCATAAGAGACGGGTTAAAAAATTACAAAAAAACCATAAATATGAGGAACTTATATCTAGAACTTATTCTATGACTAAAACTAGACTGACTAAAACCCATGAATATGAGGAACTTATATCTAGGACTTATTC
>JBAMAX010000541.1:0-39948 GCA_037043745.1 Chymomyza amoena
ATATTTTCCGAAATATGAAGTTTGCTGAACTATGCCAATATCTCTTCCCGTGCCTCGTAGTAAATTTTTGCGGCTACAAAAATGTAAAATTTTATTTTGGTGCAAAACGATATTTGTAGCTATAAGTTTTTGATGAGAATCCATGGTTTTTACTTGGCGATGATTGTTACCATAGTTATTTAAGTAAAATATCAAAGCAGTTTAATGGTAAGGGCAGGTGAAATTTATACCCCTAGCAATCTATACACCGATTCACCCGTTAATATTAAGGGTTTTTCAATAAGAGTACAAAATTTTGTTTAAGCAAAACAAAAAAAAAAAAAAAAAAAAAAAAAAAAGTCATCATAAAAAAATCGCAGCGCAACCGATGCCATTATAAAAAAAAAAAAAAAAAAAACACCCACCACAGGCACGCTTGAAGAAGTCCAGACGCTGAACCCAATTTTCGACGGTTTCTGCCACAAATCGTCCGATACTGGTTTGTTGGCATAGACCATAGACTTGACGTAGCCCCACAGGAAATAGCCTAACGGCGACAAATCGCACGACCGAGGCGGCCAATTAACTGGGCCATTTCGTGAGGTAACACGTTCACCAAACTTGGTATTTAATAAATCGATTGTGACATTCGCTGTGTGGCTTGTGACGCCGTCCCGTTCAAACCACATATTATCCAAGTCCATATTATCCAATTCGGGCCAAAAATATTCGATTATTATTGAGCGGTAGCGAATCTCATTCACAGTAACGTGCCGGTCTTGATCATCACGGAAGAAGTACGGCCCAATGACGCCGCCGTCCCATAAATCGCACCAAATCGTAATTTTTTCGGGATGCAATGGTGACTCATAGAGTAACGCATATTTTACTTATTGGCGAAGCCATTCAACCAGAAATGAGCCTCATCGCTGAATATGATTTTTCTATGAAAATCCATATCATTTCCAAGTTGTTCTTCAGCCCAATTCACGAACATACGACGCTTCTGGTTGGAAATTTGATCTTGTAAGGATGTAGACCAAAAATTTTTCGCAAAATTCGTCACAATGACGTCACAGAGATGCCCAACGCTTGAGAACGACGTATAAGAGACCAGCTGACTCGCCAAAGCGTGGTCAGCATTTGGGAGACTATACCGCATATGGGGAAACGGGCAGATAAGCCGAAGAATAGATATAGGACTTTTGAAAAAATCTAATATTTTTTTTCAATTTAATTTTAATCCTGCCATTCTTTTTATTATAAATGTAATAAGTTCAGTCGTCGATGATTTAAAGATAATTCGTATAAATGCAGCGATTTTGAAACGAACCAAAATCTTTTTTGTTACACAGGAGTAACCTTGCGACTGAGATGAGTACTAGTTAAAGCAAATTTATATCTCTTCGTTGTTTCATTATACGTATTACTTTTAATTTTTGAGAACAGCTGTTACTTGTTGAACTTTTATCTTATGGACTAGCTCTGCGTACGCTTGCCCCAGTAAATTACCATATGTTATGGAAACTTCGATGTTGTCTCACGTCAATTTTAATCGAATTAAATTGCAATTTATACTTTTTTTTGGTCATGTTTATGTTAATTACCATCAAGACAATGACACATATAAGCACAGCTATACATTTTCCGAGAATATGCTCATACGACTCGTTGTAGACAAGATAATAACTGACTCACATATGGCTTTAAAAATAAGGTCTGGTATCATAAACGATAAAAAATATATATAGTACACCCCGAAGTTAGATAATAAAATTCTCACGGCGCTGCGACATGTACACTAATTAGAATTTTTTGCTTTACAGAAAATTAGAAAAAAAAAACAAGAGGCACGGATATAAATCAGCCAATGTTGACTTAACAATACCCTGCAGCTTTGAAAGCTCAATTCAACTAGAAAAGGAATTGAAAAGGAAAATGGAAGAAAACTCTTTTATTCGAAAAATATAGCTACTATCAATATTAAAGAGAGAATCCAATCGCTTATGTGTAAATACTTTTTGCATCTATTTCATATAACCCTATCGCTTTGGGTAAAGGGTATAATAGAAGATATCAAGTATACGTAAGATATAGACTTAAATCATTAAAGAGCGTCTAATTAAAAAACACTATGGGCTTGTTCTGTTTAGGAAGCTTCTAGTATCTTATCATAATTTGCAGAAAATTTTGCAGCATTGAAGGGCTATAAAAGCGACGGATTTGCAAAGTTACAACTAGTAAATAACAAACTGCTTGAAACATGCAACTTTATACAAAAGTACTTTTATTGGCTGTCTGTGCCTTCAGCGTAAGTGGACAACAATGTATTCGTAGACGTGTACTCTATTTATGGTTTTAATTCATCACTTAGGCCTCATTAGCTGGAGATTCGCACCAGGAACAGAACTTCTTTCGCATGGTCATGGCTCAAATGCAAAACTCTCTAATAGATTCCAGAGCTTTGTCTCCTGCCGGCAGCGCCTGCGTCAATTCCTACAATAATGCCACCAACAATATTATCAATAAGTTGTCTAATGCCACCAGTGCTTGCCAGGATAATGCCAATCGCACCACGGTAGCCAACACCCAAAGCAGCAATGCCACGGTCACCAACATTCGTAATCAGACCCAGGAACTGCAAAAGAACATACAAAGCTGTCTCAATGAGACCGATAATACGCGTTTCCTAAACTGCACTGTCCAAAATGTAAGTATTCTTCACATTTTCTAAACTATTTGGCCTTCCTTATGTGAATATGCTTTTAGTTCGACAAGAACTTGCAACTGCTCGACAACTCCAACAGCAAGGCCTATGAAACCCTCGGACAGAATGCCATCAATGCCAGCAATGTCCAAGCCCAGGAAGAATATTGCTACAACAGCGCCACCAGCGATGCCAAGGTGCAGCAAATTCAGGCAATTAATGATTACAACAACTGCCTGCAAATGGCCCAATACCAACGTGATTTGGCTCAACCAAAGCAGGAACACTACGAGATTGATTATGCCTCCAAGCATGACGCACACGAAGAGATAAAGCCAATTGCGACAGCAGTTAACAACCACGAAGAACCAAAAGAAGGCATAAAACCCGTGTATAATACCGCTGTAGATACAGCAGCTCAACAATAATTGACTAAATCTTCAACTGAATGTTATAAATTTAGAATTTCCAAGAATAAAACTTGCCTATAATCGCAATTTCGGTTATTCACATATGAGTAATATTATCTAAGTCGCAACTAAGTGTTTGCAATGTTCAAATTAAGTTATATACTAAGTAAATAGACGGCTTGACGATATGAGCATTCGTACACAATCATCTATCATCAATCAGAGCACTTGAATCTTATCAACTAGTTTCCCAGCCAACCCACTAATTTGCTGATTGTGATAACTTCTAAACAATTATAGATAAACTGGTTAAATGCATAACGTATTCCTACATATTATATATTTTTTGTCAATGACTGAATAGCTATGGCTATGTCTCTTGGTCACTATCGTAGTCAATTTAAATGTTGGCCCAACTTGGCCATAATCACAAACGAACTGAACCTCTAACATGAAGGTTCTATTGAAGCACTTCGCAGCGTGTGCGCTGCTGGTCAGCGTAGTTGTGAGTAATAATTGGTGTTTCCTGGAAGAACTGAACATTTATTCCGAGCTATTTCCAGACGCTGTCAGCTGCCGATGCAGTACCTAACCAAGCTAACTCAGCTTTGCTAGACCCAAGCAACTGGTTGTTCGATGCCATAGCCGGAAATTTGACAGCCCCTGTACAAGCCAAGCATAATTCAAGTGGCGATCAGGATTGCGTAAACCAGTATGAAGTGAGAAATTGGGAGATTTTAACTGACGCAGGACGCAAACTTCGACGATGTGTGCGAATGGAAGAGAAGATCTTGCAGCAATATCTGGAAGGTGTTGAAGACAAAATTAGGCAAATCTTTCAACTAAAACTGCAACAATGTTCGAATGTCACTACGGAGCGTAATAATAGGAAGTGCTATACGGAGCAGGTAAGTCATAATGACTGGAAATCCCAAAAAAAAATATATTTAAATTAATTTATTTGACACCTCACGTCTAGTTATAACTTTCTTCGCAAATGTTTCATCTTCAAGTGCAAATTCTACTCAAAACAAACGTTGCATTTACTACGAAATTGGCAAGGTCTTTCGTCACCTAAATGAAGCGTCAAATGATTTGGGAAAATGCATTTATGAACAGCAGAATCATCATCATCATCATCAAAGGCCACCAAAAAATACCACTGAAGGACCATGGAATTGGAATCAGACCACCTCTGCTAACTGGACTACTCCAGACTGGACTACTCCAAACTGGACCACCCCAACACCACCATGGAATTGGACTACTACAAACTGGACTACTCCAGACTGGACTACTCCAAACTGGACCACCCCAACACCACCATGGAATTGGACCACTACAAACTGGACTACTCCAGACTGGACTACTCCAAACTGGACCACTCCAACACCACCATGGAATAGGACCACCACTACAAACTGGACTACTCCAGACTGGACCACCCAAAACGCGACCACCCCAACACCACCATGGAATTGGACCACCACTACAAACTGGACTACTCCAGACTGGACCACCCAAAACTGGACCACCACAAGACGACCATGGAACAGGACCACCACTACAAACTGGACTACTCCAGACTGGACTACCCAAAACGCGACCACCCCAACACCACCATGGAATTGGACTACCACTACAAACTGGACTACTCCTGACTGGACCACCCAAAACTGGACCACCACAACACGACCATGGAATAGGACCACCACTACAAACTGGACTACTCCAGACTGGACCACCCAAAACGCGACCACCCCAACACCACCATGGAATTGGACTACCACTACAAACTGGACAACTCCACAGTGGAATGTGACCACAGATAGCCCGTGGCTTAATCGTACTACTACCGCAGCTCCAGTGAATTCAACTACCGAGGGTAGTTGGCTAGACAACCTATTAAATAAAATTGAGAACCTTTTGTAAATAATGCAAATTTAGGTAGATCCAGCCTCTAAATATTGTACCCCAGTAATTCAACATTAAATGTTTGCCAGCATTAATTCTTACTTGTTTTTATTAAACAGCTAATCAATAACTTGAAATACAATACAAAGTATCAGTTTCACAGAAATACAGGATGAGGATAAACACCGCAAATTAGTCAACATCCGCCCTCATTTTATTAGCCGCGCCCACAGCTCAGACTTAACTAAGTCACCGTCTGATTAAGATTTATTAGGCAGTTGTGGGACACGTGTCGCCAACGGTTGCTGGAAATGATGGATCTCTGTGAGGAGTCAGCAAAATATTACGGAACGTGTAAGGCGAGAACTCGTCAATATAAGGGCGCGAAAAAATACGCAAGGAGAAATGGCGGAACGAAAAGCGGAAGAGAAGGCGAAAGCGAAATAATTAGTTACAGTTGGTGCGGCTGAATAATGAGCTGGCTGTCATTGTCTTGTGGTGCGGTGCATGGTAACAAGTTAAGAGTGGTTAAGAGTGTCTAAGCCGGCTGTTGATGGGAGCGAAAATAAAGAATAAACCAATGAAATAATCATAAATTAAATAAACGCAAGTGCGGAGTAGGGGAAGAAGAGGCCATCCGAAAAGACTGCAACAACTTGAACTTTGCTAAAAAGTTGAATAATTGCGCATGGAATAATTCAGAATAGAGGGATAGAATGCCATTTGCATAACTATAAAACTCCATGCCACAAACGTTCTCTGCATGTGCGGTATGTGGCAAGCTGCAGTTGCACTGGTTGAGCACACAAAAGGAATTTGACCTAAACAATGGGAGTATGCGCAAAACTTTTAACCTCAGCTCCAGTAGATAAATCAACGTGGATCATCACCTACAGCATTCGTGTCAGCACAACGAGCGAGCCATTGTATCCCTGGCATTGTGTGTATACAGCAGAGCGGGAATAGAGCTCCCTGCTTTATTAGGGAAGGAAGGTGTTGGCGTCGGTCACGTCAGTGGTGTTGCGATAGTGGTAGGTGTCGGCTTAAACAATACCTATGCCCAGTGCACGCTGACCAGTGCAGTATTGCCTGATGCCAGTGTGGCTATAAATTGCATGACCACCCGCATTTCGGTATGTGCCTTTGGCTACAACAATATATTTTTATACCCTTACGAAAGGTGTATTTAATTTATAAATCTTCTTCTCAGAAGTTTTTTCAAAAACTTTTTTGTAAACTTTTAGATGCAATGAAAATTCTAGACTAGAATCTAGTTCTAGAAAATTAAATCAGTTAAAAATATTTCTCATAAGAGTAAGCTGAATTCGCTATTCTTAGCAAAGTTTTTTACTCCAATCCGCACGTTTTTTTGTTTTTTGAATTTATTTTGCAAGAGAGGTTGAGAGTGTAAATCAATGCAAATGCCAAATGGCTGCAAGCTACGTTTCTGCTTTTGCATTTTTTTTTTTTCATCCTGGTAATTGCCGTCCGGCATGTTTAACATTTCAATTTTAATTTCAAGCCAAACTAAACTTTGAACCCAATGAAACTTTTAATGGATTTCAAGATAATTAAGCGATCACTTAACATAAATTGCCAACTGCTGAGAAAGCTCATAAAAATTTCATGCGCCAGTCCATTAAAATATTAAAGGTTAGCAAAGAGCATTCGATAAACAAAAAGTTATTAGATTAGGGCACAAGGGTTTTCCTGGGAAACCCATAAAAAAAACAAAGTCGGAATGTGCACAATAACACTAAACATTAACGATATGAACGGACAACTCTAGCTGCAGCTAGCAACAAAAGTCGAAGGGCCAAATTACAAAATGGCGTCCTTTTTGAAAATTAAAATTAAGATTTTTTGTAAGATTTTGCAGTACAAGGCGCACTCACAAAAGCGATGACAGCCGGAGGAGCAAAAACTGAATTTAGTAAGTCATTTAAGTTAAACGTTGCTACATTTGGCTAATACCTGAGCCCCGCCGTCTCAACCAGGTGTTGGTTAAGTACTATTTTGGCCAAGTTGCAAAGCCGCCAGCAGCAG
Organism: Chymomyza amoena; assembly: GCA_037043745.1. Lineage (NCBI taxonomy): Eukaryota > Metazoa > Arthropoda > Insecta > Diptera > Drosophilidae > Chymomyza > Chymomyza amoena. The sequence continues at coordinate 7,057 of JBAMAX010000541.1, forward strand.
CAGCAGTAACAGCTGACAGACTGACGTTTGGGTAACTAATAGGCCTTATTTGCATGTTAATTGCTCTTGACTAAGTCAACAGCGAGAAGAGAGCGAGCGCGAGGGTGAGGGTGCGGGTGCGGGTAAACGAGAGCATAAAAGTACGAGCATTATGATAACAGTGCCACAATTTTCAGCGCAACGCCCACAACAACAGCAACAACAACAACGAGAACATCAGACATAACGACAGCAAGAATAATGAGGCAAAGAGGCAAACAACAACTAACAAAGAAAGCAGGGAACGAATAAACGCAAAAGCAGGCAGCGAAAAGACAAACGCACGTCTTGCATTAATTCATCAGCAGCGGTCTCGCTTGCTCGGCACAGTGGTCCAAATCATCGAAACAGATCAAATTTATCAGTTTTTTAAAATATTGATTGAACATGAATTTGTATCAGCTGATAGAATATTGAAAGCCAAGTTATCATGATGGCGTAGATAACACTAGTCGAAAAATTTAATACTTTTTTTCCAGAAATGAGACTTATATTTTATGATGGCGCAATGTTTCAGCACTAAAATCTATTTTTTTTATTATCTTCCCATAGCTCGGTTTTTTATGGCTATTTTAGTGAAAAAGGACATTTTTCAAAATACAAATGAGGTCATAAAAACTACTAATTCGAATTAAAAAAATTAGAAAATTGGTAAAATTAAGAAAAAACTATAGGCCAGTGGGTGCCCGAAATACCGAAAAACACAAAATTTTTTTTACTTTTCCTACAAATATCGCTATTTTTTCAAAAAAGTCTAAAGTACTTAAAAAGTTAGCTATTGTATGTTATTAGTCTTGATATGCAGATACTGTTTCTGTAAAGTGTCATCTTTTTATGATAAAAAATTACTGGTTTATTGAAGTTTTTGTCCGGAATTGATTTACGAAACTCTCGCACGTAAAAAAAAAGTTGCGTCTAGTTCAAGATAAAGATCTTAAATTACAAACGAAATATTTTTGTGAGTTTTTCGCAAGTCCTAAATACAGAATCGGAACTACAATGCAGTTACAATATTTTATTCGCATTATCAAACCTTAGCCTTAAGCGAAGAGTCAGTTTTTAAGTAATTTAGAATTCCTATGATCAAAAATACTCTTTCTGTAACAAGTTTGCTGAATTAAATTAAGTTTTATTATTATATCTAAAATTATTATCATCGTTTGGCGCTACAGCTCTTTGTGAGCTTTGGCCTGCTGAACATAATGCCTCCAGGTTGCACGATTATTTGCTGACTCATTCCAGTTTTTTATCTTAATATTATCCATATCCTCCTTTACTTCTTCCATCCATCGCGATCTTGGTCTGCCTCTTGCTCTGGTGTAGTATGATTTTGCATCTAAGATTTTCTTTTGGGCTCTAGAAGGTTTCATTCGTGACACGTGGCCTAACCACCTTAGTCTTTGTGCTTTAATGAAACGTACAATGTTTTCTCCTCTAATAAGCTGTTCTAGTTCGTCGTTCCATCTAATTCGCCACTCTCCATTGTCATTAATAGCGCCAAAAATTTTTCTTAGAATTTTCCTTTCAAATACCATTAGCTTGGATTTGTTTTTTTCACTCAGTGTCCAGGATTCAGGTCCGTAGCATACTACTGGCCTGACTACAGTTTTATATAGCGCTAATTTACATGTTCTACTGAGGAGCCGTGATTTGAAGAGTTTTATAAGTGATGCTTATGATCTGTTTCCCGCTTGGATTCTATCGTCAATTGTGGTATGCATTGCGTTATCGCTGCTTAACTTGCAGCCCAAATAAGTGAAAGATTCTACCGCTTTTAAAGCGTATTCCCCGATCTTTATTGTGTTTGCAGCCATTTTGCTTTTATTCCTTGACATCAGCATATACTTTGTTTTTCCTTCATTGATTTTCAGCCCTATTCTTTCTGCCGCTGCTACGATATCATAGAACGTTCGTGATAGATCGGCTTTGTCCCTGCTAATTATTGCGATGTCGTCGGCGTAGGCGTATATTTGGGTTGTCCTATTTAGAATATGTTCGGTTCTTTTAGCATCACTTACTTCGTCTATTGCGCTGCATAACAAGAGATTGAAAATTGCACATGACAGGGTATCGCCCTGTCTTACACCGGTTTGTATAGTAAAGGCCTCCGATTTTAAGTCTTGTATCATTATTTTCGCTTTGGTACTCCGTAAAGTCATCATGACAATCCTTATTAATTTATCTGGGATTTTGCATCTTTTAAATATGATGGGAATAATCTTTCGATTAATACTGTCAAATGTTTGTTTAAGATCGATAAAGAGCATATGTAAATCAGTATTGTGTTCATAGCATTTCTCCATTGACTATTGTAGAGCAAATATTTGATCAGATGTTGACCTTCCTGGCCTGAATCCGCATTGGTATTCCGGAAGCACCATTTCAGCGTACTTTATAACTAAAATTATACTATAATGAAAATATCGTACAATAATACATCACGGCCTGATTTTACTAACAAGAGAATAAAAGAAAAAAAATAATACACGGTTCCTTAATAGTTGCTTGAGCGGTGCGATTCATTTAAAACTGTTCAAACCCAAGTTGCTCTGGGTCTACTGTTCCTTCTGGTTCCTTGTGAGTTCCACTGCAGTGCCGTTTTGGTTAGGTTGGAGTCTTATTTTGTTGAGTTTATACAAGGCATATCTTTCTTTGCTGATGCTGGCATCTACGTCTTAATCAGCGCCATCTTTCTATGTAATCTTGCTGCCTAACTTGCGAAACTCATCGACATCATCAATTATAATGTTTTCGCCTTCATGATCATCTGCCCCATGCGTTCTGAATGGGCGCAGATTGATTAGCCTATTCCAGACTGCCTACACCCTCTAACGATCTCCACTGTATTCCCATGGCAATTCTCTTCGGTTTTGTTTATTAGAGTGTCAATTACCACTCGAATGATTGTAAACTATTGAACTTTTCTTGCCTTTAAAGTGCACTGAGCAATCAGCTTGCATCTATTTAGCTCTTATAAGGCGAATCAGATGCTGTGATACTCCTAATAAAGCTAAAGACTCCGAAATGGCATAATGATTGATCGTGTCGAATGCCCTTTGGAAGTCCACAAAAAGGAGATTGCGGGTTATTTCGCTATTATTCTTAGAGTGTTAATGTGATCTTTATGGCCGGAACCCATTTGGTTCTAGTCGGATTATTATGTCGATTTGATCTTCAAATCTGCTTAAAATTAACAATAACAAAAATGACAAATAACGTTCAAAACAGTAATTTCACTGCAGTTTGTACACTGGCGTAGATCGGCATTCTTCGGGATAGGGACCATGATTCCCTCGCATGTGTCCCAAACGCTTTATATTAATTTCTCTAGGACTCGCGCTAGTGTAGACCAGCAGTTTTGTTACATTTAAGGTTAAGTAAGGTCTGTTCGATTTCATAATTACTCGGAGGAAGTGGACTTGCTTCGTACTGAATTTATCATCAATAATATATATAATTTTAGTCATAAAATTTTGATCTGAGCTGCCTTTTTTGGTTGTCAACTTTTTATAATCAAAGTATTCTGTGTGCGTTACCTGTGGCATCACAAAGGGCCCCCTTGTGCCTAAGTGCATATGTCTGGACTGTCAAATACTAACCTATTCTCAGTGCGAAATTATCCGTTCCCGAATTTTTGGCAAGTTTTTAATTAACGCTGGTTAGATCAATCATTTCGGCCACGGTGCGGCAGTTTCGCCTGCTCCGCCGAAAAGTATGCAGCCCTTGGTTACTGCTGCTACTGCTGTTTGCCTAATGAACACATTAAATTTACAAGCAGCCCAAAAGTATGCTACAATTTTGCACTTCAAAAAGCAGCTGGCTCACGCACTGTAATTGCAATGAATGTGTGTGTGTATTTGTGTATGTGTGTGTGTGCGGGCGGTAGTGTTAAGGAGTCAGAGAGAGAGAAAAAGAAGAGAGAGAGGGCCCATCCACTGTTAATGTCGTCGCTTCTGCAACATTTGGCGCAGTCACACAAATAAATCGCTTTTGGTTTTTCACCTAAAAATTTAAAATGCTTGATGCGCTTGAGAGACCGAAAGAGAGAGAGAGAGTGTGTTGATGATGTGACAGAGGGTATAAGTTAGGGGAGCGAGCGAGACTACTGATGTGCGTTTATTCACGTTTGCATAAAAGTTTATCTCATAATTGCTTTTTATTTGTTTTATTTACTCATTTAACTCAATGCATTCATTTTAGAGGGTTTCGCACTGATGCACTCATGGGTTAATTATTTCTAAAACCGCACAAATTTTTGGCTAAAATGAATGCTAATTGCATTTGTATTTGTTTAAAATTCTCCGCTTAAAGCCAGTAGCCATTTTGGTTCCTGAACCTTACGTTGGTGTTGGAAACTGCTAGTTCAAACCAGTTACGGCGAACTGTGGGTTTATTTTCCAAAAATAGTGAAAAAAATTTTGACCTTTACGTTCACAAAGGATACACAATATTTGGCAACAATAGCAAGTTTTATTTTTTTTTAATATTTAACAGGGATTATTAATTATTATTATGAATGAAATTTGTATTAAATAAAAATGAACTACCTAGAATTTTTCATCAAAATTTAAAATTTTTGAAATTTCATCAACTGATGATTAATCAGGCCTGGTTTTTATTTTTATTTTAACAAAATTAAATATAGTATTTAATACTAAACTTAATACTAATTTATTGAGCACTAACAACTGGGGCCTTCGACTCGCAAAATGGGCTTCTAAGCCGATTATTCTATATATTTAATTTTAATGCTTTTGTAAAATTGCATATTTTTAATATATTAGATACAGTGGGTGTTTCAAGTATTTGGTATGGGGTCTGGGATCCGAAGAAGGTAGCTCTAATACCAGGGCCGGATTTACCTAAAATGCCGCCCTGTGCTCTGTAGAAAATGCCGCCTTTATTTTAAATTGAAACCTATTACGTAAATGAAATGTTAATAAAATCTTTAAATATACAATTACAAATAAGTTAATGCATTGTTATGTGGTAAGAAAATACTTTTAATAAGGTTGTTTTACATGAAAATGAAATTTGAAGTCAACGAATTATATTCTTAATTATTTATATTAAATTCACTGAGGTATAAATAATTATCTCATACACAAATGTGATTTTTTATTACTTGGCTTACATAGATTAATTACTTAAAAGGACAAGTTGAATATTATTATAGTTTTAAGAAAGCAAAAAATGTGTAGTCCTTCTGCTTTATCTCATCGTCAATTATACTGCTGACAAGATTTAATTTGTTTTAGAAAATTTCACTGATTAGACGATGAAATTTTTGAAGAATGACAAGTTTTCATTAGCTATTCAAAGGCAAACACGCCTGACTTTTGTTTCCGCAAACTGATCAATTAGATCTTCACAATTGAAGCGTTCGAGTAAATCCGACTCGATGCACAGAATAGCTAGGCTATTCAACCGAGTACCTGTCATAGTTGAACGTAAATAATTTTTGACTCTTTTCAAACATGAAAATGAACGTTCTGCACTGCAATTCGTTACAGCCAATGTAATGAATATACGGTATGCTATCTCCACGTTTGGGAATTCAGTGTATAACTCGTTCGTCCTTAAGAGTTTCAAGAGATTGGATGGTGTATTATGTTGTAATTTTTTCTCAGAGCAATACGCGTGGAAGTGCACAAATTCGTCATCTAATGAGAGTTCGAGGTCCGAGGTATAAATTTTCCTTATATGTTTCGACTTTTCACGAATTTTAGTAGAATCCAGATTGCCGAATTCAGTAATAACTGAAAATTTTTCATGAATCTTTATGTATGCTTGGCATCTTTTTCGCAATTCAGAATCAAGATTGTCAAGAATGACGTTGAAAGCGTTCACGCGAAAATTATCACTTCCTGACAATTGAACATCTCCATCTCGTGATTCATCAGCCTGCAACTTCCTTCTTATTTTTCGAGAAACGGTTGTCTGGTATTCTTGACTTTCTGATATTTTCAACGCTTTTTTCTCGTAAAATTCAAATTCAGTTCTTGTATTTGCTACTACTTTGATAAGTCCACGATAGTCATCAATGACATCAGCTATGCTGATATTAACTTTCTGCAATCTTTCACTGACAGCATTGAACCTCGAAAGTAAAAAATACCAAAGAATCTGCATAAATGTTGTTTCCAGTCGTTCGAGTTGAATTCTAAGACCTCTTGCTTCTTGCCGTGTGATCGCGTTCTCAGAAGTATCTTCCTCAATGGTGATTAAAGTTTCTATGATTTCGCCGTAGTGTTCGTGAAGCACCTTCACTGCTTCGTGACGAGCTGACCATCTTGTCGCAGACAATGATTTCAGAGAAATTTTTTTTCCAGTACGAGTTTGTAAAATTTCCCAGCGGTGCGTAGAAGCAGTGAAAAAATTGTACAATGCTTGGACTGTATTGAAAAAAGACGCTGCTTCAAAAGTACTTTCAACAGCGTGAACCCCGACCAAATTCATCGAATGACCTGCACAAGGAGAGTAATCTGCTAAATCGTTGATTTCTTTGACTTTTGCCTGTAACCCTGAATACATTCCTGACATATTGTGTGCATTATCGTATGACTGACTTCGACAATCTGCAATATCAAGGTCCAAACACCCAAGAACTGATATTACAGCATTTAACAAATCTTCTGCTTTGTGTCCAGTGTTTTCAATGAACATCAGAAACCTTTCAACAGGTGTTCCATCTTTTTGCACATATCTTAAAACGAAAGAAAGTTGATCGATATGCGATACATCAGGTGTTGAATCCACAATTATAGCAAAATACTTTGCTGTTTTGACTTCTTCAACTATGATGGATGATACTTTATTTGCCAAAAGTTCTATAAACTCTTCATAGATAGTTTTTGATAAGTAACTCGTACTACCAGATCCCTTGTTGCCAAATCTTCGGATGTGTTCTTCTAGGAACGGATCGAATAATGCAAGAAATTCCATCAACATCAAAAAATTTCCATTATTTGGAGAGCCGAATTTTTCCTCATTTCCTCGAAACGGTAGACCACGAGAGGCTAGAGCTTTTGTAGCAGCAACTACCCTCCTCAAAACGTTTTTCCAATAGGAAATTTCTTCTTCGAATTGAATGATCATATTATTATCTATTCTTATTTTAATGTTTGATCTTTCTTTGAGGGCTAACATACTTTTTTTGTGATTTTTCGAGTTTTCATGCTCAGATATACGAACATCACCGTGCCTCCAATCATTGAAACCTGTCTTTCCGTTGAATGAACAGTCTGTATCAAATAAAAGAAACGCAGCACAAAATACAGACTTATGGCTACTTGAATAAATGAGCCACAGACGGGGAAGTTTCTCCCCATTGAGAAGTTTTCTATCAAATAAAGAATTCGTCAACCATCGCGACTTTCCATCACCATAAATTCGCTTTGTCCCAGAAAAATCAAGGTCTCTATTTTGTTTACATCCATGTACTGCTACATAATCCTTTGTGGAGTTGTTTATAATCCATTTTCCTGGGTCGTCACTTATAACTCTATCTTCAGGCTTGCCTTTTTTCGTTTGTCTACATAGAATTAGAGGTTCAGATTTTTCTTCTTCATTTGTAATCTGTGGCAGGCAAGAAGTCAAATTAACATCTATATCCTTATTCGTAGATGGAAGCAAGTTTTTCTCACTTGATTGTAACTGGGGTGGATTGCTTGACGAATTATCGATAATTTCGTTGTTGTCTGAAAATAGAAAAATTAACCTTTTTTTTCTTTGGCCAGTAGTGAAGCTCTTCACGACTAAAAAGCGGAATAGAGTTGGCATTTTTCTGAACACTATACAATGAGAAGAGTCGGGAGTGGCGTAGAAGTATTTACATTTATGCCGACGATGCTTTACGACTCTTGTCCAGTGTTCGGAAAAATACCATATATGCTCCGCTTTTCTACATGGGGAACTTTTTATATTATAAATTACTATTTTAGTATAGTTTTGTTGGATTAGAAATGCACACTATGAAAAATTACTATGCTCCATAATAAAACCTTGATATTATATTGAATTAAATATGAAACACAGTAATTATTAAAGTGAACTCTAGGAAAACGTAGTCTGTACAGAGTAAAAGTTACTATGATCCATAATAACACTCAATATAATATTGCGTTTTATAATGGAACATAGTAACTTTTCATTATGTGTATTTTTGGTCCGACAAAACTATACTGATAAAGTAATAATTTTTAATACAAAAATTACCTCGTATTTTGCCTTTGAGAATCGTCACTCCTTGGCACAAATTTGAGAAAAAACCTTATATGTGCTGCGGAGAGTTTTAACAATGTATTTATGTAATAGCACTTTGCCTATTTCCACAATAACTTTATCTACATCATTTATTTTACTTTCTAAATTAGTTATTTCACTTAACGAACGAAAACTTACCATATTGACTTAAACTAATACCACTTGAAACTGAGACGTCTGCGGAATTTTCACCGGTTTTATTAGCTTCAAACTTGTTTAAAGTCGAAGTTGAACGCGCATCATTAAAATCTGTAAAAATTTGATTTATTTTATATCCCTACAGTTGTAACAAATGCGTTAAATTTACATATTTGAAATAGATACTTCGGTTTGAGAAATGCAAAGATTTTTGCAAAATTGTTTTCTCACCTTTTTGCTCTAATATGGAAACACTTTTGTTATCAATAGGCGTTTCTTCTGTACTATTCTTTGTGATGAAAAAATTGTCAAGTTTTGGAGTTTTGCACAAAATCTCCTCCTCCTTATTGGCTTTGCTCAAAGCGCGCTTTTTATATGCAGCGCCACTTAATCTTTTGCGCCCGTCACTCATGGCTTAAAACATACACATAATCAACTTAAACGAAAAACAATAATCAAGTTAAATTTCTGTGAAAACGATAACCGTTCAATGATGATTACTTGATCCAAAAAATCAATCTGAAGCAATCACCGTTGACAGCTGGGAGAAACTGGGTAACATATGATGGCGTTGCGATCAGTGTTTTCTGCATATTAAAGCGCGAAATTTGAATTTGAATTAAGACTAGCAAAGTGGTCGGTATAAATTCCTCGACTGTTTCTCAATCACTCTCAACTTTTTACTTTGCTGGGAGAATGGTAACGCCAAAAAAAGTAACATTCTGGAAACTCGAATATATAACTTTTATATAATTTGTAACTATTAGATTATTACCACAAATGCGTGTTCACAAATGTGTATGCGCAATTGATTTTCTTAAGCATTATGCTATTCCGCCTTTCGATTGAATCTTTGTAACTGAAAAACTTTAAATGTAAACTTTCAAATTTTGCCGCCCCCTAAAATTTGCCGCCCTGTGCGCGCGCACCCTGAGCACCTAGTATAAATCCAACGCTGTCTAATACTTTCAAGATATGGACACGAAACCAGAAGATGATCCATGGTAAGATTGTCTCCACATAGTATGCAAAGGGGCCGAGCAGCGCCAGCTAATAGATATTCATGTGTGAATTGTGTATGTCCTATACGAAGCCAGGCAGGTCTGTTGAGGTTGGCAGGCAGATTAATTTTTGCGCAGCTGGGATTGATTGTTGAGAATCTATGATTAAATAGTCTCCAATTAGCCTTTTTTTTTTCATTAATGTGATGTAGGGCTAGATTTTTTATGTCCTTGGATCTGATAGGAGTACAGAATATGGATACTGCGGTCCTCATATATTGAGCAGCCGTGTCGGCATTTTCGTTACCAGGGATCCCTTGGTGGCTGGGAGCCCAGAAAATGATGATTTTGTTTTTATGAGCTGTAACGAGCTTTCTAATTTCTTTGATTGTTAAATCGCTATGTTCCCAGTTACATACTGCAGATATTTTGGAAAGACTGTCGGTGCAGATTACAAACGATCCCGAGTTTCTAGTAGCGAACTGGCACATCTAAATTTTGTTAAAACATTAAAAAATAATACAAAATTTATTTTAGTGCCATTAATGCGTTTATTTAAGTAAACAAAGCCAAATACTTTTCATTTCGACAGTTGCGAGACAAACTTTTCAAAACGAGTCGACTCTTGTCGGAATCGAAATCTGGAACACCTTTCATTTCGATTCCGACAGTTTTCCCTATCGTAGTTATCAATGTTTGTCGATCTTGTTGGTAACGCCAACCACTCTGGCTGAAAACCAAACAATAAAAATATTAATCAAGTTTTAAGCATACATATGTTATATAAGCCATCCAGGCTTAACAAAAAGCGTAAAAGTTGGTGTATTAACGTTTCTTGATCGTATTGGAATCGTATCAATTTAAATAGAATTCTATGAGCCGGCTTAGGGAATTCGGCCTAATTCTTACGTATTAGCGGGTATTATTCTTAGGCCCAGCCCCACATAACACCACCCATAACAGTCTAAAGTTTTTTTGAGACCCATTTTTGAATAAAAGTATCGCTGTTAGGACCGGCTTAAGACATGTTTTGCGTTGGTCACTCTGCTGCACTAAAGAAATTTTGGGGAAGAAGCCTCTGCCTATTTGCGCTTGATGCAAGCCGATGGACCTCTTAAACACTATGAAAGATCGGAAGTAGCAGTCCAGGAAAGTAGATGGGCCTGAACCAAATTTGTTTTCACCACAATTCTAAATATTGTTGAGGAATATTTTCGTCGAATCATGTTATTGATAAGTATCAAAAACTTGTTTAAATTGTAAGTTTGAGTAAGTAAAGCCTCTGGTATGATGTGCATGCGTCAAACCAGTATTTCAAAGTAGTACTTCAGACGCTTAAAGAGAACGCGTTCGACAGAAGAATACTGGAGTATAAACTTGATACTGGATATAACCTCTAGAAAGCAACCAAAAATATTAGGAGACAACCCTATGGAATTGTTCCTCTAAGGCATCGTGATGGCACTTACTGCTCAAATACAGCAAGCGGATACATTTGCTCAGCACCTGGAAGAGAGGTCTATGCCTTTTAGCCTGATCACGGATAAAGCAGTAAGACAAACTTTCAGCATCATTAACACACCACTCCAAATTATGTTGCCTGTTCGACTTATTTGATTAGATAAGATTGAGGAAACTATTACAAAGCTTCCTAAGTCAAAGGCGCCGGATCAAGATGGAATATATCATGTTACCTTGCGAGCCTTGCTCTGGAAAGCATTCCTGTTCATTACGTTGATTTTTAATGCAATTGTAAGGACGCAGCACTTCCTACCCAACGAAAAATCGCCACCATTACTACGATCGGGGAATTTGGAATGAGGAGAGCTGGACTACGTCAAGGAATCGTTCTTGCGTAGCTTCTCTGCAAGCTGTACACTGCCTGCATCCTTACCACAATGGAGTTAATTTAGGCTGTGGTGAACGAAAAATTTCTAATCATTTTATAAGTTGACGACCTGGCAGTATTTTACACATTATCCTGTGAGTATGAAGCAGCTGTCGAGATACATGAGAACGTCGACCTGCTTGAAAGGTGATATGTTACCTTAAATCCGAATTTATATGCTTTAAGATGGAAGACTCCACCCGCAGTATGACTAGATAGCTAGCCCCTCATTATACAAAGTGAAGCGAAATATCTTTAAAATGACAGGCAAAGGCCATTTTCTTCACGGTGTTAAAGAAGGCTTTATAACACAGTAGGGGTATGCTATCCAGATCTTCGGTATGGCGGCTCGCTCGAAACTCTTACGCCCACTAAAGAGCCAAAATAAGGAATTTCACCTTATTACTTCTTGCGAATGGCACGTAAGAATTTGATCCGACACCACGCCGATAAAGCCGATAAAATGATCGTCTAGCCGGAAACACAAACAGGCTAGCAAAAAAATGGCTTAATGATACAATAGGTCTTCAAATTCCGGGTTCATGCCAGTTGTTGGAAAGCTAAGGGTCATTTCATAAGTAAGCGTAAGCGGTTCATCACGTCAGAATTTTGAGATATTTGAGGTTATGTACCCGAAAAACTGTACTTTTTCCTACTTTTGAGGTTATGTGCAAAAAAATTGTCTGTCTCTCCATGGTTTAGTTGTTAAATGTGTAATCCATCTAGAAGATTAAAAGGACGATCGCTGAAGAATTTAATTTCCTTACTTCTGCATTAAAATAACGGCCTGATTTGGTCGTATGGCAGTTCATGATCAATGATGGTTTAAGCTTCAACCTGGATTGGTGACAATAAAACATGTGATAAATGCAGTACATAAAAATAAACTAATTTATTTGATTATATTAAGTTTTTGCAATAAAAGAAAATATAATATAAAGCCCTATATGCTAAGCTAAGCCAAAACAATCTATTCGCAGCATAATAAAACCTTATTGCTTAATTATTCAAATTCATATTTGTTAAATCGATCAAAGTTAAATGGCACAAGCCGCTTTCTTGTTGGCTGTCAATCAACTGCTCCATAAAATTAACTAAAAACGGCAACATAAACAATCAAATTAATATGGAAATATACGCAGGATATCATGAGGACATGCACGAAAAAAAGGAGTTCCGTGTTTGAGTGCAATTTGCGCATAAATGAGAAGTTGTTGCTGGGTAATGGAATTGACAGCTAAACTGAATTATGCTGAATAAAACGATATGTCAGAAAAGAGTCTATAATGTTTTTTTTTTTTTTTTCAACTGGCAAACACGCAATCCGGAAGAGGTGCATTAAAGTGCAATGAAAATAAAAACAAAATGAAATCACAAACGGAAAAATAGCAAACCAGGAAAAGCTTGGCATGACTAAGTAACAAAATATATTTTAGCACATCATAAATAAAACATTTATGCTCAGTTTAAGCGAAAACCTCTTTGCAAATCAACCTACTCACACGATAAGTAAATTTTATATGCCAAAGTTTGAGTACCCATCGTGGTCAGGGCTTTAATATTCAAGCGATTTTCATAATAAGCAACACCAAAGTAAGTGTAAATAATTTGTACACAATAGGAAGAGTGTATGGAATATAATAATTTCAATGAAAAAATGTTTTGTTTTTTAAGTTTATAATTTTTGTATAAATTAAAAAAACCGAATCGATTTTGAATCATTTTCGCAAACAGAAAAGCAATGAGGTTGACAAACTTGAAGCACTTACGGAATGGCATGGTTATTGGCGCTCGAAATGCTCTATACAAGGATGTCCAACTTCAACAAGAAATAATCTGCGTCTGATAATTTTTTTCTTTATATGTACTTCATTCTGGATTCATTGCAATAAAGATGATGAAACGTCTAAGACATTGCAAAAGGGAGGACACCGCCCTTGGTTTTATTGTAGAATTCCACAATTTCAGTTTTTTTTTTGTGGGTCGGTTGAGTCGATGTAACCAATCGAATGGTAAGTGAAGGCTAAAGTAACCTATCGAAATTATGTTCAAATCCATAATCGTTTTGGAAAACTGACTTTCGCATCAAGTCGAGCAATATTGGTGGAAATTCTTTTCGATTCTTTCGAATCGTACTTACTACTGTTATTTGTCGATTCAGAAATTCGTTTGAGAGGTGAAGGAATGTTCGCATATGACGTTTCATTCAAACATTCTGACTTTAGGAGCGCATATTACAATCGTAATTGGTTTCAGCCTCAACTGCAACCCATATGTTGATACCATACCTCTCTGGTCTCGTGGGAATATAAAGAGCGAAAGGAGATTTACCATGGAACGAAAGAAGTTGCTAATCTACAGCAATGAAATCTCCTGGATTATAAGATTACTTACAATCTTTGAACACATTTCTCGAACACTGAGCGAATAGGTACCAATTTGTCTCTTGTATTCTCTCTTTGATCCTAGTCGTCAAAATAGAGACATCAATTGATTTGTGTGAACCTTTGGAATCTCATAGTTGACCAGAAAATTGGTCTTCCGCCTTTGTCCTCCCATAATTCTAGCAAACTTTCGCCATTCAAACGATAGACCCCTGACACAAGGAGAAGACTATTATATGCTCGCCCAATGATTCCTATTGTTTCTTGTACTGCCGGACACCGTACAATTTGGTCACTTGTATAATTATTATTTTTTTTTTTCAATTGGCTCAATGAATAAAAGAAACGATGTCAAGAAGTGAACACAGTCGGTCCTTGTCGTGAGCGATATGATTGACTGGGACAATAGTTTGCTCGCGACAAGGGCATCAGTTCTTCTACTGCTCCGACCGCTGATATTATTATAAGCAATAAAACGAAATTCCAATCGCTGTTTATAGTTGACAATGGCATCAGAAGCGTAACAATTGTCATAAAACAATTGTCCCAAAACCATGCCACTTTTATTGTTTATTTACCCAAAAATATTCTTTTGTACCCTTTTTTGTACAGGATGAAGACCCGTCCAATTTAGAGCGAGTCCCAATTGTCCTAATTTATCAAATATTAACCACCTAATTTAGTCTTACATATGACTTGCGAATTATGTCAAGTGGTTCGTCCAATTAATGATCCTGGAAGTCATATTAAGGAATGGGGATAGGTCAATTGAATTCAGGAAATAATTTCAAAATCTGCGTTTTAATTTTAACACATGTATTTTAATTATTTCCAAAAGAATTTAAATTCATGGGCGTACGTTAACAGACTTCATTATGTGGCTAACCGCTTTCAAAATATTCTAAAAATCTACATACGGACAAACAGACATGGACATGGGTATATCGATTTTTCTAGTCACCCTGATCTTACTTAAGGTAACTTGGTCGTATCTCCGACGCCTCTTTCTGGAGACTATATACATTTTCGTCTTTCACTAACTCAATACATCCTTTAATAAAAAAATTGGTAACTATCGTTAACCGACTTCGGCCGGAGTATGCTACCTGAAATAAGTGTATATTAAATCGTGGCCAATAAATTTTGTATGTATGATCATTTCCATATATAGATTTATATGTCATATGCTCTAACAACAAAAGCCTTTAAAATTTCCGCGTTTTGTAGCTTTCTTCGATCATTTTTATACCCTGTACCGTATGGTACCAAGGGTATATTAAGTTTGTGCAAGCCGAAAATGTATGTAACATATAGAAGGAGACGTCGGAGACACCCCAAAGTTACCTAAAATATGATCAGGGTGAATAGAGAAGTCGATATACCCATGTCCGTCTGTCCGTCTGTCCGTCCGTCCGTGTGAACGCCTAGATCTCAGAGATGGTAAGAGCTAGAGTTACCAAACTTTCACATTAGATCCCATATTATTCCATAGGAGGCAAGTTTATTTTATTTTTTTGATATCGGGGATAAATTATATAGCTCCCATGGGGGTGTTTGAGACGACCTCGACAAAAAAAAGCGTTTTAGATGAATAATTCGTTTGTTTATGAAGATATCGTAACCAAATTTGGTATTCAAAAGTTTTTATAGTTCCCAATCACTGTACCAAATTTGATCGAAATCGGTTGACTATATCATATAGCTCCCATAGGACCGATCGGCCAAAATAACTTTTTTAAGAAAAATTCGCTATATTTCGTTTTTTAATAAAGATATCGTAACCAGATTTGGTGTTTTTTTAGAGCACTTAAGCAATGTGCCAAATTTGAACAAAATCGGTTGACTATATCATATAGCTCCCGTAGTGCCGATCTTCCAAAAAATCGATTTTTTAACAAAATTTGTTGTGTTTCGTTTGTTTGTTAAGATATTGGGACCAAATTTGACATTCATGAGTATTTTATAGTTCATAAGCACTGTACTAAATTTAATCCAAATCGTTTGACTAGATCATATAGCTCCCATAGGACCAATCGGTTTTTTATACAAAATTCGATGTGTTTTGTTTGTTTGTAAAGATATTTATAATAAATTTGGCATTCATATCTTTTTAAGGTATTTAAGCACTGTGTCAAATTTTATTTAAATCGGTTGACTATATCATATAGCTCCCATAGGAACGAGCGGTGAAGAAATCGGACTTTATTACAAGCTAGTGGTACAGGGTATCCTAAAGACGTCCGCGCCCGACTTTACGTCTGCCATTTTTTTTTACCGTGTCTGAATTGTGAGCCATTAATTTGATTTGGTCAACTTTGCTCTTTTATAAAAATTGAGGCTATTTAAATAGACGCATATATCGCGTTGAGTAAATAACTGCAGAAGAGTGTGTAATATTTTCCTTTCAGCGGTTTTCACTCTGCACGGCATGTGTTGTGTATCTTTTATGTATGCTACATAAATTTAAAATATAAATCGCATGCTATAAAAATTGCAATTTGTTTAGTTGATGTTGCTGCGCGCCCAAGGTGTAAAGTAAACCAAACTAAGTTGTTAAACAACAAAAATCAAGTAAAACACGAACAAGTACTCTTGGCACGCCAACTCACAGATACAAATACTCACCAATACATAGCTACATACTCGAAGCGCGATGTTAAATACAAATACAAAGAAACAACGCTGGCAACTTTTAGCAAACTATTTGCACATTTAGATTGAAATTGCTTTAAATGGTTGCATCATTTAGCTGGCAATTTCATCATTTGTTGTAGTACATCTTGTTGTTGCTGTTGTTGTTGTAGTTAAGTAATGCCGCAGGCAGGCCCATAAATCCACAAGCGGCCATTATCGCCTAGCCAGCACACAGATACACACACACACTCACTCACACACTCACTCACACTCACTCACTTAGAGTGTAGAGTTTATACTTTTTGCATTAAAGCATAAAAGCCGCTGTTACCGCAAGACTCATAAATTTCATACTTAATTCAATGCCAAGCAGGCCGGCACAATAGACCAAGTTTATAAGCAAACCACATAATAGTATATATTGCATATATATGTGTGTGTGTGTGTGTGTGTGTGTGTGTGTTTTTGCGTATCTGTGTATTTGCGTATCTTTAGTTAGCAGCAGCATCTCAGCCACCGCAAATGCGCAACTCCATTAAATTGTCAATTGAAAATGAAAAACAAAGAAAAAGTGAGAAAAAATAAATTTTTACATCGCGGATTTAAATGCAATATAACAGTAGAACGCCCTAGCCTGCGAAAAACAATGGAAAATCGTTAACTTGGAGTGCTGAACCTTTGATACCTTTTAATAATGGAAAACTGTTGGCAAGCAAATGTGCCCTATACCGATACTTTCTGTATACCTGATATAAGGAGACGCTTGCGAAAAGTTTTGCTTATCTCTAGCGCAGGACCTGCAGGATATAAAACGGCCTGGAGAAACGAATCGGTTTATGTTTATATTATTCACTCTTGAACTGATTCTGCTTATTTTGGCAATTAATAAAAATCTTGGAACTTTGATTAGTATTTCGGATATTGCATTTCCATAGAAAGAAATATTCAATTTAAATATGTTCTATCTCCTACCCTTGCCGCTGGACTGCAGATTAATATTAGTAAAACAAAAGTGATGGCTGGCGGCTACTGTGCCAACTCGGGACCGTCACTCAACAAGAATGACGAGGGCGTGGAGTGCGTACGTGCTTTTAGTTATCTCGGCAAGGGGAGCTGCAAATGAAGATATTGCAGCGAGAATGAACAAAGCTAAAGTTAGGTATACTTCGCGAAATATGGAAATCCATACAAATTTTTACAAAAACCAAATTACGAATTTTCAACTGTAACGTCAAATCTATCTTGTTATATGGCTGCGAATCTTGAAATCGCAGGAGAGGAACAGACGCACGCTTAAAAGCCTTTGGAACAAGTGCTTGCGCCAGATTCTACATATGTGGTGGCCCAACCGTATTACTAATATAGATCTCTGGAACGTAACTAATCAGAAACCTGCGCCAGTAGAAGTATCTGAACGTAAGTGGCGATGGGATCTATCCTTCGATGATCCAGAGGTCGTCACGATGGTGCACCAGTGAAATAATGGAGAAGATTTATTGATCATGAACTACAAGCCGCCCGCTACTCATGCAATGAGATCTGCCGTGAATCCCGTAATAGAGATCGCTACAAGAGGATGGTCGAGGCCCTATGCTCCACTGAGAGTCGTGGATGATAGAAGAAGAAATGACCTCCTATTGTTAAAAAAAAGTTCAAAGGTTTTTAAATTTGCTAAGGGTAAAGGTGAAAAAGTATTTATATATACAGGGTGGTCCATATAAAAATTTAAATTTAATTTTGCTACAAACAAAACGGTAGGATATTTTTCAATGATCAAAGCTTTATTTAAAAGGTTGGTTCATCACATTTTGATGGCTTGGCAGTATGCCACTAGATCGTTCGAATTTTTAAGCTAATTTTCGATTGTTTCGGAATTATCCTGGCAATAGCGGCTCCAATCCCGTCCTTTAGTTCATCAATTGTTTGCGAATTGTTAACATAACATGCATCTATAACGATTGTGGCTCTCGCTGTGTGGTTGAAGCCAAATATCGTCCAAGGCTTTATCTTCAATTTGTTTGAAGAACCATTCGGTCAACATTGCGCGGTAGCGCACGGCATTGATGGTTTCGGCGCCTCCTTCTTCCTTTTGTAAAAAATGACGCCGCCAGACCGAATTCCCCACCAAACAGTCACTCGTTGTGGGTGCATTGGCTTCTCCTGGACGCCTGCGGATTTTCTGAGGCCCAGATGCGACAATTTTGCTTATTAACATAACCACCGAGGTGGAAATGAGCTTCGTCCAAAAAGATGATTTTTCGATCAAATTTGCCATCTTCGGCCAAACGATCTTCCGCCCAATTTGCGAACCGTAGCCGCTTCGAAAGGTCAAGCAGCTTCAGCTGCTGCACCAATTGAACTTTGTATGCCCTCATGGCCAGATCTGTATGCAAAATTCGCATCAAAGAAGTGCGTGAAATGGCCAATTGTTGAGAACGATGGCGAGTTGAAGTTGATGGTTGTTGGCGCAAACTTTCAGCCACAGCAAAAATGTTTTCGGTTGAGAGCACCGGGAAAGAACGTTGACGGGTTGGTTTATCTACCAACATTCCAGTTGTACGAGCTCGCTTCACTAATTGATCCACAAATTGGATTTTTGGGAATTTTTTTTTTTTTTTGCGAATTTTTTTTTTAAATTTCTCACAGTTTGAGTTGAAGACTCACCACTTTGGAAATAAGTTTTTAATATTTCCCAACTTTCTTCGAGCGTATAGCGTCCCATTTCGTAAATTTCAATGTTTTTACTAAATATTTTCCAATATATGAATGACATTCGACGCATTAAAAGTCAAATAATCGGTAATTCAAATTTCAAACACTAGATGGACAATAATTTCCTTCATTAAAAGATGCATTCTTCTGGAAATGTATTTTCTTTTAGTATCGCGCGTCATGAAAAAGCTTATTTTTTAAAATTAGAAACTTCTCTAAATTTTCAGTAACGACATTATAACATTATATTTTATCCTGTATAATATTTTTTGACTTAAATTAAAATTGATTCAGTTTTTAATAAAAACGAAGTTTTATATCTTTTTGTCAACATCACCATCAAGTTAATATGCCCTACCTTAAGCGTCCGTAAGAGAAATATTCCCAACGATTGTGTAATTTAATTTTAAAATTGTTTAATTTACTGCAATTTTATGGCATTCACGGGTCGCCAATGTTGCCCTGATTGAAATAAATCGAAAAATAATGCTGAAACATTGAAAAAGTTGCCAACCCAAGAGATTGTTATTGATATTGAATTTCAACGAAACTCTGCTGCAATGTTTTCGCATTTAATTATGAAAAATTTATAAATTGTCAAACGCTTGCAATTCCTACTTATCAGTTTTACATATAACCCCCCACACACACACATACCTATAAAATGTATATTTAATATTTACACGGCGTTATGGAAACTTAATGCATTTTCATTAAAGTGGAAAAACGTTCTGTCTAGTATTATATTGTGTATATAGGATTGGCTTATGGGGACATTATGATTGTCCATGATTAGAATTTAACGGATTCAATCAAATGGAAAGGAGTACAAACACACACACACACACAGGACACACACGTGTACCACATTCTGACCATAACGCTCCTTTGGGTACATAAATTAGCTTATTATTGTAGATTTTGGTGTAATCGGTTTTGAAAATGATTTTTAAAAAAACTGCATAAAATGTTGTTCTTGTTGCTGTTGCACATACCAAACTTGGCTTTTAATATTACAGAATTTACGTTAGTGTGTGTAGATAAATAAATATTTGTTGGCAGAAGGGGCGTGAGGTGTGTATGGCTCATGTTTTGTTTGTGCATGCGGTCGAGTGCTTTTGTTTGTTTGTTGTGGTTACGTATACGTAATGTGAACTGCAGCCAACTTTGTTGGCCATTTTGAACCCATTCAGCGGAAGCCATAATGAGCATTAAGCTAACTAAATTATGACTATTGAAAATGATATGGAAAAACTATAGAAATTTGCGAATTTCGTGTCTATAATAAGCTGCTTTACAAAAGCTATAAAAACACGATAATAGTTTGCCCTGCGAGCACTTTCAAGTATGACAATGGAATTGTTTTCTTCTACAGCAAATCACTGAGGGATAGGCGGAAAAAGGTCACTAACTTTTAAACAATTTTTATTATTTCTAGAAAACTCCATCGGTTTGGGATGTTAAACACATAGGTTATGTTGGTAATGGCCCAGTGCCTCATCCAACTTCTGTCACCATCCCAACGCTTGTGCAAGAAGAAGAAGAAGCTTGGAAGTCCGCTTTGGGATGTATCTTACCCAGTGTCTCAATATCGATCATCCTCGGCTCTGACTGTCTTTGTGATTTTCAGCATGCAAACGCTGCTGGTACCAGTTATGCTGATCCAGCGCACTCGTCTAAGTTGACTAGGAACACTAGAGGATGTTAGAGTGATACTGAGAGGTGTTATGAATAAGTTTGCTTTTCATAGTGTGCGATAACAAAGCCTTGGCAGTACTTGTCTAGCAAGACAGACACAAAGTTGGTTCCAATTTAACTTACCAGACCAATTAGGAATATGGAATGAAAGCCGCGTCGCGAGCTCCTCAAGAAAGACGCAAACTCCTGTGCCTTTATAAATCTTTGAACAATCTGTATTTAAGCAATCTGTCTATATCTTTAACTCGTTCTATCTGATAAGAGTTTCTTATTTCCAATCTTGTCTCTTCGGTTAAACAGCTACAAGCTTGAGGTTCCATTATCGTGTGACAATAGAGCAATTATCGCTATTCCGCACTTAGAGAATCTAGACAGTTTTAGGAGATTAGGTGCATCAAATCTTATCTTTAAATAATTTCACTTTTCATTAAAAAATTCTTGCTAATAATTTGAAAATCGAGCCGAAAAGAGTGAAATAGAATAAATATTTTACGTATTTTATCGTATTTTCCAACAAGAGATTTTTGATGCAGATAAATGTTTAATTTAAGCTTAGCTAACAGCTTGAACTGTTTCTTCAATGTTACTGTTTTGAATTAGTTTTGAAATAGGTATCAAATGCATTAAACTTCTCAGTTTTCGTATTAATAACCCATGACAACGTTTTTATTTTTTAATCGATTTTTCACAACAGATCACTTACCTATCAATTACGAATTCATATTGCCACTTAAATAAATGGACAAATTATGACATAAACTTTAGGCATTTAATTAAATTTATCTATATTTTGCTAAAACAGCAGGAAAGATGATCCAAGGCATCTCTGAATTTGACAAATATTACGTTCGGCAGTGAAAGCGAGGCGGATAATGAATTTCATATGCCATAGGACATAAAAGGTCAACACACTAACATTTATAAGGGCATATATGATATAGAGTATGTGTGTGTGTGACAGAGATGCAAACACAATCAAGAGCATTGGCAGAGACTATAGTTCTTGATTCTATACTGAACGCAGAATGCATTGCGAAGGTTCAAAATAAAGAAAGTCTCCGGTAAGGCATACAATATAACAATTCAAATGAAGAGCACTCACACACAGACACATATCACACATGATACAAGTTCACACATGGCTAACTGTAAGCTATACTTTATGTTTCAATGTAAGTGTGAGTTAAGTGTAAGCTTTGAAGTATCAAACGCACTCACACACACATTCGCAGGTGTATATTTATGTGAGTGTGAGTGTGTTTGTGTATCTGTGATTGTATGTGTGTTTGTGTGTGTGAGCATAAAGCAAAGCAATATAAAAGAAAATAAACCGGCGACAGCGACGCCAGCCATCTTGAATATGAGCAAACTAAACGAAAGTAAAGTATAAAAAAGAGGAAGAATGTATAAAATATATAGAGAGACAGAGAGACAGAAAGACAGAGAGAGAATAAGAATAAAAAAGTTTTTTTTTTTATGTGGAGACGTGCAGAAATTTTTAATTTGCGGTTTTGCTGCTGCAAAGAACGCAGCTTTTATGCGCCGCCTCTGATATCCAGCAACAACTCACACTAACTTGGCTCTGCAATGACGGCTGAGGCATAAGCCGGGCCAACTAGAAGTCAACCGAGCTGCGGGTGTTGCCCAAGTGCTGCGTTTATTAAAATTTGCATACAAAGTTCTATGTACTGTCTTTATATATAAATATAATATAACTACAATAGAGATGGCCCAACTATGGATTTTGATACAAGTAATCACGAAAACAAGTTAAGTATCCCAATATCGAGTACTATATCTCTAACATGCAATTTCCTTTTAAGTACTGAAATTTATTTATAAGCTTCTTAAGTTTTAATCAATTTAAGATCGAAATATTAAACGTGGTAACGGGAGAAGATATTAACATAATTCAACAATCATCAGCTGGTAATATTTTGTGTCTTTACCCAAGGTAATGATGAACATTTAGGTAAAAAGAACTAAGTACTGTAGGTACTACAAGGTATATTGTTTTTACAATTTTATTATAATGTTAATTATTGTAGTATGAAGGCAGATCAATAAGCCAGGGACTTTTTTGACTTCAACTGCAAGCTAATTTTTGCATATAAATCTGCTTACGAACTAAAACAGAATTTTGGTAAAAATAATTTTAGGTGTAGTAAAGACTTTGTCATAAAATCAGCGTTTAGAAAAAGAAACATGAAACGAGGATCTTGTCTAAATATTAGATTTTAGAATTTTCAAATTTAGCTTTAAGTTTTTTGTCTTTTAAATATTCGAAATAAACTAAAAAATAAATGCAGCTTCTTAAGATTTCCTTCTATTAATACAGCAATATTAGAAATTATAAAAAATAGACAGATAATATCGGGAATTGAAGCTTAAAAAAATTTATTTTTTGAGTAATATATTTTTAATTTTAAGTTTTCGTATATAATACTTTAGAAACCATAAACTAATTTCATTTTATTTTATTCTTTTTCATAAATTAATTTAATTTTATTACTAACAGATTGAAATACCAAGCTGTCCCTGCTATTTTTCCATTAACTTTATTTAATTTACTGATATTTTTTGGTGCAGATTGTATCTAAAATTGAAGAGAGAAAAAATTAAATTAAAAATTTAAAAACCCCCGATACAAGAACTTAAGTAATTTTCATTTAAAGTAAAAAATAATAAAAGAAACTTAATGTTAAAGTACCTAAGAATCTATTAATAATTCAAAAAAAAATACGTCGCGTTGGGGGCCACGCGAGGGCAGACGTCGTTGACGGTCGTATCTTACATGCAAATTTTTTGAAGAAATTCTATGAAAGTTTTTGAAGTATTTTCTTAATTTTCTTTTTAAGCTAATCTTTTTTGTTTAATTAGACTATTTGTATTTAAATTGTTAGTTTAGGAGCGGTCCCCCAACGCGACGTATTTTTTTAGAATTATTAATAGATTAATTAAATTGAAATCACTGCATGCGTTCGGGAGCTACGATGCCATAGACAGACAGACAGACAGACAGACAAACAAACAAACAGACAGACACGTCAAACTTATAACACCCCTCTTTTTGCGTCGGGGGTTAAAAAACAGCTTGAAACATCAAAATGGGCAAGCAAAGTAGAAAAAAAGAAAATCCTAGAAGATAAAGTAAAAATAATACTTCAGGGAGCACTACTGAGTGTTAGAACGATAAGTACAACTCCAGAAACAATATCTGGCTTTATGACCGTTTCGAAAACGCGCTTGAAGCCAGAAACGATTGTGTAAAATAAAGTAAAGTGTAATTTAACGCACTTTATATTTTAATACATATTCTTATGAATCTTCTGTTGGTCAAATCGCTTATCAAAACCAATTTAGTAATAATAGATGATTTAGCAAACCGCAAACGAAAGTTCTAATCTAGCTGGATAAGGTACTGAACACTCAATAGCTTAGACTTCGATAGTTCAACCTATTGATATTATCGATAGCTGTGTCGATAGTATCCCACCTCTAATGGCAACTTCCCCTACGATTTTTGCCGTTCAATTCATAGGGCAATACAAAAATTTTTGCAAAATTTAAATTTTCAAACATAACACGTTATGACTTAATTTAAAAACATGAGTTTCCAGTTGTCAATTGATAGTGAGGATTTTAAACTTTATTTTATATATTTTTTTAAGAATATTCCAATCACCATTTTTGTAATACACGTCTTTGTATAGATTTTTTATGGGCAGTTAAAAAAGAAAATCCAATTTATCTCAAAAATTATATTACATTTTTATAACAAATATTAAATAGCATACAAACTTCTTATTTATAGGATGAAAAACAAATTGATTTATTTTGTATTATACATAAATGTAAAAATGTAATACAGTCGATTCCGACAGTTATGTTATTCCTCTATATTACTTCTAAGAACTATCCAATTGGAACATGGGTTTTTGGTGTAAAACGATACTTAACCTATTTTAATGAAAATCGAAGGTTACGTCAAAGAAGCTATTTAAACTATAATATTCTATATATATATTATATATAGGTTTAAGGTTGATATGTTGAGGGGTGTGTGAGAAAGCACGGTTGATCCATTGCGGAGGTGGGGTGGGGAGCCGCAACGACAAAACTTGGATGTTGATTTTTCATCAGGGCCACATGAATCAACTTAATAAAATTTGTGATATTATTATATGATATAATATTATTATAATCTAGCTATTATAGTCCTCGAGATCTCGGTGTTCATACAAACTGACAGTCAGACGGATATAGCTCAATCGCTACCCTAGATTATGATAAGCATTTTAGTATAAGGGACTTGGGGTCACCACGCCTCCTTCTGTCCGTTACATGCATTGCAAAAATCTAATATACCCTTTGTACCTATAAGTGCATTGTATAAAAATATTAAAACTGCTCAACAAAGCGAAATATTTGCAATAAATGATGTAATCCTGATTCAATAACTTTTTTGAAGAAACGAATAAAAATTTACGCTTTTTATCATTATTATATAATATTTTCTTGAGATTTTCATATACGCATAGGGCCGGACAAATATTAATGAATATTATAATTATAATCTTCACATTCAACATATCCTTTTATTTTTGGTTTTCAAAAGCTTTTAATAGCTTTCTATGATTAATTTGAAAAAAAACAGCCCAGTACTATTTGTTGCATAATGTTAAATTTTTAAATTACATATTTTTATTTTCTATTTTGCATACAGCCTCCGCTTTTATTCAAAAACTCCCACTCTTAGGAAACTGCCCACATATCTTTTATCTGCCACTCTCAACTTGAATGCAAATGCTTAAGTGACCTTTTAGTCTAGAGCCGACAGCATTTGAAGTATGCGCGGAGATAGGAACGTTTCCTAAGACTGTTGTCAGGGTTTTAGTTTGTTTGTTTGTGGATGCGTTTTTTTCTGGCTTCCTGCAGTGCACATTTTGTAATTAAACTGAGCAGCAAGACGTGCTTTGTGCTCCTGGCCAAGCTAAGCCAAGACAAGCCACGGCAAGCCATCAATGACTGTCTTTAGGGTAGCGGACAAAGATACTTCACAAAGTGAGAGAAATCCAGATGGGGCTACATCTGAATGGGGGGGGCATTGGTCGCAGAGTCACTTTGTCATATTATTGCGTCATTTGCTTGTCTTTTTATGGCATACATTCAGACACACCGCGTGAATGAGTTAAGTGCGCTCCAAAGTATGTGACTTGACAGCCAAGAAGCCGCACACAGAGATACTCACACACACAAAGACAGACACACTCACACCGACAACAAACGAGATGACGCGGAAGTCTCTCAAATGGAAATGCAGTGGCAGCTGCTCCATATTGTTCTTTGTCATTTGCATGCAGAAATTGCAGCAGATAATGGCTGCAACAGATCGTCAACGGATCTTCTTAAACGTTGATAAATGCATCCCATAATTCTATCTTCCGCACTTGGTCTAGCTGCTTTGTGCAGCCGGAGGCATTTAAATGCTGCGCAACGTGACGTATGCGCAACTTTTAACCAAAACTGCCACGTCCAAGCGCAAGTCACAAACATCTTTTGATTAATAAACTTTTTCGATTTATTCTTGAGTTCAAAACAAACACATAAGCATAAGCTTATGGTATCTAAGTGTATATATCATTTGAATTGCATGGAGAGAGCAGCAGTTTGTATTTTTAATAAGCTGTCGCATCTTGAAGTTGGCTGCACATTTCCGTCCAAGTTCAAATCAAATGCTCATGATAACAGGAAGCCATGCCGCTAGCATTGACTTTGCTCTAGAAAATTATGGTTCTTTATTAAATGATAATATCTTCAAACCCACTCCGAACTGTTTCCAACTCAAAATCAATATGTCGTTAGCAAAGTCGCACAGGAAAAACTAAATAGAAAGCATAATATCTTAGGTTTTTGTTGAGCTCCTGTCATTTTGCAAACAGAACAAATAATGATTGAAAAATTATGCAGTTGCAGTGGGCGTGGCGTTAAGCTGCTATTTAACACTTTTGAACATTGTCTGCGTGATTGTGGATTGCCTCAAAAGAAGTTTATACCCTGAACATTGCGATTTGCTAAGGCTAACACTTTGAAACATTTTTTGTCTTAAGCTGTCTCTTAGTAAAGCGGTACTTTAACCATATGAAGTAATGTCGAATAATTCTTGGGAATTTCTACAGCGCTAGAGAACTAAAATTTGTAAGCTGTTCAGCGAAAGAATTGCCAGACCCCAAGATCCTTTTACAAAGAGAATCAGTTACTTACGAAAATGGCAAGATTTGGAACAACACTTTTTATTTCCAATTCGACATAACGAATAAAAAAAATGAAAGGGTGAGGAGCCTTATAGCCACTACGCCAACGTCGTAAAAGAAAGTGGCTTAAATGTGGCAAGTAATACATATATATAATGTAGAGAAACGAAGCAGGTAAGATTTTGAGGTTTGACAATTTTGAATCTGGGGGTTATACAATAATACTACAAAGAGTTTTCCGAGGCTCAAGTCCATCAAACCTGCCGCTCCTTGAGAAAGGGTGTGATAGGAAATTCTATAAGTATAACAAACGAAAATCTTCAAAAGACTTCAACCTCATTGAAACCTTCACAAACAAGCATCCTCCAGTCTCAAGAAGAGTGTCAAGTACCTGGGCATTTATATATTAATAAGAATAATGAAGCTCTCTGATGGAAAAAGAAGATAATCTCTAGTTCGTTCTGTGTGGATGCACAATCTGGTTCATATCTCGCTATCTTGCGTCGAAAAATATCCTATTTTAAAGCTTGCACTATGTGCCTCGGAGACCATAATTTCAAACTCAAATGAAATAAGAAACTTGATGTGATCTGCAAAATGAGCCAAATTGAAAATCATTTTATAGGAAAAATAGTTAGACATAGTTATCAAAGTTCCATATTATACCTATGCTGATTATCTTCTGAGAACCCTTCAGAAGCGTTTTTTGCATTAGTTGGTATGATTAATCTCAAGCCAAAATGGAATACCCATATAGTATTATCAATCTCAGATTTACAACAAGCATTGCACAAAAAGATGATACTTTAAACAAAAACAAATTCTGGTATAAATGTTTAGAACGTCCTTTATTTTATAAAATGCGTAATATAAAATGTAACACAGTCGAGGAGGTGACCGACAGTGTATAGAAGAACTTTTTTTTTACAAAGCAATATTTATACCTATAAGTTGATATGGTAAAGTTTAAGCGTTCATACGGACAGACGTGCGGATGGACTCTACCCAAGCTTATAGTAAGCATTTCGGCATAAAGGACTTGGGGTCTGCAACGCGTCTTTCTGTCTTTCTGTTAAGGTATGGTATAGGAATACCCGTTTCTTCTTCTTCTGTCATCCTCGAATTCCAGTGAAGCATAGGACCTCTTGGTTTCATTCATTGTGATATCTTCGCATGGATTTGGCAGGATTTTTCGTATTAAGTCGATAGCCTCTTGGTGCAGTATTTCCATTGTTGTTGCTTTCCATGCTTGCACATCGATTGGTGCTAAAGTCGATGGGTGATGAGGCCAAGGACGGTACGCATAACACGTTTGTAGAGCGAGCCGTTCAATCCGAGACAGACGCCCGCTTGCAGCCGCGACTAACCTAGCGAGCAGACGCTACAAATTGCGCAAAGATTACCGGTTGATTGACGATGCAATTCATCCGCTTTTCAATGCGTACTTTCTTTAACCCTTAGACCAAGTAAGTGGGAATGGCCTAAAAAAAAAGAGCTTCCTTTCTTGTTAGCCCTGACCAAGACTTCCACATGGGTTGGCGATGGTATCTTTATCAAGGTTGCTCAGATCACCAGGGTGCACCACGTGGAGATAAGAATAGGAATTTAGTGCTAAGTCTGCCGATAATAGAATATCATCGGAGACATCAGCACCCCAGGAGCACCCCAAGGGCTTAAAAGTTTATGTTTTACTATATCTTATTATCTTTATACCATAAGAGCTTAGGTTTTTAATTATAAAACTATATTAGAATGCTGCAGATCTCGACAGAGACACTGTACACATAATCGTTTTTTTTATTAGAACTAAGGAAAACACTAAAAATAATTAATAAACAATTTTAAAAAATAAATACAATTTTTTTGCGTTGAAAAATTAAATTATCGCAGTTCATGGCCAATGATGGCTTCCGGCTGCAGCCAGAATTGGTGACAATAAAACTCATAATATACGCAATATATATAAAAAAAAATGTTTTATAAATATTTGCAATAAAAGAAAAGCAAAAATGTCGTTTTCATGTATTAATACTAAACTAATTGGAAACTTTTTAGTTACATCATAATTACGATAATTTTAATTAGCTCTAGTTAGAAAATGATTATGCAATAAAAATGATATAGTATTTGTGCTTCTATGAACCTATATTGTATATAGTATATTTGTTTTATCATACTATGCTCAACGCGAATCTTTTTATGTTTCCTTTTTAAAATCAGTGTCAGTAAATCCTTATAAGCCAGCTGCTAACCAGCAAGTGTTTATTGTTAACACGTTTCTATAATAAAAATCGCAATGGTTTGCCACAATTCGCATAAACCCATTTTGTATTCGTGTGTGCGATTCAGGAAGTTATACAAAAACTGGTGTCAGTCAAGTTAAGCGACAAATGCCGGAGCAAACGCTAGAAAAATATTGTAAAAAGCAGCAAAAATTCAACACTTTGTTAAAATGTCAAATGAAACATGTCATTTATCATGGACGCACTTAGACTTTGCTTGGAACAACTCTCACACAGATAAACAACCACACACACGCAGTAAGTAAGTACGCCCCCCACCCCTTGGTAACAGTAGAGGGAGGAGGGAGGGGAAGGGGGAACACACGCAAATACACTTATATATAGCACACCCTGGGCACTGCTCTTATCTGTTTTAACAAGCGTTACATTTTCAGCAAATACGTTTATGCTACTTCACACTTAACACTTGAAATTCGCCGCATCCACACACTCACACTCACACACAATCACACCACCCAGCCACATGCACATAGATACAAAATGCATTGGTATTTGTTTCTTGCGTTGGCAGGCAACAGAAAAGAGAGCATTCTACATTCCCATGGTCGTTTGCTTGCCGTTGACGTTGCTTAAGTGCGGGCCCAACCTTTTTGCACTTGCACCCTTCAACAGTCTCTCCTCCCTCCTTCGTCACTCTCACACACACACAAACACACAGTTGAAACTACTGCCAATGTGTGAGTGTATGTGGCTGTGGTTGCGCCCCCAACAAGGCATTTAAAATTGAAACAAATTGTGAATGAAGTGGCAGCGACAGCAGCCTTGAAGTTGGCTATGCTTAGTCGCCATAGCAGCATATTATATTATATTATGTACATACATACATACATACCATATTATATACTAGTCTCTATTTACATTTAGTTTTTCTTTTGCACCCTTTGCTGTTTTTCTATATATATATATATAGTATATATATTTTTTTTTGTTATTGCCAGCGTAAATTAAATTTGAATTGACTGTCATGTTGTCGTAACATGGCTTCACTCTACATCGCGTTGAGTTTTCATTTCCCCCCAAAGCTTTCCCAGACATCTATGATTGCAGTCAAGTTGCAAAGTTAAGTGCAGAATGCATACTTTCAGTTTGGAGTATTTTGTGTCAAGGTCAAGGCGATAGATACAACAATGGAAGCCAATTTAAAGTGCTACTTGAGGGAGAGATTGTTACCCAATAAGATAAATTATACTCAAATGAAGCATAAATATCAGAAATAATCTTTATTTACTCTACTATAAAAATACTTTATTACTTACTTGTACAAGAATGCAACTGACTATTTTAAGTGTTATCTAGTTTTTAACTACAACAATATTTGAAGGAAAAATAATAAATAATAGACTCAAACCTTAATGGCCAACTTTTGAACGATCATGATGCATATGAAGTGTGAATAATATTTTAATCATTATTTTACGAAAAGAGCATCGTGGTCGAACTGGTGAGAGTTCAGATGACACGAAATCGATGAAATGAGAGAGGACTAAGGCAGCTCCTAAGACATAGTATAATGATGAGATGAAAATAAGCAAAGTTTTTCAAAATAATATGCTGTTGGATCGACTCCATACAGTCCTGACGGAGTCGTAATTGTGAGCTACAAATGCGGGACTAAAACCCCCGAAGGATCCGGCACTAAATTATCAAAATGAGACCTACAACAATAAAATATCATCATTTTACATATTTTCTTAAGCTATCAAAGCCAAATGTTTATAATTATTGTATATTATATATATTGTAAATATTGTATATTAGTATAGTAGCACATTTATAAATAAGATAAAAAATAAAAAGTCCAAATGGTTACCTTGAGTCACCCCAAGGGTGTGTGTCTAAAGGTACTTTACACTTGCAGCATTTAAAAACAGCCTTATATAGACGATAGGATAAATAGGACGAGATCAAAGACAAGTTGTAAATCTCAATCTGAGTAAAGTTCGTAGCTAGTTAGCGTTTTAGATTAGGTTGAAGCAAATGGCTTCAAATACCTTACTAAAGATTGAGTAAATCAGATCCGTTTGCATTTTGTACAACAGAAGCGATGAGAATTCTAAACGGCTTGGTTTCCTATAACTGCAATTGTGGAGTTACAGTTCGTTCAAAAACTTTTTTGAACTGAAAAAAGCTTTGCAATAGCTCGATAGCTATTAAAATTCTGCCCGAAGCCTTTTTAACGATTCGATCCAAATAGTTAGAAGGTACAATGCTCGAAGGAAATACAGTAAAGAATGGATCATGCCAGGGAGAGGCAGCAATCACAACGCTTCAAAACACAGCTAGGAACATCAGAGAGAAAGATTTAAAGATTTATTATGATCGACTTCTGCAATTTGTGGTATGCAATGTAGTTGAAATAAGCCAGGATTTAGATATGCACGGCAATATTTCTTGAAGTCGCACAAGCATTTGATCGAGTCAGGCTGGTCGGTCTTAAGTACAAAACTACATGGCTTCTGCCACAAAATATGCAAAAGCTGAGTAGTATTTATACAAAGAGTTTTCGCAGTGAGATATAACGCCAGTTATATCCCAGGATCGTGATCGAAGCTGAAATGCCTAAAAGGCATATTTCTCGTATCTGTTGTCTAAATCCTGTACACGTCGGACATCCCCACAGACTACCGCTAACAACTTCTGTGTTTGCTGATGATGATGTGATTCTTAGTCGGTCTAGATACCCAGTGAAGGCCAAAGCTCAACTGCCGCCCCACATAATCTCTCACCAAAATGGTTCCCTTCCCCGATCTTGAACAACGCACGTATTCCACAGCTGGTGAAGTAACGTACCTAGGCTTTTACACTGCGAGCTCAGTCCAAAATCTTAAATCTATTACGGGGAACCATGGTAACTCCGGAACGAGGATACTCACAGAGATCTTTGTATCAATCTCGTTAAATAAATGATTTCTGAAAAACGACAAAAACATAAAATCAAGCTCGGCTTTCATCCTAACCGTCTAGCAAGATCTGTGAAACGAGTTTGCTGCCACAGAAGACTGCAGCGTAAGGACTTCCCAGCCCAGCTTCATTTTTCTTAGGGCCTTTTTATCTTAATTCACAATAAATTGTTAAGTAAATTAGAACATGATTTGATTAATTACACAGGTCTACAAATACAGGGGTCATGTGAGTTGTTGGAAAGCTAAGAGTCATTTCCGAAGTAATTTGGTGCGTAGAATCCGAATCCGGCGTCAGAACTGGCCCATCACGTCAGGATTTTGAGATATTTGAGGTTATGTACCCAAAAAACGGCGTTTTTTCCTACTTTTGAGGTTATGTACAGGGCGCAAAAAGTTTTTGCGGTCTTTCTCTCCAATTACATCATTTAGTACAACTCTTACCCTTTAATTTAAGGGTTCAAGAGATTAATTACGATTTTTTCGCAAAGTTATGGCTTTTCGAAGTTACGAGATATATCCCTTCGACGTCATTAGCATTTGCAATAAGCCTTTGAGATAACACAGGTCAACATGGTTCAGTTGTTGGAAAGCTAAGAGTCATTTCCGAAGCAATTTGGTGCGTAGAATCCGAATCCGGCGTCAGAACTGGCCCATCACATCAGGATTTTGAGAT
>JBAMAX010000542.1:0-27977 GCA_037043745.1 Chymomyza amoena
TTATATATGTTAGTATACAATTTTTTGTGTTAATTATTCATGTTTGATGGTGGTATGGATCTGCTATGATAGTAGCAGGAGGGCGCTTCCAACTATGGTCAGCGTAGGGCAATGACAGCTCCAAACAGCCACCGCCTCCCAATTCCAAGCCAATTGCTGTGTCGTGTCGTCATCGTCGTCACCAAAATGATAAAAAAAAGATGGTGATAATAGTAAACTTAGGCGTCGTCATGGTTTTCAATTATATTTTTTGCAGATCTATTAGAAAATTTCTATAAAAATTGTGTAAAACTTAAATTTTAATAGCAACATTTACCCAAAGTTCGAAAGATCAAGCACAGCAAACGCATGAAAACATTTTTTCTGCTCTGCATTGGCAAATAAAATAAAAATAGAGCCAAAAAATTGTATGCTTTTAATTTGGACATAATTAACTTAGATTTATTTTTTGTTTAATTTTTATTGTTTTTAATGTCCACTCAGTTTGACCGCCGCACGTAAAATGCACAGAAATAATTTTTGCTTCAGCTTAAAAGATTCTAGAGATGGTAAAAGCTAGCGCAAGCTATTTATCAGATTTGATTATTTATCGAGTTATCGATAGCTGAATATTACGATTTTTGAAATAAGACTTTGCATGCATTTCAACTTATAAATATTTCATGGCCAGCATTTAATTTAATTTTAATATAACAGAAACAAAACTTGTGTGAAGCAATGTGGGCTTATAAAAGAAAAAGGATCTGCCTCTGTCCTTTTTCGTTTATAAGCTCGCACTGCTTTGCAAAGAAAGGGAAAGTTAACAAAATGCTTGGCTAAATAAATGTGCTTTCTAAATTACACTAATAAAAGATGAGCAAAAAATTTTTTTAGTTTTCAAATAATTAAAACGCATTTCGTCACGGAATTGCAGTATTTATTATATTGTTCTTATGTGTACTTTTTGATTTTAAAAGCTGATTAATCGATAACATTATGATTTGTCAGTATTTATCGCATGCATGTCTGCATATTCAAAAACATCAGATTCTCTTTGGCTTTCAATTCGAAGGTCAATTAAATTTTTCTCCCTTGCGCAGAAACACGTCTAAAATTCCACAGATTTAGCTGCTCCAATCCTGCGCAAATGGATGTTGCCTTAAAACGCTGATACCTTTAGTTAGGTCAGATTAAAGTTGTTGCCTATCTTGGAACAGCCCAGACGCACTTTGTGATATCACTGGTTCCGCTGGACGAGAGCTGAGCTGGGATGCCTTTATAACTACTTTTACAAACATTTGAATTACGTTCAAAAATAAAATTTTATAATTATTTGGCTCGTTAAAAAAAATCATCCAACAGTTGTTGTGAGACTGTTTTGCATTTCGTAGTAAATCCACCTAGTATCTGGAAAAACCCTTCTTTATCCAAATATCTAGGGATCCACCTAGACAGTCTGAAAAATTTGTCCATAATGTGTCTGGTTCTTTTTATCGTGCCTTCAGCAAGCAGGAAAATTACGCTAAGGGCGCCCAGTGTCTATTTTTAACAAACTTAACCTCACTTACCTTATCTTCCTGAAAATTTTTAGCAGCACCTGCACATAAGTCTTAAATGAAAAGGATAGCAATAGAGTACCTTACGAATACTGATGTAAAGTCAAAGTATAAAAATACAAAGCAAATGTATTTGTCTTTGATTATTTCTCTTTTGCATTGATATTCTGCTTAATGAAAATGAAAGAGATAAAGCGAGTCAATCTTGTTCCTCTATGTTGCTTACTTTCTTGCTTATTTTCTTACTTCCTTTTTTGCTTACTTTCCTGCTCACGTATATACAATATTTGGTATTAAATATTCTAATAAATCTTTACAATTTAAAGACATCCGCAGATCTTTGTGTCTAAAAGTTTTTTTTCAACAAAGATCAGGGAAATATCCTAATACATATGTATATATTTCCAGTATTAAGAAGCTATTTCATCATAAAAAATAAAGATTTGTTAAGCGGCGATTTACATATTTATTTTATGTTTCTTTGTGTACAAATTGTTTGTGTTAATTATTCATGTCAATGGCTGATGAACAACAGGAGGTACCAAATGACAACTCATTCGATGACGAAGGCTGGGTGTTAAATGGGTTGTTAAATGGGTGATGTGCCCATTTAACAAGAGGCATAATATAGTGTTTGTGATCGTGTTTCTATTCATCTTCCTCTACGCGGAAGGCGCATATTTTAATGTGTTCCTCGATGATATTTGCCGGAAAATAGTGTACGTCGCTATAAGGACATTTAACAAGAGGCACATCACCCAGCCTTCGTCATCGAATGAGTTGTCATGTGGTACCTCCTGTTGTTCATCAGCCATTGTTTTAAAAATTATCTTTTTTCTTTTCTCTGAACTGAAAAAATTTTGTTTTGAAGAAATCAATTTTTATAATGCTACCACACCGCCTCGTCACCCATGTTGCTAGATGCCGGAAAATATATGCCGATAAGGGATATGCTAAATGTCCTTATAGCGACGTACACTATTTTCCGGCAAATATCATTGAGGAACACATTAAAATAAGCGCCTTCCGCGTAGAGGAAGATGAATAGAAACACGATCAGAAACACTATATTATGCCTCTTGTTAAATGGGCACATCACCCAGACTTAGTCATCGAATGAGTTGTCATTTGGTACCTCCTTTTGTTCATCAGCCATTGTTTTGAAAATTATCTTTTTTCTTTTCTGTGAACTGAAAAAATTTTTTCGTAGAACTTTAAGATAAAATTTCAACAATGAGGAGTAATTATACCGATTCTTTGATGTAAGACGTGGATGATTGGTTTTAAAGTAAAAATTTTAAAGATATTTCAGACGCAGACGTGATTGATTTGACAAATGACGAGGATCACAGCAACTCGAGCAAATCCAGCTGCAATCCAAACAGTAGCAACGTGAAAGCTACTCACTCCATTGAACCGGATATACCCATTTACTTGGACTTGACTAAGGCCACGGCCGTGTTCTGCTATGAACCCCAAGCAGATACAGATATAAATCAGGATGCAGCGCTCAAGTTGGAATTGAGCAAGTTCCTGGGACTTGGACCACCTATACGCAACATGTACAATGCTATGGACAACGTGCCTCAGGGTGGAAATGCCGCGAAGAAACAGCGCATGGTTAGCACAGTGCCGGTACTGACTAATACCCTAAATGTAATGCCGTCAACATCCGTATCCAAAGCTTTCCAGAGTCGGTTGAATAAAACGCCAACTGCAAACTCCCAGGAGCGTGAAACTAAAATGTGGGTCCACATGCACACCACTTCCGAGCAGCTAAAGGAAGCAATTGATTTAACTGGTTTCCCCAATACTTATTATCACCAGAAACATCCAAGTGTCTATAGCTTTATAGAATCGCTAAATAACGAGACACCACAGAGGAACAGTATTACAGTAGTGTCATCTTGTTGATGCAACCTTCAAAAAAAAATTTAAATCAAACGAATGTTTATTACATTAAATTAGATTTCTTACTTACCATTCCTTCGCCATATGTGATCTGTTTATTTTTTGCGTTTCCAGAACTCTAGATTAGATTTATGTTCTATGTTGGTGTGGTGCCCTTGCTCCATGTGGTCCTGGAGTCCACCTGGAGTCGAACTTGTGTAAGCGATGAATCCTTGTCAATAGGTGTTGCTGTTTTGATTTTGTGTTTTCATGTTCCAAAAACTCCGCTTCATCCAAATTGTATCACTAAATTCATCTAAAAAAATTTTTATTTTTTTGCCGAAAAAAAAACTTTAATTTTAACAGCCACATTTACCCAAAAATCCCAAGATCAAGACATAGAAATATTTTGAAAAGATGTTCCACATTTAAATCAATTTTGACATAATTATCTTATTTTTCCCGAAAAATGTATTTATTACATTTTTTAAAATTTGTTCACTTTTTAATTTTGATTTAGATTTAAATTTTTATCTCTGCTCTGTTTGAGCTCCGGACGACAACTGAATAAAAATAATTTTTGCTTCAGCTGGTTCAAAATTTTCGTTGACATTTTCATAGTCATGGCCAACTTTGTTAGTTTTAGTCACAAAAATAGTGTTGAAAAACGTTTTAAGCAAGCTTGATTTCAACTACGTGAAGTAATTCATTTTCTGGAGCAGGCAAAATGAATCCAAATGAAATTGTTAGCCTTGGTTTTTCCGTTTTTGGAACACGATGGGAAAAATTTTAAATGGCTTTACCCAGAGCTAGACGCATGGAGCGGTTTACGGATACGGACCAGACCAGACCAGAAGCTGAAAAAATGACTCGACAGTTTTTCTCGAGCGTTGATTGAAGAAGTTTTTCAAATCTAGTAGACTCTCAGCCAGTTGTAACAATAAATTTACTGCATTACAATAAATCACAACAAATATTATTAAAATGCTTTCGAAGACGAATATTAATGTAAGTCAATTAACCAAAAACTGAACTTTAAACAAGAAATAAACTAAATTCTTTTATGCAGATGAACACACAAAGCGACACCAAACGCTATTTTGAAGAGAAGGAGTTTCTCGTACCAAACGAACGTCAACGAGGTCGAGCCGTCTTGAATGCTGCTCCAATAAAACGTGAAGCTAGCTCTTGGAATATTTCAGCAATGCCAGACGACGCCACTCGCTTTAAGGAAGAAGCGGACAAACATGAATTTGGTGCTTCGAATGAAGATACAGAAGACGTATTCGATTCCGATATTGAAAATTGTATTGTACCACACAAAAGTCTCAATGCAGGCAAAGAGTCTAATCGTTGCCATGCTGTGAAAAAAGCTATGACTTGGGCAAAAGCAGCGGCAACAGCTGAATACAACGCTGAACATTTCGTGGATCGCAACAAGCGTAATGCTCTACCACGTGAGGCAAGTGTTTGGAAAGCAGAGCTACAAGGCGGCATTGTGTGCGACACTAAGGATACTAAGGATACACTTATGTCTCGTCATGATGTTGATACAGCCGTACAAAACACAAAACGTGAAGTACAAGCTGCAGCAGTTGCAGACTACACCAGTCGCTTTATGCAAGAGGAGGAGCTGACTGTGCGAAACCAGAGTAAGTCTATCGCTTCGGAGAAACAAATTGCTCTGGCCGAAAGAATGTCCATACTTTTTCGCAAACAACTCAAAAAGTATAAGAAAATACTGGACAAACAAATTATTGAGCAACTGCAGGAAGTTAAGAGTGAACTATCCGAGCTATCAGATGGAATAAAGTTCGACCTTAGCCTTAATCGTATGTCAAATAAAGTTCTAAAAATTGAGAAACTGATAGCTGCCTATCAGCGAAGCAAGGAACTGGTTGATGGTCGCATTATATTAATTAATAGTCAAGTAACCGCGTTGCAGCAGGATTTGCTGAAATACAAAACGGACAAGATTTGTGAACTTCAAGGAAAGGGTACCAAAGAAATATTGGATTTTAAGTTTGACGATGCAGAGCTTCATAATTGGTTGCGTAACATCCTCGAGCTTTATAAACATTAATTTTTTCGCTAATGTGTTCATACAACAAATTGTTTATATTTTTCCATTATAATCCTGCCAGATATTGAAACATGAACATGAAAGTTTTTTTTTGTACTCCTTGGTTTTATTTCGATAGTTGGGCAACAGGTGCTGCCGATCATCATCATCATCAATTCCTTTATCTCCGGTTGGAGCATAGGGCCTCTCTTGTGTATTTTTGAGGTTTCTGCTATAGGTGAATTTGTGTTAATGTGACATGAATTTTGCACCTCCAAATCCGATGTGCAGGCTGCCGGAGCAGAGGGATTTCTCGAAACACGATTACCCCTTGGAGACTTTCTAATCATTACGTTTTGATCCATGTTTAAATTAACTCTTATTCAGGTTAGGTAAACTTCTGGGAAGTCTGTGGACGCTATCGTTGGCTCGCGAGGAGGTCCTCCGCTACCGTGCCTTCAACACGAGTCTGACAACTCATGTGGGGCTTGAAATGCATTAAAGCATAGGTTGGTAGCATGATTGGTTATTGAATGGCGCCAAATCACTCGCCATGACGCCAGGAGAATCTTAGACACTCAGGATTTATATGGAGTTCGGTGCCACCCAAAAACCTCTCTGAGACTCTCCCCACCTAGCCGCTGGACGCTGTCCGGGACTGCTTATTGGTTATACGCGTAGTGCCCCTAGTATCGCGATACGGAGGTGCTGCCGATGACAAGGGCAAATGATCATCGATATATTTCGCATGTCGAGCATACAAATATTTTTCGTTTTAATTTGTACATTTTTTGTATAGTGATTTACAATGCATGTCATAACGACTAAAACAAAATTTAATGTTGCAAAAAGTTTCGA
Source organism: Chymomyza amoena (assembly GCA_037043745.1). Lineage (NCBI taxonomy): Eukaryota > Metazoa > Arthropoda > Insecta > Diptera > Drosophilidae > Chymomyza > Chymomyza amoena. The sequence continues at coordinate 6,346 of JBAMAX010000542.1, forward strand.
TAAATTTACTGCATTAAAATAAATCAATAAATCCTATCGGAAAAACAAGGAACTGTTTGATAGTCTTCTTGTGTTAATAAGTGATCAAGTAACATCGTTGAAAAAGGATATGCTCAAGTACAGAGCTGACAAGATTGCCGAGCTGCAGGGTGAGGGTACAAAAGAAATATTCGATTTTAAGTACGATGATTTTAAACTTTATAATTGGATCAGCGAGCTTTATAAACATTAATTTCAATATCGCTTATGGGTTCATACAAAAATTTGTTAATATTTTTCAAAAATACAACATTTTAAAAATGGGCTTAATAAGAATAGAAAGAGTGTGCAATATTGTTGGTCAATAGGGCATGAACCACCTAGAATTTTTCATCAAAATTTAAAATTTTTGAAGTTTGGTCTGGAAGTGATGAATAATCAGGCCTGTTTTTTATTTCGACTCGTTTTGAAAATTCATAGCGAGTGCACTCCGACAAATGGTGCTCTTGATTTCGGCTGAATTCGAATCGACATCGAATCGTTTTTATTTCGATTGCTATCGATAAGCATTTGTATGGAACAGCTGGCCAGCTATCGATAAGTTCACTTGTAGAGTTACCACAAGTTTTCGAACATCTACTTTATTAATTTATTTTTTCTTTTTGCTAACATCTTTCTGAAAGACAAATATTTTTAACTTGTTTATATTTTAAGCCATCCATTAATAAAAAATGGCGGACGTAAAGTCGGGCGCGGACGACTTTAGGATACCCTGTACCACTAGCTTGTAATAAAGTCCGATTTCTTCACAAAAAACCAAAAACAGAAGAATTTTTAAGCAAAAATTTTTTTTTGACCGATCGTTCCTATGGGAGCTATATGATATAGTCAACCGATTTCAATAAAATTTGACACGGTGCTTAAATACCTTAAAAAAGATATGAACGCCAAAGTTATTTCAAATATCTTTACAAACAAACAAAACACGAATTTTGTATAAAAAACGTGTTTTTGGACCGATTGGTCCTATGGGAGCTATATGATCTAGTCAAACGATTTGGATTAAATTTGGTACAGTGCTTAGGAACTATAAAATACTCACGAATGTCAAATTTGGTCCCAATATCTTAACAAACGAAACACAACAAATTTTGTTAAAAAATCGATGTTTTGGAAGATCGGACCTATGGGAGCTATATGATATAGTCCACCGATTTTGTTCAAATTTGGCACATTGCTTAAGTGGTCTAAAAAATTTCCAAACGCCAAATCTGGTTAGGATATCTTTATTAAAAAAATTAAATTAAAAATTTAAAAAACCCCCGAACTTAAGTAATTTTCATTTAAAAAGTGAAAAATAATAAAAGAAACTTAATGTTAAAGTACCTAAGAATCTATTAATAATTCTAAAAAAAATACGTCGCGTTGGGGGACACGCGAGGGCAGACGTCGTTGACGGTCGTATCTTACATGCAAATTTTTTGAAGTAATTCTATGAAAGTTTTTGAAGTATTTTCTTAATTTTGTTTTTAAGTTAATCTTTGTTGCTTAATTAGACTATTTGTATTTAAATTGTTAGTTTAGGAGCGGTCCCCCAACGCGACGTATTTTTTTAGAATTATTAATAGATTCTTAGATACTTTAACATTAAGTTTCTTTTATTATTTTTCACTTTTTAAATGAAAATTACTTAAGTTCGGGGGTTTTTTAAATTTTTAATTTAATTTTTTATTTCATACTTTTTATAGGTAGGTTAGGTTAAGTTAGACTTTAGTATATTAAAATATACTTACTATAATTTAGATTCTTGTTAAGGTATAGATTACATTTAAGGTCAAGCTCGTTTGCTTTTTTTTACGCATTCTCCCCACTTTCACTCCCCACAACTTTTAAACGGCTCGACCGATTTTCATCATGTCTAGGAACACTCGCACATAAGTCACCTTTAATACAAAAAAAAATAAATTGAAATCACTGCATGCGTTCGGGAGTTACGATGCCACAGACAGACAGACAGTCAGACAGACAAATTTTAAGCCAATCGGACAAAGTTGATGTTTTTAACTTCAAATGGCCATAACTTCTAAACGAGAAGAGATAGAGCAAAAATAGCCTCAGATTCGAATCAGTGGCGTCGTCAGCTTCAATAGGACCAAATTTTAAGCCAATCGGAGAAAGTTTATGTTTTTAACTTCAAATGGCCATAACTTCTAAACGCGAAGAGATAGAGCAAAAACGCAAAGAGATAGAGAAAAAATAACCACAGATTCGAATCAGTGGCGTCGTCAGCTTTAATTGGACCAAATTTTAAGCCAATCGGACAAAGTTGATGTTTTTAACTTCAAATGGCCATTACTTCTAAACGAGAAGAGATAGAGCAAAAATAACCTCAGATTCGAATCAGTGACGTCGTCAGCTACAATAGGACCAAATTTTAAGCCAATCGGACAAAGTTGATGTTTTTCTCCCCACTTTTACTCCCCACAACTTTTAAACGGCTCAACCGATTTTCACCAAACATGTCTAACAACACTCGCACATAAGTCACCTTTAATACAAAAAAAACTAAATTGAAATCACTGCATGCGTTCGGGAGCTACGATGCCATAGACAGACAGACAAACAGACAAACAGACACGTCAAACTTATAACACCCCTCTTTTTGCGTCGGGGGTTAAAAACGAAATATAGCCAATTTTTCTTTAGAAAAGTTATTTTGGCCGATCGGTCCTATGGGAGCTATATAATATAGTCAACCGATTTTGATCAAATTTGGTACAGTGATTGGGAACTATAAAAAACTTTCGATTGCCAAATTTCGTTACGATATATTCATAAACAAACGAATTATTCATCTAAAACGCTTTTTTTTTTCGAGGTCGTCTCAAACACCCCCATGGGAGCTATATAATTTATCCCCGATATCAAAAAAATAAAATAAACTTGCCTCCTATGGAATAATATGGGATCTAATGTGAAAGTTTGGTAACTCTAGCTCTTACCATCTCTGAGATCTAGGCGTTCACACGGACGGACGGACGGACAGACGGACGGACAGACGGACAGACGGACAGACGGACATGGGTATATCGACTTCTCTATTCACCCTGATCATATTTTAGGTAACTTTGGGGTGTCTCCGACGTCTCCTTCTATATGTTACATACATTTTCGGCTTGCACAAACTTAATATACCCTTGGACCATACGGTACAGGGTATAAAAAATCTCTTTGAATTTACTTGAACAATACGACAGCACATAACTTTTCGAACTTCTGTTATGTCTAAATCTAGAATACCTTACTTTCAATCCACTTGATTTGGTTTTGCATGTAAACACAATTTTAAAAGACATTTTTTTTGTAATAAAATATATTATGTAAATTAGCCTTAATTCGTTCAAGTGAGCACATCTAAATTTTGTTAAAACATTAAAAAATAATACGAAATTTATTTTAGTGCCATTAATGCGTTTATTTAAGTAAACAAAGCCAAATACTTTTCATTTCGACAGTTGTGAGACAAACTTTTCAAAACGAGTCGACTCTTGTCGGAATCGAAATCTGGAACACCTTTCATTTCGATTCCGACAGTTTTCCTTATCGTAGTTACTAATGTCTGTCGATCTTGTAAAAATAAAATAAAAATATTAATCAAGTTTTAAGCATACATATGTTATATAAGCCATCCAGGCTCAACAAAAAGGGTAAAAGTTGGTGTATGAACGTTTCTTGATCGTATTGGAATCTTATGCAATTAAAATACAATTCTATCAGCCGGCTTAGGGAATTCTTCTTATCTTTTAGCTGGCATTATTCTTAGGACCAGCCCCACATAACACCACCCATAACAGTGTTAAGTTTTTTTTTAGACCCTTTTTTGAATAAAAGCATCGCTGTTAGGACTGGCTTAAGACATATATTACGTTGGTCACTCTGCTGCACTAAAGAAATTTTGGGGAAGAAACCACTGCCCATTTGCGTTTGATGGAAGCCGATGGAACTCTTAAACACTATGAAAGATCGGAAGAATGCAGTCATCTTGCAGTAGCAGTCCAGGATAGTAGATGGGCCGGAACCAAATTTGTTTTCACTACAATTACATTTTTTTGAGGAATATTTTCGAAAAAATCATCTTACTGATAAGTATCAAAAGCTTGTTTAAATCCTAAAATTGTAAGTTTGAGTAAGTAAAGCCTCTGGTATGATGTGCATGCGTCAAACCAGTATTTCGAAGTATCACTTCAGACGCTTAAACAGAACGCGCTCGTCAGAAGAATACTGGAGTATAAACTTGATACTGGATATAACCTCTAGAAAGCAACCAAAAATATTAAGAGACAACCCTATGGAATTGTTCCTCTAAGGCATCGTGATGGCACTTACTGCTCAAATACAGCAAGCGGATACATTTGATCAGCACCTGGAAGAGCGGTCTATGCCTTTTAGCCTGATCACGGATAAAGCAGAAAAACAAACTTTCAGCATCAATAGCACACCACTCCAAATTATGTTGCCTCTTCGACTTATTTGATGAGATAAGATTGAGGAAACTATAACAAAACTTCCTAAGTCAAAGGCGCCGGATCAAGATGGAATATATCATGTTACCTTGCGAGCCTTGCTCTGGAAAGCATTTCTTTTCATTACGTTGATTTTTAATGCAATTGTAAGAACGCACCACTTCCAACTATGATCGGGGAATCTGGAAAAGAAGAGTTGGAATTTTTCCATTGCTAGGACGATGAGAGCTGGTCTACGTCAAGGAATCGTTCTTGCGTAGCTTCTCTGCAAGTTATACACTGCCAGCATCCTTACCACAATGGAGTTAATTTAGGCTGTGGTGAACGAAAAATTATTAATCATTTTATAAGTTGACGACCTGGCAGTATTTTACACATTATCCTGTGAGTATTAAGCAGCTGTCGAGATACATGAGAACGTCCACCTGCTTGAAAGGTGATATGTTACATTAAATCCGAATTTATATGCTTTAAGATTGAAGACTCACACGCATTATGACTAGATAGCTAGCCCCTCATTATACAAAGTGAAGCGAAATATCTTTAAAATTACAGGCAAAGGCCATTTTCTTCACGGTGTTAAAGAACGCTTTATAGCACAGTAGGGGTATGCTATCCAGATCTTCAGTATGGCGGCTCGCTCGAAACTCTTACGCAAACTAAAGAAACAAAATAAGCAATTTCACCTTATTACTTTTTGCGAATGGCACGTAAGGATTTGATCCTGCACTACGCCATCCATCTGGATACCGTGGACATTCAATTGAAAAAGCTCGTTAGCCGATAAAATGATCGTCTAGCCGGAAACACAAACAGGCTAGCAAAAAAATGGCTTAATGATACAATAGGTCTTCAAATTCCGGGTTTATGACAGTTGTTGGAAAGCTAAGTAAGCGTAAGCGGTTCATCACGTCAGGATTTTGAGATATTTGAGGTTATGTACCCGAAAAACTGAACTTTTTCCTACTTTTGAGGTTATGTACAGGGTGCAAAAAAATTGTCTGTCTCTCCATGGTTTAGTTGTTAAATATGTAATCCATCTAGAAGATCGTTGAAAAATTTAATTTCCTTACTTCTGCATTAAAATAGCGGTCTGATTTGGTCGTATGGCTGTTCATGATCAATGATGGTTTGAGCTTCAACCTGGATTGGTGACAATAAAACATGTGATAAATGCAGTACATAAAAATAAACTAATTTATTTGATTATATTAAGTTTTTGCAATAAAAGAAAATATATTATATGCTTAGCTTGCCAAAACAATCTATTAACAGCATAATAAAACCTTATAGCTTAATTATTCAAATTCATATTTGTTAAATCGATCAAAGTTAAATGGCACAAGCCGCTTTCTTGTTGGCTGTCAATCAACTGCTCCATAAAATTAACTAAAAACGGCAACATAAACAATCAAATTAATATGGAAATATACGCAGGATATCATGAGGCCATGCACAAAAAAAAGGAGTTCCGTGTTTGAGTGCAATTTGCGCATAAATGAGAAGTTGTTCCTGGGTAATGGAATTGACAGCTAAACTGGATTATGCTGAATAAAACGATATGTCAGAAAAGAGTCTATAATGTTTTTTCTTTTTTCAACTGGCAAACACGCAATCCGGAAGGGGTGCATTAAAGTGCAATGAAAATAAAAACAAAATGAAATCAAAAACGAAAGAATAACGAACTATGGAAAAGCTTGGCATGACTACGTAACGAAATACAAAATATATTTTAGCACATCATAAATAAAACATTTATGCTCAGTTTGAGCGAAAACCTCTTTGCAAATCAACCTACTCACACAATAAGTAAGTTTTATATGCCAAAGTTTGAGTACCCATCGTGGTCAGGACTTTAATATTCAAACGAATTTCATAATAAGGTACACCAAAGTAAGTTTAAATAATTTGTACACAATAGGAAGAGTGTATGGAATATAATAATTTCAATAAAAAAATGTTTTGTTTTTAAGTTTATAATTTTTGTATAAATTAAAAAAAAACGTTACGACTTTGAACCATTTTCGCAAACAGAAAAGCAATAAGGTTGACAAACTTGAAGCACTTACTGGATGGCATGGTTATTGGCGCCCGAAATGCTCTATACAAGGATGTCCAACTTCAACAAGAAATAATCTCCGTCTGATAATTTTTTCTTTATATGTACTTCATTCTGGTTTCATTGCAATAAAGATATATAATATCTAACATATTGCAAAAGGGAGGACACCGCCCTTGGTTTTTTTGTAGAATTCCACAATTTCAGTCTTTTTTTTTGTGGGTTGGTTAAGTCTATGTGACCAATCGAATGGTAAGTGAAGGCTAAAGTAACCTATCGAAATTATTATTATTATCAAGTCCATAATCGTTTTGGAAAACTGACTTTTGCATCAAGTCGAGCAATATTGGTGGAAATTCTTTTCGGTTCTTTCGAATTGTACTTTCTACTGTTATTTGTCGATTCAGAAATTCGTTTGAGTGGTGAAGGAATGTTCGCATATGACGTTTTATTCAAACATTCTGACTTTAGGAGCGCGTGTTACAATCGTAATTGGTTTCAGCCTCAACTGCAACCCATATATTGATACCATACCTCTCTGGTCTCGTGGGAATATAAAGAGCGAAAGGAGATTTACCATGGAACGAAAGAAGTTGCTACTCTACAGCAATGAAATCTCCTGGATTATAAGATTACTTTCAATCTTTGAACACATTTATCGAACACTGAGCGAATCGGTACCAATTTGTCTCTTGTATTCTCTCTTTGATCCTAGTTGTCAAAACAGAGACATCAATTGATTTGTGTGAACCTTTGGAGTCTCATTATTGACCAGAAAATTGGTCTTCCGCCTTTGTCCTCCCATAATTCTAGCAAACTTTCGCCATTCAAACGATAGACCCCTGACACAAGGAGAAGACTATTATATGCTCGGCCAATGATTCCTATTGTGTCTTGTACTGCCGGACACCATACAATTTGGTCACTTGTATAATTATTATTTTTTTTTTTTCAATTGGCTCGATGAATAAAAGAAACGATGAAGCCGATAAACACATTGTGAAGAAGTGAACACAGTCGGTCCTTGTCGTGAGCGATATGATTGACTGGGACAATAGTTTGCTCGCGACAAGGGCATCAGTTCTTCTAGTGCTCCGACCGCTGAAATTATTATAAGCAATAACGCGAAATTCCAATCGCTGTTTATAGTTGATAATGGCATCAGGAGCGTAACAATTGTCATAAAAAACTGTCCCAAAACCACGCCACCTTTATTGTGTAAAATTTACACAAAAATACTCTTTTGTAACTTTTTTTAGATGATTCGAGCAATTATAGAATCAAGTTTAAAGTTAGAGCGAGCAAGTTTTCCTTATTTATCAATTTTATTAACAATCTTATTTAAGCTTACAACTAAAACTTTTTTGAATTCTGTCAAGTGGGTCGTCCAATTGAATTCAGGGAATATTTTAAATCCGCGTTTTAATTATTTCCAAAAGAATTTAACTTCATGGGCGTATGTTAACAGACTTCAACATGTGGCTCACCCTCTAACAGTTCTTTCAAAATATTCTAAAAATCTACCTACGGACAAACAGACAGTAGGACGGACATGGGTATATCGACTTCTCTAGTCACACTGCTCTTACTTAAGGTAACTTGGGCGTATCTCCGACGTCTCTTTCTGGAGACTTTATACTTTTTCGTCTTTCACAAACTCAATACATCCTTTAACAAAAAAATTGGTAACTATCGTTAACCGACTTCGTCCGGAGTATGCTACCTGAAATAAGTGTATATTAAATGGTGGCCAATAAATTTTGTATGTTTGATCATATCTATATGTATATATACTCTATATATATTTATTTGTCATATGCTCTAACAGCCCTTAAAATTTCCGCGCTTTGTAGCTTTCTTCGATAATTTTTTACCGTGTCTGAATTGTAAGCCATTAATTTGATTTGGTCAACTTTGCTCTTTTATAAAAATCGAGGCCATTTAAATAGACGCATATATCCCGTTGAGTAAATAACTGCAGAAGAGTGTGTAATATTTTCCTTTCAGCGGTTTTTACTCTGCACGGCATGTGTTGTGTATCCTTTATGTATGCTACATAAATTTAAAATATAAATCGCTTGCTATAAAAATTGCAATTTGCTTAGTTGATGTTGCTGCGCGCCCAAGGTGTAAAGTAAAGCAAACTAAGTTGTTAAACAACAAAAATCAAGTAAAACACGAACAAGTACTCTTGGCACGCCAACTCACAGATACGAATACTCACCAATACATAGCTACATATTCGAAGCGCGATGTTAAATACAAATACAAAGAAACAACGCTGGCAACTTTTAGCAAACTATTTGCACATTTAGATTGAAATTGCTTTAAATGGTTGCATCATTTAGCTGGCAATTTCATCATTTGTTGTAGTACATCTTGTTGTTGCTGTTGTTGTTGTTGTAGTTAAGTAATGCCGCAGGCAGGCCCATAAATCCACAAGCGGCCATTATCGCCTAGCCAGCACACAGATACACACACACACTCACACACACACACACATCACTTAGAGTGTAGAGTTTATACTTTTTGCATTAAAGCATAAAAGCCGCTGTTACCGCAAGACTCATAAATTTCATACTTAATTCAATGCCAAGCAGGCCGGCACAATAGACCAAGTTTATAAGCAAACCACATAATAGTATATATTGCATATATATATATATATATATATGTGTGTGTGTTTGCGTATCTGTGTATTTGCGTATCTTTAGTTAGCAGCGGCAGCAGCATCTCAGCCACCGCAAATGCGCAACTCCATTAAATTGTCAATTGAAAATGAAAAAACAAAGAAAAAAGTGAGAAAAAATAAATTTTTACATCGCGGATTTAAATGCAATATAACAGTAGAACGCCCTATCCTGCGAAATACAATGGAAAATCGTTAACTTGGAGTGCTGAATCTTTGATACCTTTCCATAATGGAAAACTGTTGGCAAGCAAATGTGTCTTATACCGATACTTTCTGAACACGTGACACAAGGAGACGCTTGCGAAAAGTTTTGCTAATCTCTAGCGCAGGACCTGCAGGATATAAAACGGCCGGGAGAAACGAATCGGCTTATGTTTATATTATTCACTCTTGAACTGATTCTGCTTATTTTTGCAATAAATAAAAAGCTTAGAACTTAAATTAGTATTTCGGAAATTGCATTTCCATAGAAAGAAATATTCAATTTAAATATGTTTTATCTGCTACCCTTGCCGCTGGACTGCAGATTAATATTAGTAAAACCAAAGTGATGGCTGGCGGCTACGGTGCCAACTCGGGTCTGTCACTCAACATCAATGACGAGGTCGTGGAGTTCGTACGTGCTTTTAGTTATCTCGGCAAGGGGAGGTGCAGATGAAGATATTGCAGCGAGAATTAACAAAGCTAATGGGGCATTTTGGGATACTTCGCGAAATTTGGAAATCCATACAAATTGTTACAAAAAGCAAATTACGAGTTTTCAACTCTTACGTCAAATCTATCTAGCACGAGAGGAACAGACGCACGCTTAAAAGCCTTTGGAACAAGTGTTTGCGCCAGATTCCACATATGTGGTAGCCCAACCGTATTAGTAATGTAGATCTCTGGTACGTAATCAGACAGTAGAAGTATCTGAACGTAAGTGGCGATGGGTTATATCCTTCGAAGATCCAGAGGTCGTCACGATGGTGCACCAGCAAAATAATGGAGAAGATTTATTGATCATGAACTACAAGCCACCCGCTACTCGTGCAATGAGATCTGCCGTGAATCCCGTAATAGAGATAGCTACAAGAGGATGGTCGAGGCCCTATGCTCCACTGGGAGTCGTGGATGACAGAAGAAGAAAAGACCTCCTTTTGTTAAAAAAATGTTCACAGGTTTTTAAATTTGCTAAGGGTAAAGGTGATAAAGTATTTATATATACAGGGTGGTCCATATAAAAATTAAAATTAAATTTTGCTATAAAAACAAAACGGCAGAATATTTTCCAATGATCAAAGCTTTATTTATTTAAGGTTGGTTCATGACATTTATTTATGAAAAATAATTTCGGTCAAATGACCACCACGACTGGTTTGGCAGTATGCCACTCGATCGGTCGAATTTTTAAGCTCATTTTCGATTGTTTCGGGCCTTTTCCTGGCAATAGCGGCTCCAATATCGTCCTTCAGTTCATCAATTGTTTGCGGATTGTTGACATAACATTCATCTATAACGATTGTGGCGCTCGCTCTGTGGCACGGGTCGCCGTCTTGCTGAAGCCAAATATCGTCCAAGGCTTTATCTTCAATTTGTTCGAAGAACCATTCGGTCAACATTGCGCGGTAGCGCACGCCATTGATGGTTTTGGCGCCTCCTTCTTCCTTTTTTAAAAAAATGACGCCGCCAGGCCGAATTCCAAACAGTCACTCATTGTGGGTGCATTGGCTTCTTCTGGACGCCTGCGGATTTTCTGAGCCTCAGATGCGACAATTTTGCTTATTAAGATAACCACCGAGGTGGAAATGAGCTTCGTCCGAAAAGCTGATTTTTCGATAAAATTTACCATCTTCGGTCAAATGATCTTCCGCCCAATTTGCGAACCGTAGCCGCTTCGAAAGGTCAAGCGGCTTCAGCTGCTGCACCAATTGAACCTTGTATGCCTTCATGGCAAGATCTTTATGCAAAATTTTGGCAAATTTTTTTTTGCAAATTTTTTCTTCAAATTTCTCACAGTTTGAGTTAAAGACTCACCACTTTGGAAATAAGTTTTTAATATTTCCCAACTTTCTTCGAGCGTATAGCGTCCCATTTCGTAAATTTCAATGTTTTTACTAAATATTTACCAATATATGAATAACATGAGTCATTGAGTTGCAATAATGCGGCTCAAAAACAACAAAGCAGCCGGTGCTGATGGACTGCCTGCTGAGTTGTTTAAGGCTGGTGGCGACGAGCTGATAGGGTGCATGCATCAGCTCCTATGCAAAATATGGGTAGCGGAAAGCATGCCCGACGATTGGAAACTCAGTGTCCTTTGTCCTATATTGAAAAAGGGTGACCCGAAGATATGCGCCAACTACCGGGGAATCAGTCTTATTGCCGTCTCATACAAGATCCTGTCGAGCGTACTATGTGAAAGACTGAAGCCATATGCCAACACACTGATCGGTCCCTATCAGTGCGGTTTCAGACCTGGTAAGTCCACCACAGACCAGATCTTCACGCTACGACAAATCCTGGAAAAAACCCACGAAAAACAGATCGATACTCATCATCTTTTTATCGATTACAAAGCTGCGTTCGATAGCCCGATAAGGGATCGCCTATACACCACCATGTCTGAGTTCGGTATTCCTGCAAAGCTGATTCATCTTTGCAGAATGACATTGAGCGGCACCATCAGCTCTGTTAAGGTAGGAACAGACCTCTCCGAACCTTTCAATACTGTTCGAGGTTTCAGACAAGGCGATCCTCTATCATGCGACCTCTTTAATTTCGTGATGGAATGGGTACTGCGGAAGGCCGGTGTACATTGCAATGGCACTATTTTTTACAAGAGTGTCCAGCTTCTTGCATACGCGGATGATATCGATATCATCGGGCGTTGCAAGCGAAATGTTACTGCTACATTTTCCGCAATAGAAAAGGAGTCAGCGAAAGTGGGTCTAGCGGTTAACGAGGGCAAGACGAATTATATGCTGTCTACGAACAGGAACGCTCGGCGTCTGGGCTCCCATGTTGTAGCGGACCGCTATACTTTTGAAGTGCTCAAGGACACGTACCTTGGCACCGCCGTTAACACTGAAAATGACATCAGCCTGGAGATAAAGCGGAGAATTACATTTGCCAATAGGTGTTACTATGGTCTCAGTAAGCAGATGGGCAGCAGAGACCTCTCTCGACCAACCAAAGTAACACTCTACAAGACGCTCATCTTGCCCGTACGAGCTCTACGACGACATGGATGTTGTGCAGCGTATCACAATACAACGTCTGCGCTGGCTCGGCCATGTCGTACGTATGGATAATGATGCTCCAGCGAAAAAGGTATTCGAAGCGAAAGCCGACGAAGGAAGACGGAGGGGACGACCACGACTCCGATGGAGAGATCAAGTGGAGGAGAACCTATCCTCCCTTGGTATTTCTAATTGGAATTGGAGAAGGCGCGCGCAAAGCAGAGGCGCCTGGCGAGAGCTGCTGAGGTCGGCCGTAACCCGAGAGCGGGTTGTAAGGGCCATACGATGATGACGATGATATGAATGACATTCGTTGTATTTAAAGTCAAATAATCGGTAGTTCTAATTTCAAACACTAGATGGACAACAATTTCCTTCATCAAAAAAATGCATTCTTCTGGAAATGTTTTTTTCTTTTAGTATCACGAGTCATGAAAGGAGCTTATTTTTTTAAACTAGAAACTTCTCGAAATTTTCAGTAACGACATTATAACATTATATTTTATCCTGAATAATATTTTTTGACTTAAATTAAAATTGATTCCAGTTGTTAATAAAAACGAAATTTTAAATCTTTTGTTAAATATAATTAGTATTGTACATTGTCAAACATCACCATCAAGTTAATATGCCCTAACTAAAGCGTCCGTTAGAGAAATATTCCCAACGATTGTGTAATTTAATTTTAAAATTGTTTAATTTACTGCAATTTTATGGCATTCACGGGTCGCCAATGTTGCCCTGATTGAAATAAATCGAAAAATAATGCTGAAACATTGAAAAAGTTGCCAACCCAAGAGATTGTTATTGATATTGAATTTCAACGAAACTCTGCTGCAATGTTTTCGCATTTAATTATGAAAAATTTATAAATTGTCAAACGCTTGCAATCTCCTTACTTATCAGTTTTACATATAACCCCCCCCACACACACACACACATTCACACATACCTATAAAATGCATATTTAATATTTACACGGCGTTATGGAAACTTAATGCATTTTCATTAAAGTGGAAAAACGTTCTGTCTAGTATTATATTGTGTGTATAGGATTGGCTTATGGGGACCTTATGATTGTCCATGATTAGAATTTAACGGATTCAATCAAATGGAAAGGAGTACACGCACACACACACAGAGACACACACACGTGTACCACATTCTGACCATAACGCTCCTTTGGGTACATAAATTAGCTTATTATTGTAGATTTTGGTGTAATCGGTTTTGAAAATGATTTTTAAAAAAACTGCATAAATGTTGTTCTTGTTGCTGTTGCCACATACCAAACTTGGCTTTTAATATTACAGAATTTGCGTTAGTGTGTATAGATAAATAAATATTTGTTGGCAGAAGGGGCGTGAGGTGTGTATGGCTCATGTTTTGTTTGTGCATGCGGTCGAGTGCTTTTGTTTGTTTGTTGTGGTTACGTATACGTAATGTGAACTGCAGCCAACTTTGTTGGCCATTTTGAACCCATTCAGCGGAAGCCATAATGAGCATTAAGCTAACTAAATTATGACTATTGAAAATGATATGGAAAAACTATAGAAATTTGCGAATTTCGTGTCTATAATAAGCTGCTTTACAAAAGCTATAAAAACACGATAATAGTTTGCCCCGCGAGCACTTTCAAGTATGACAATGGAATTGTTTTCTTCTACAGCAAAGCACTGAGGGATAGGCGGAAAAAGGTCACTAACTTTTAACCAATTTTTATTAGTTCTAGAAAACTCCATCGGTTTGGGATGTTAAACACATAGGTTATGTTGGTAATGGCCCAGTGCCTCATCCAACTTCTATCACCATCCCAACGCTTGCGCAAGAATAAGAAGAAGCTTGGAAGTCCGCTTTGGGATGTATCTTGCCCAGTGTCCCAATATCGATCATCCTCGGCTCTGACTGTCTTTGTGATTTTCAGCATGCAAATGCTGCTGGTACCGGTTATGCTGATCCAGCGCACTCGTCTAAGTTGACTAGGAACTCTAGAGGATGTTAGAGTGATACTGAGAGGTGTTATGAATAAGTTTGCTTTTCATAGTGTCTAGCAAGACAGACCCAAAGTTGATTCCAATTTAACTTACCAGACCTATTAGGAATATGGAATGAAAGCCGCGTCGCGAGCTCCTCAAGAAAGACGCCAACTCCTGTGCCTTCATAAATCTTTAAACAATCTGTATTTAAGCAATCTGTCTATATATTTAGCTCGATCTATCTGATAAGCGTTTCTTATTTCCATTCTTGTCTCTTCGGTTAAACAGCTACAAGCTTGAGGTTCCATTATCGAACAATCGAACAATTATTGCTATCCCGCCCTTAGAGAATCTAGACAGATTTAGAAGATTAGGTGCATCAAATCTTATCTATAAATAATTTCACGTTTTATTAAAAATTTGCTAATAATTTAAATATCGGGCCGATAAGAATGAAATAGAATAAATATTTTACGTATTTTATCCTATTTTCCAACAAGAGATTTTTGATGCAGATAAATATTTAATTTAAGCTTAGCTAACAGCTTGAACTATTTCTTTAATGTTACTGTTTTGAATTAGTTTTGAAATAAGTATCAAATGCATTAAACTTCTCAGTTTTCGTATTAAAAACCCATGAAAACGTTTTTTATTTTTTAATCGATTTTTCACAACAGATCACTTACCTATCAATTACGAATTCCATATTACCACTTAAATAAATGGACAAATTATGACATAAACCTTTTCAGCGCCTTTAATTGAAATTTATGTATATTTTGCTAAAACAGCAGGGAAAGACGATCCAAGGCCTGCTCTGAATTTAATAAATGCTACGTTCGGGCAGTGAAAGGCTGAGGCGGACAATAAATTTCATATTGCCATAGGACATAAAGGGTCCAACACACACATACAACATTTATAAGGGCATATATGTATATATATATATATATGTGTGTGTGTGTGTGTGCATGAGATGCAAACACAATCAAGAGCATTGGCAGAGACTATAGTTCTTGATTCTATACTGAACGCAGAATGCATTGCGAAGGGTTCAAAATAAAAGAAAGTCTCCGGGTAAGGCATACAATATAACAATTCAAATGAAGAGCACACACGCACACACACAGACACACACTCCGCACATAGATACAAGTTCACACATGGCTAACTGTAAGCTAAACTTTATGTTTCAATGTAAGTGTGAGTTAAGTGTAAGCTTTGAAGTATCAAACGCACTCACACACACATTCGCAAGCTGCATATTATGTGAGTGTGAGTGTGTTTATGTATCTGTGATTGTATGTGTGTGTGTGTGTGTGGGCATAAAGCAAAGCAATATAAAAGAAAATAAACCGGCGACAGCGACGCCAGCCATCTTGAATATGAGCAAACTAAACGAAAGTAAAGTATAAAAAAGAGGAAGAATGTATAAAAATATATAGAGAGACAGAGAGAGAATAAGAATAAAAAAAGTTTTTTTTTTTATGTGGAGACGTGCAGAAATTTTTAATTTGCGGTTTTGCTGCTGCAAAGAACGCAGCTTTTATGCGCCGCCTCTGATATCCAGCAACAACTCACACTAACTTGGCTCTGCAATGACGGCTGAGGCATAAGCCGGGCCAACTAGAAGTCAACTGAGCTGCGGGTGTTGCCCAAGTGCTGCGTTTATTAAAATTTGCATACAAAGTTCTATGTACTGTCTTTATGTTATATATAAATATATATAACTACAATAGAGATGGCCCAACTATGGATTTTGATACAAGTAATCACGAAAACAAGTTAAGTATCCCAATATCGGGTACTATGCAATTTCCTTTTAAGTACTGAAATTTATTTATAAGCTTCTTAAGTTTTAATCGATTTAAGATCGAAATATTAAATGTGGTATCTGGGGAAGACATTGGCATAATTCAACATTCATCAGCTGGTAATATTTTGTGCTTTTACCCAAGGTAATGATGAACATTTAGGTAAAAGAACTAAGTACTGTAGGCACTACAAGGAATATTGTTTTTACAATTTTAATATAATTGTAATTATTGTAATATGAAGGCAGATGAAGCCAGCGACTTTTTTGACTTCAACTGCAAGTTAATTTTTGCATATAAATTTGCTTACGAACTAAAACAGAAATTCGGTAAAAATAATTTTAGGTGTAGTAAAGACTTTGTCATAAAATCAGCGTTAGAAAAAGAAACCTGGAACGAGGGTCTTGTCTAAATATTAGATTTTAGAATTTTCAAATTTAGCTTTAAGTTTTTTTTGTCTTTTAAATATTAAATATAAACTAAAAAATAAATGCAGCTTCATAGGATTTCCTTCTATTAATACTGCAATATTAGAAATTATAAGAAATAGACAGACAATATCAGGAATTGAAGCTTAAAAAAATATATTTTTTAAATTAAATTTTAAGTTTTCGTATATAATACTTGAGAAACCATAAACTAATTTCATTTTATTTTATTCTTCTCTCATAAATTAATTTAATTTTATTACTAACAGATTGAAATAACTAGCTGGCCCTGCTATTTTTTCATTAACTTTATTTAATGTACTGATTTTTTTAGGGCAGATTGTATCTAAAATTGAAGAGAGAAAAAAACAGCTTGAAATATCAAAATGGGCCAGCAAAGTAGAAGAAAAGAAAATCCTAGAAGATAAAGTAAAAATAATACCTCAGGGAGCACTACTGAGTGTTAGAACGATAAGTACAACTCCAGAAACAATATCTGGCTTTATGACCGTTTCGAAAACGCGCTTGAAGCCAGAAACCATTGTGTTCAAAATAAAATAAAGTGTAATTTAACGCACTTTATATTTTAATACATATTCTTACGAATCTTCTGTTGGTCAAATCGCTTATCAAAACCAATGTAGTAATAAAAGATGATTTAGCAAAACGGAAACGAAAGTTCTAATATAGCAGGATAAGGTACTGAACACTAGAGGTTACTATCTATAATGCCACCACTCGATAGTTTAGACTTCGATAGTTAAACCTATTGATATTATCGATAGTTTTGTCGATAGTATCCCACCTCTAATGGCAACTTCCCCAACGATTTTTGCCGTTCAATTCATAGGGCAATACAAAAAATTTTCCAAAATTTAAATTTTCAAACATAACACGTTACGACTTAATTTAAAAACATGAGTTTCTAGTTGTCATTTGATAGTGAGGGTTTTCAAGTTTATTTTGTATTTTTTTTAAGAATATTCCAATCACCATTTTTGTAATACACGTCTTTGTATAGATTTTTTATGTGTAGTTAAAAAAACTCCAATTTATGTCAAAAATTATATTACATTTTTATAACAAATATTAAATAGCATACAAACTTGTTATTTATAGGATGAAAAACAAATTGACTTAACCTATTTTAATGAAAATTGAAGGTTTCGTCAAAGAAGCTATTTAAACTACAATATGATATGTTGAGGGGTGTGTGAGAAAGCGCGGTTGATCCTTTTCGAGGGTGGGGAGCCTCAACGACCAAACTTGATATTGATTTTTTTCATCAGGGCGACATGAATCAACTTACTAAAATTTTTGATATTATTATATGATATAATATTATCATAATCTAGCTGTTATAGTCCCCGAGATCTAGGTGTTCATTCAGACTGACAGTCAGACGGATATAGCTCAATCGCTACCCTAGATTATGACTAAGCATTTTAGTATATGGGACTTGGGGTCTACCACGCCTCCTTCTGTCCGTTACATGCATTGCAAAAATCTAGTATACCCTTTGTACCGTAAAGTGCATTGTATAAAAATATTAGCATTGCTCAACAAAGCGATTTTTGAAATATTTGCAATAAATTATGTAATCCCGATTCAATAACTTTTTTGAAGAAGCGAATAAAAATTTACGCTTTTTATCATTATTATAGACTCGCTCGTCTAGATCTTTATTTTCTTCCAATGATTTATTTTTGTGGCGAATTCACGAAATTGCATTATGTGCAAATATTGATCTGATCATATGTATTTTAGACAGAAATCAAAACATGAATTGTAAGCAAAAATCGCAGAATTCCTTTCTTCTTAAGAAACTTTCTTTGAAAGGAATAACTAAATCAATATTAATTTCTAAAATTGATTAATTTGTAAATTATACTACCGAGTTTTTAAATTCACTTGATTTGCCAGGAATGTTAGGAGTGGCAACCCTTATCTCTTAGGGGTATGAAAAATAGATGTTGGCCGATTCTTAGACCTGCCCAATAAGTAAGAAAATTTCATGAGAATCGGTCTAGCCGTTTCGGAGAAGTATGTTCACACAAAAACCAATATTCACAAAATAGCGTATATCTCACGAACCAATTCACACAAACACATCGCAATAGGCTTAAAACCTCCGCATTGACCTCTAACACACGCAAAAATCAGATTTGAAATTCATCGACTCGTTCATGAGAACACCGATAGCACGTAAACATAAGTTTCTTCTTATATATAAAATTCTAGTTTCACAATGTTAGTTACCATATTCCTCCAAAACGGCTGGACCGATTCTCATGAAATTTTGTGTGCCTCAATAAAATAAAATTTATAACGTTTATAATTTTTGTGTTTCCTTTGGACAAAAACAATTAACTAAAAATATTAGTTAATCTGACAATCTACACAATGCCAACCTAAATTAAAAAAAAAATTTCTATTGGAAAATCAAATTGTCCTTTGTAGTATTTTCGTCGCAATTTTGTTATATTTTCTCAACCTTAAACAATCCTTGGACTTCCACGAACATTTCAAGACCAAATTTAGCCAAATCTGTTCAGCCGTTCGTGAGTCTATAAGCTTCACAGGAGCATAACATTGTGACACGAGAATTTTATCTATAAGATTTTCTTGAGATTTTCATATTAATATATTGCATATGCATAGGGCCGGAAAAATATTATTTAATATTATACCTAATTATAATCTTCACATTAGACATATCCTTTTATTTTTAGTTTGATTAATTTGAAAAAAAAACAGCCCAGTACTATTTGTTGCATAATATTAAATTTTTAGATTACATATTTTCTATTTTCTATTTTTCATACAGCCTTCGCTTTTATTCAAAAACTCCCACTCTTAGGAAACTGCCCACATATCTTTTATCTGCCACTCTCAACTTGAATGCAAATGCTTAAGTGACCTTTTAGTCTAGAGCCGACAGCATTTGAAATATGCGCGGAGATAGGAACGTTTCCTAAGACTGTTGTCAGGGTTTTAGTTTGTTTGTTTGTGGATGCGTTTTTTTTTCTGGCTTCCTGCAGTGCACATTTTGTAATTAAACTGAGCAGCAAGACGTGCTTTGTGCTCCTGGCCAAGCTAAGCCAAGACAAGCCACGGCAAGCCATCAATGACTGTCTTTAGGGTAGCGGACAAAGATACTTCACAAAGTGAGAGAAATCCAGATGGGGCTACATCTGAATGGGAGGGGCATTGGTCGCAGAGTCACTTTGTCATATTATTGCGTCATTTGCTTGTCTTTTTATGGCATACATTCAGACACACCGCGTGAATGAGTTAAGTGCGCTCCAAAGTATGTGACTTGACAGCGAAGAAGCCGCACACAGAGATACTCACACACACACACACATAAACACAGACACACCCACACCGACAGCAAACGAGATGACGCGGAAGTCTCTCAAATGGAAATGCAGTGGCAGCTGCTCCATATTGTTCTTTGTCATTTGCATGCTGAAATTGCAGCAGATAATGGCTGCAGCAGATCGTCAACGGATCTTCTTAAACGTTGATAAATGCATCCCATAATTCTATCTTCCGCACTTGGTCTAGCTGCTTTGTGCAGCCGGAGGCATTTAGATGCTGCGCAACGTGACGTATGCGCAACTTTTAACCAAAACTGCCACGTCCAAGCGCAAGTCACAAACATCTTTTGATTAATAAACTTTTTCGATTTATTCTTGAGTTCAAAACAAACACATAAGCATAAGCTTATGGTATCTAAGTGTATATATCATTTGAGCTGCATAGAGAGAGCAGCAGTTTGTATTTTTAATAAGCTGTCGCATCTTGAAGTTGGCTGCACATTTCCGTCCAAGTTCAAATCAAATGCGCATGATAACAGGAAGCCATGCCGCTGGCATTGACTTTGCTCTAGAAAATTATGGTTCTTTATTAAATGATAATATCTTCAAACCCACTCCGAACTGTTTCCAACTCAAAATCAATATGTCGTTAGCAAAGTCGCACAGGAAAACTCAATATCAAGCATAATATTTTAGGTTTTTGTAAAGCTCCTGTCATTTTGCAAACAGCACAAATAATGATTGAAAAATTATGCAGTTGCAGTGGGCGTGGCGTTAAGCTGCTATTTAACACTTTTGAACGTTGTCTACGTGATTGTGGATTGCCTCAGAAGAAGTTTATACCCTGAACATTGCGATTTGCTAAGGCTAACACTTTGAAACATTTTTTGTCTTAAGCTGTCTCTTAGTAAAGCGGTACTTTCCATATGAAGTTATATCAAATAATTCTTGGCAATTCCTACAACACTAGAAAACTAAAATTTGTAAGCCGATTAGCGAATGAATTGCCAGACCCCAAGATCCTTTTACAAAGAGAATCAGTATTATTTATCCTTATTTTTAACTTACGAAAATTGTAAGATTTGGAACAACAGTTTTTATTTCCAATTCGACTTAACGAATAAAAAAATGAAAGGGTGAGGAGCCTTATAGCCACTATGCCAACGTCGTTGAACCTGGATTGCCTTAAAAGTGGAAAGTAATACATATATGTATATAATCCAGAGAAACGAAGCAGGTACGATTTTGAGGTTTGACAATTTTAAATCTGCGGGTTGCACAACAACACCACGAAAAGTTTTCCGACGCTCAAGTCCATCAAACCTGTCGGTCCTTGAGAAGGGGTGTGGTAGGTCAGGAAGTTCTATAAGTAAAATAAATTAAAATCTTCAGAAGACTTCAACCTCACTGAAACCTTCACCGACAAGCATCCATCAGTCTCTATCAAGAAAAGTGTCAAGTTCCTGGGCATTTATATGCTAATTAGCATAATGAAGCTTTCTGATGAAAAAAGAAGATAATCTCTAGTTCGTTCTATGTGGGAGCACAATCTGGTTTATATCTCAAACTGTAGTAGCAAACTCAAATGAAATAAGAAACTTGATGTGATCTGCAAAA